>VXBU01000713.1:198112-211122 GCA_013400315.1 Bombycilla garrulus | reverse complement strand
GAAATCCGTTTATTCTGTTGTGTACATTCTTTATATATAAAATAGTTTACATACCGCTCTCGAAGAAGATTCTAATTGGCTACAGTACCCCAACTTGTCTATAAAACACTCTATAATTGGCATAGTTCAGAAAAGCAGAGATTAGGCTATTTTTACCTATGTACTCTCTACGTTCAAAGTTGCAGGCCTTTTCTAGGCCTTTGTTAAACTAATTAGGTCAAACCTAAGTTGTCCAAAGTCCCGATCAATAAAATGTCTACCTACAAAGGGATTCTCCAGGTAAATTTTTCTGGGATATTTTTAGAGCTTTCAGGCATTATATTATTAACAGTAAAAGAATTAAATACAGAATCTTTTTAGTTTCTTCCGTTCATTTGGAGTAGAAAGCTAAAGGTATTCAGCTTATATTCTCAGTTTGCAAGGAGAAGTATGAAAGAGTTACATACTATTAAGGAGCTCAACAAATGCAACTGGATCAGAGCAGAGAAGACAAGTTACTGACAAGTCAAGTCAGGCACATCACACAAGGACAAAAATTAACCAGACAGAGACTTGGGGGCAAAGAACTTCCTCTGCCCCCCTTAAAACCCTTAACTTCAATATATCCTCTAAAGTCTTATTAGGTGTTTTCCTTTCCACCTTCCCTCTATTATCAATCTGCAAAGACATCTGATACTTCAACTAGCCTTTGAACAACCAAGCTAAACTGCAAAGTCAAACAAAGGAATGATGAATCCTAAATTCAAGAGAAAAGTGTCTCTCTGTTCTCAAACCAATTTTAATTTTTTAAGTGCTGAAGATTAATACTGAGCAGACCTTCTTTGTTTCTTCTATAGGTGTACCACATAAGCTATTTCAGCACTTTTGCCTACCAAAATGAGTAATGTTCTTGGTAAAATGAGTAACGTTCTTGGTCTCTGATATTGCACATGAATGTATAATTTTTCCCCACAGAAGAAGGAAGGCAAAATGACTTCCCAAATGAATACTGTCTTCTGAAAGAGAGAAATAACCAAGAATCATTCATAATCACAATCTTTGAACTTTTTCAGAATAATGCACCAACTTCTTATTTTAATTGTTCAGAAAAATAGCTGTGAAAACCAAGCAATTACTATTCTTGAAACAGCTTAGGTTTTATAATGAGCAGAGCAAACTTACCATAGCTTCTTTTAATTTGAAACACATATTTTTAACAGCCTATAAAATAATTTTCTAACAGATGGATTATTAAATGGCAGAAAAAGATTACTAGATGAGTATAAACCTTTCACCCCATAAAATTACAATTTTTATCTACAATGAGCAGATAAGAGACAAGGACATCCTTACTAGTAACCTTCAGATAGGTTAAGATAAACTTAAAGCCCAAGACAAACACATTTTAGAATCTGTGCTCTCAAGGTTCATTGTTCATTATTGTAAGCCATTGTAAGTCATTAAAAATTGTGCCACTGGCCATTAAAGGAAAGTCAAAACCTATATTTAAACTGCCTTTTTTTTTCAGTGACGGGACAGGGACACTGTCCCAACAGTGGATCCAGTTGATATCTGTATCACAGCACTCTGCATTATGTTCAACACAGTGCTTTTCATTTACATGACATTTTATAAAGCATGACAAAGGCAATCCTTAAGTGGGAGTAAATCAGGGTTTGCGATTGGAATGATGATTCCGCTCCTCACCAGATTCAGGCTTGTGTAGTCACAGGCGATTATCATCATGTTCAGTTCACAAAGGTTTGCAAAACACCACAGGCCACAAGAAATCCCCAACATTAAACACAGCTTTAACAACCACAGATAAATACCAGGCAAAAGCCAAGAGTACATTGCTCCACCACAATAAATACTGAGAAGGTAGTGCCAGTATCTGTCACAAATTCTCTATTGTTTCCTTCTGGAAAATCCATGTAGATTTAAATTAGCAAGTTCACCACAGAATACACATTTTAAATAAATGTGCAATAATACTTATTTTCACAGTTCTAAAGATGAGCTACAAAATCCATCTCTGTGTTAAAAACTACAGGCCTTGATCTGTTTACACTATTTCTTGTGGACATCAATTCTCAAAAATCTTTAAAATAGAACCGTAAGTCTAAATGTAGCACAAGGTTCAACAATATATATATACATATATATATAACATTTGGTTATATATACACAACTTCGAAATGAGATACTAGAGACACCAGAGGAGAACAAGTTATCCATTTATAGCATATTAAAATATTTCTGCATTTAGTAATTGATATAAAGATGCTTCCATGAATGTGCTTACGTGTACCAATACATTGAATTTGGACAAGGTATTGACTACACACAATGAACAGGGAGTGCCCTGTCTCGGCAAACATTAAGTATGTTTACCCAAAGACTGCTGATAAACTGTCAGACTGACGATGCCATTTTTAGCAACATTTTCAGATATTCTTATAAATTCCACTGATCCACATAGAGTTACCAGATCCATGTCAGCTTTCCTGGCTTAAAACAGACCCAGCTCTTTTCCATGTGGGTTTTCCTTCCCACATCTCCTGGCAGCTTTGAATTAACAATACTGATTGCAACGTGTAATACCTGCACCTGACATACAACACTGAGTAAGCTCTTGTCTTAACTCTCTAAAAGAAACACTCCCTTAACTCAGAGGTAACTTGTACAACACTACCAAAACAAACATAGAGATCCTAAAACAACTTTCAGTGGTTTTTGCTCAATGTCAGATTTTCCAACACCCTTCTTAGGAAATAAAAATAATTTCAGGGGGAAATTAACATGTAACATTCTCCTTATGTAAACTTCATTTCTCCTCATTTTTCCTTTCCTCAACACAATGTTCCCTTCTATCAGTTATTTTTTGACAGCTTTGTGTGTTCCAGACTCTCTCCTCATTTGCCACCTTGTATCTTGTTCCCCTCACTCCTTCCCAGAATACTCTCAATTTGCACATGTAAAAACAAGGCTTCCTGCAACTACAGCTCCACCTTCCTTAATTCTCTGTCTCTCTTTTCAATGTTGGCATCTCTAAAAGGATAATTTCACTACTCCATTTCCTTGCTTCATCTTTCACAGCAAAAGTACCATCACCAAGGTACATTCCTCAATAAAGCTAAGATTCATTTCCATCCTCATCTACAACTTATCTTAGTGTCCTCTCTTCAAAAATTGAGTGCACTTCACTTCCATAGCACAATTTTCTTTTGGGTCTTCCATTTAGATGTCACCCGAGGTTTCTCCTGTTCCTGAAAGCACTGGGACTTCACAGGAGATTTTCACTAAGCCTAAGTCTCATTCTCTGCTTCCTCATTGCTGAACACTACACTGTTGAACACTAAAATAGTTATAAACCAAAATTTATTTCTATTCTTTTGAAATACAAAACTAAAATGGTGGGGAAACTTCTGGTGAGGTAAGCAAACTTTTTCCATCTAAGACAGCTGATTGAAAGGCCAGTGCACAAATAAAATAAATGAAACAATGAGACTGGAAACACAATCATCAAGACATCACAAGGCAACAAAGACACCAAACTAATATTCAGTTGGCACAAATTCCAAACTCCAGCTGATTACTTCGTCACATCTGGTGTGATGGGCATGTCTGGTAGCACCCACTGTTATCATGGAAATGGATATCACCAAACAGGGAGGGAAAAACACATGCATTATGTCCCTAAATCACACTTCAGATAGTCCTAGATTTTATCTCACTTCCAAAACATCTAGTAATACAAGAGCCAGGGCCTAAAGAATTTCAGAGAGAAAACAAACACAGATTTCATGAGTTATTTGTATTGTTCACATTCTTCAGATTTTCTTCCAATAAGCTGTCTCCAAACAGTTAGGCAATTGGAGTGCTGTGTTTTTTGGGGTTTTTTTGCTGCTGCTTCTCTAATACTTTCTCGGTTGATAGTACTTTTCTAAGTTATTCTGCCTGTTTCCATTTCATCCACAGATATAAATTGTGCTCACACACACACACTTCACACTGTATATGAGAAAGACAATACCTACTCTTGCTTTATATGAACCGACCATATGTCTGTGAAGGCAAAATTTAACATGACAGAGAAATATGTAAAAACAATTTGATAAACAGGATTTCACTTTGCTTCCAAGTACCTCAGCCATGCATTTCAGACCCTCTCTTCTTGCAGTTTCAAGCCAAATATGCCAACCACTTCAGCCAAACGTCAGCCTGAGGTTTCAAGGCTTTCCAGTTCCAACACCCAGCTCTTTGGATTCCAGATTTCTAAACAGATCCAATCTCCCCACAGTGTTCATACAGCACCAACAATTATATTCTCTCGATGGTGCGTGTCGGCCACGTTCAGGCAATCCCCGTCCTGTCACTAACCAGAGCTTGAGATGCACCAGTTGCAGAAAGTTGATAAATTCTCCATTATTGGAAACTAATACCAGAACATACACACTCACATAAAAAGCATGCTGTCTCCTGCACTGCACTTTTTCCTCAGCTATCCTAGCCTGAAATGAAAACCATTAAATTTTGTATTTAATTGTCAGGTAAGTTATACTTTGGCTAAGGGTGCATAATAAATAATATGAAGAGTAACCAAATACTTATAAAATATTAAATAAGAAGCACTTGCAAGATTTCAGAAAATTGGTGTGATTAGATCTTGTCTCGTGGTCGTATCATGCCCCAAAGAGGTTCAAGTAATCATTTGTCACCTAAAGCAGCAAGACTATTACTTCTGAAAAGCAAGTTGAAACTGCAAACCTGAACAGCAGCTTCAACTCAATGGCCATGTTTACTTTAGACCTTGTGACATTTGAACACAGGAGCTCTACCCAGATTTAATTATTTTAAAACAAACACCACACAAAACCTATTCTTTTTAATTTATTTCATAACATTTGCTAAAATTGCTTTTTCACACCTTGCTTAGAGAACCATAAATATGATTCAGTAACTTTTCTGGCAAGCTCCTTTATTGGCAGTAAAGAGAAAACTTTTCACTAACTAACACAACAAAATACTACAAAATATTCAAAGATCACCTTTGATTTACCAGCATTTGCTGATAGCTACAATGACTGATATCCCAGCAGATGGCTTCTCCTCTGTATTCGGAATGGGAAATAAACAGTGTACCTTGGCAAAGCAGACTTCCATTTTGATCAAGGTAAACAGTGATAGGACAGGGCTATTCAAAGCATTTCTGTTCCCCTCCCTTACAGTGATTACTGTTTAATAATGGCAGAGACGACAAATTGAGTAATAGTCATTTTGTCCTTTGGCATATCTGGCTATCCTTGGCTTAAGCTTAGTCAATCCTGTGCACAAAACCAAAGTCAAACATCACAGTCCTGACAAAAGTAAGTGATGAATAAGGACAATACAAACTAAATAAAAAAACCTGTGTGATCCATCTCTGCGCTGTTAACAGGTCTCTGGATGTGAAAAAATTCAAGGTATTTGAAGAACAATAAATTCAGTGAATGTCAGAATATCAAGGGAACTCAGGTGCTATTCATCTTGTGCCTGAGAGATATGGAGAACAATCCCTTACTAACAGCCATGCTTTCTTTTCCTCCTGCCTCTTCATCTTATGCTATTTCACAGTAAGATATTGAATGCCTCAAATCTTACATCCAGGATGGACTTCTGAGGATAAAATGCTTTCATTGTAAGCTAATGTGCTGGTTTGAAAGCAAAACCAGTGAGACTCCAAGTCAGAAATACAATTTAATAGGAAAAAGTAAAATACATGCAAGTAATACAAAGGAAAACAAAAACACTGTCAGAGTCAGAATACAATCTGACACCCTGCTAGTCAGGGTGGTGGTAGCAGTCCAGATGAGGTGGTCTTGCTGAAATAGTGTTCCTGTAGAACGGTCTGGTAGCTCTTGTCCTCTGGAAACCAGTGGGTAAGTACTGCTTGTTCTGTCCCAATCCCCACATTATATCCAGGTGGGAATGCTTGGCTCCTCCCCCTGAGTGGAGCATCTCACAATGGGCTGATGTCATTCTATGAGTCATGTGGTGGGTCCTTGATGGCCCATTAAACAGGAAATGGCTGCCGGAGGGAGTTATCTATGACTCATAGGGCAAGGTGTTAATGGCCCATTAACAGGAGATAGTCCAGGGGAGGAGGCAAAGAAAAACACTGCCCCTCCTGGTTTTAACAGTTAATGAAGATGGAGATAGAATACAGACCTTCTGGAACATTTTACATTGTAACCTAGGACAGCTAAGTAATTTATTTTGGACATGTCGGGGTATTAACACACCTGCATGTGCAAATAGGATTTTTTTTTCCCTTCACTCTTAATTGCCACTCTCTCTAGCAACATAAAAGATTTCAAGACACTGTAAGAGAAATAAAATATAATAAAATACTTTTTATTACAAGAAAAACTCCTGTCTGCTATAGAAACTTCATCCAAACCCTATACAAAGGTCCAGAGTAGAAAAGGAAGCATACTATTACCATAACAATTAACTTTGAGTACAAGGAAACATGAACAAATGGTGTATAATATTTAAGCTGATTTATTTATGGTTTAGACATTTAAACACATCTGATTTCAACCCAGAAAAAGCTTTATATCTTGTATTCAAAATAAACTTTTGATGAGCACCAGAAGACTGAGGCACACAATTGTTAACAAAAAGCCATTAGGTTCCAGGCCCTTACAGCAAAATTCAATGAAGTGCAAAACCCAGAGATTCAGCAGCATCTCTCACTATGCCTAAATACTCTCCTACTAGTATTACAAAAATAAATATTCTGGAGTTATGTTAAAAGGCTATTTTAGATAATTTTTGAAAGAAATTATCAAACAGAGCCTTACTACAAACTTGTGATAATACAATACTTCCTTAACTGAAATGGAAATACATATGACACATGTTCTATATAAAAAGAACCACTTTTTAATTATCCAAAATTTTAAGTTCTAAGAAGGAAAATCCAGAAGTAACATTAAAGGGAATGCTTTTGATATTGACACAGGGTGCTTATTTCCAGACAGTTATCTTCAGCACCCTTGCATCTCTGTGTGATTAAGTCACTACAGCACCTCATGGTTTTACCAGCTTACAGAGCTCTAACATAAACGATTACATTAGCTACCACACAAAAAACAGCTTATTCATTCTGAAGATGCTCTTCTAAGCACCTCTTCCATGCTCTTGTACATCCATATATCAAAAACTGTAAATATTTACAATGTCATCTCAGTTGTTAAATTTTTATTTGGTTTCAAATCTTCTTCTACCCAGTGAACAGTGGAGGAGCAAATCAAAGGATTGGACAGAAAGGAAAAATCAGGGTTTGAGTTTGGCTGGTTTTATATTTTCCCATTTTCCAGAACTGTTTTTAATTTAAAAAGAAAAAAAATCAGATAAAAATTTTCACTGCAGCAAAAGTTCCTAAAATTGATGCAATGTGAAATTAAGCTCACAGCAGTTAGCTGAAATTAAGTTTTTTTAGTGCACATAGCCTGAGGTGAGTGAAAATAAGGAATGGAATATTAATATTAAACCTATAGAATTTTTCATGTAATCTCTAAAAACTAAGCAATGAGGACTATATTCCAATATTTACATGTGAGCTAGACTGTTATTTAGTTGTCAGACAAGAGCAGCTAGATAAGCACATGCCATACTTCATATAGAAACATTCCTAGGCAAAAGTTGGGAAAGACTCAATTTTAATAGCCTAGTTTATAACAAGGACTACCTTGACAGGTTGATACAAATAATTATATAACTAAACTAAACTACATGAAAGTAATGACTAAAATTTATTCTAAAATTTAAATAAAATCTAACACATTTGAAAATGAACATTTTTATACTGAATTCACACTATCCTTAATTAGTTGTCTCTTTTGATTTAGCTGCCTTTTTGATCAGTAAGTCTAAAGTGGAAAAAAAAACCCAAACCAACCCAAACCTTCCCATCTAGGCCAGGTGAATAGGTTTGATGATAAAATGAGGTTAAGTCAAAATGTTTTTCACTCACAAACCAAAGGGCAGCATCCCTTTTAATAGATTAGTAGCCAAACCATTTGTAGGAAGTCACTTAATGAAAAAGACATTCCATAAAAGAAAAGTAACCTGTGTATTCAAGATGATGTCTTCATTTGTAAGTTCGCTCAGTTAATCAAGTCAGAGTACACATAAAGATGTACAATTATTTTTATTAAAATATTACTTCCCAAACCACCCTTTCCTTTTTTTTCCCCCCTCCAGTCTCCCTAACCATCTCATCTTTCACTGTTTCTTGCCCTTTCTGCAAAGAATAAATATCTTCTGAAAGGATTTTCAAGGATAGTAATGTGATTTCTTTCATTTCAAGTGCTCCACTTCCTTCATGCATAGCCATGAGGCTTCTATTCAAGGGTGTTATATTTTTCAGATACCTGAAAGCTTCCTACATAAACAAAATCTTCACTTATGAAGTAGTACAGTAAAAATAAAGCCAGAAGTTGAAAATGTCCCATAGCTGGCAGCACAAGTCTGGAACAGAAATTTAAATTACTTACAGCAAAAATAAATTTATAGATTCATGGAATCATTTAGGATTGAAAAGACCTTGAGATCATCAACAGCAAACATTCTTTATTCACATGCTTATCTGAAAATACTTGTTAATATCCTTTTAATTCACTCATTCAGGAGCCTGTGTATAAAAGTTAAACATCTTAGCTAGAAAAAAAAGCTTGAAATCTTGCTTCTTAACTACTATACACTATTTTCTCCCTGGGAGGTGGGCAAGCCTTTTAACTCATTTTGAGGTTGCCCCTGCCAGCGAAGCATATGCTTACTTTGATCCAAGCAGCAAGACCAATTTACCTGAAAGTCACTTTTCAAAAACACCTGTGGCTAAATACTCCACAGAAACAAAAAGTCCTCAGTGTTTACTAGGGCAAATTTGACCAATTCAATAAGTGACTTCAGCAAATCCAGCAATTACATACTTCTCTAGGAGCAAAGCACTAAATTAACTTCTAAAAGACAACATACAATGTGTGAAACAAAAAGCTGTGTTCACAGGTTATTTCAGAACAGCAGGCAAGCATTACTTGGCCATTCCCTGTGTTGTTAATAGAAGTCTCTAACCATAAAAATCTTGTCCAACTACAGTAAAGTCTCAAAGGATCTGAAACCATGTTTTTCCCTTCTCTTACATTGCCTGTTGTGTGTCACCTGTTGACACGACACAAAAATAGTCACGTTCTTCTCTTCTCCCTCAGTGTTCCACAGTCACTTATCCTGCAGCTCCATTTACAGTCAAACCTTACGATACTTTGCCCTTGTCTGGGATAAATTTGCAACCATCTTTAGTTTGTTTTCTAGTCCTGCCTTCTGGAACTACACAGTTTTGTACATACAGGGCTTTTCTGTTTGATTTTGCATGTGTTTTTCATGCTTATATAAAACAAATGTGATAAGAGAGGTCTGAAATCTGACTGTCTCAGCAGGACAGGAAGCAGTTTGCCAGGCTAAGGTTTGAAACTGCAGCCCCATACACTGCTGTTGATAGATGGGGCAGGATTTGCTAAAGGAGCAGGTCTGCTGCTTTGCCCACAGACACAGAGAACATACATGATCTGTACTAGGAAACATGAATCTTATTGTATTCATGGACCATGAAGCCTTACGGAAAGTAGATAATTATTCTTGAAAACAAAGGGTATTTTATCATTAATGAATTCAAAATGCCTCTATCTAAGACAGCAATTATTTTACCCGGTAACATTTATTTTACCTGGTAAGTGATCTACTTTTTTTTACAGTGCTATGAATATACATATTAATGACTATGTTATCAGTTAAGTGACTGAAGTCTGTTCAGTTTTTTTTGTTTTGGTCTTGCTGTTTTCTTTAAAGAGTAGCTCACAATCTGTCTGGAGTACCACCTACCTAGAATTATTTCTCCTTACCTAAGAAGGTTTAATGTGTATGCTTCAGCACATACTGAAAACAAACAAACAAGCATTTATTTTACTGGCATACCCGACTGCTCACATTTCTGAAATACTTCTTTTGACTCACTGTCATTTACATTACATATTTTCCCTTTGTAAATAAGCTGCTTGCCGCTATAAAAATGTTCTTGCTATGAATCAATAAAATATAAATCTATTTTACACAAATCAAAGAGCCATCATATGTCAATGACTGCAAAGAGCACTCTCTAGCAGTTATGTTTTCAGCCCACCCATGAAGATCACACACAGCTGATACTCTGCAAACTCCTATGGTGATCAATTCAGACATATTTGTTGTTAATTTGTGCTCTTTAGGAGTCAGCAAGTGTTTTGCGCCTCTTTTTCAAACATTTCATTCCATAAATAGAGAGGGGTTTTTTGCCTTCATTATTTTCCTCCTGCCTGACTGTATTTCAATCCATCATGCCAGTGAGGAACTCATTCATTCCTTTCTCCTCTACAGCTCCATGTCTTTTCTCTGCAACTAAGAGTAGCTGGTTTTACCCAGGGGTCAAGAGCTGGCTCTTAATTTCACAGCACAAGTTGTGCTTTTGGAGTATGTACCAGTGATATGCTCCATCCATAGAGTCAGGTTGGAGTGCAAAGTGCAGACAGGAAAATTAATAAAGCTAAATATACAAATGTAGGTATGAATGGTAACACCAGTACTTAAATACTCATTTTTCCCTATGTCTAGTTGGACTTGTAACTGTTGCCTCTTATCTTTTTGCTCTGCATCTCTCAGAATAATTCAGTTCTGTCTTCTCTTGAACATCTTCTAGGCAGTAGATTCAAGGTCAACACTAGGAACTTAGTTTTATCTATTTAGCTTTCAGCTTGCTTATACACATTCTTTTGAAAAATGGGTTGTATATCTATATGCTTATTCACATACACATCTAATTCATGAATGCCAGTCAGAGAAAGCAGAGGAAAGCTTTCTCTATGTGATTTTACCCACACAAAGGAGGAGAGATCTCAAGCTCTAAAAATTCTTTAACACCATGTGCTATGTATGTTTCCTTAGCCAGAAAATGCTCTCAATAAGAGGACAGTGAGAAAGATGATGGTAACTATACATTTTTTTTCCTTCTGGGAAACAATTACTTTCAGGACACTAAATAATAAGAACTTCCATTTTATTGTTTGTCCTTCCAGGATGAAAGATAGTTCAAATGGAAGACCAAAAACTACAGCCCTCAAGAAGACATCTTCTTTAATGTACTAAAGAAAAACATCAGATAGTAAGGGTGACACCTGGCAACATGGACAGCATTTCAAATCTGAAAAACCCTTTAGATTAGAACTTATTCTGAAGTATGCGGAAGCTGAATAGGTTGAGAGTAGACAACTTTGCCTTTCTTCTAAATGGCTTAAAGCCAAGAAAATAAACTAAACTATTGTAACTTGTACCGTTTTTACCACACATGGCATTGGTCTTTCTGGCCTCTGTAAGAATGCAAGAGGTTTATTCAAGGTATCCTATTATGTTCTCTCCAGAGCAGAGGCTCCAAAATTATTGTACTTTTTACTTGACCCAAAGTATATTTTTTGCTGTCAAAATGTGAATTCCAAAATTAATTGTAACTCTAAAATTGCTCTTAACACTTTGACCAACTTTACAAATTTTAATATATATATGAATCAATTGTTGTTACAATTATCAAATATAAAACAAACAGAAAAACCTCAAATCAAATTGTTCTACATTGTATAAAATCACACAAAAAATACTTACAGGAGTACTTACCTAATCTGCCATAAATGGCAAGAAAATACACTTTTCTCCACTTGTTGTGAAATACATGTAATGAAAGCACATGTTTACCATATTTCCTGATCCTTAAGGCTCTTTTTATATCCTGAAAGTTTAGGGAGTTGCTTTTCTTTTTTAAGATGCCTTTTTCTTTTATTTAACCACAGTTTACCTGGCTGTATGGCAGGCATCATTTCAGAACAGTCAAAAACTGATGCTATTAGAACTAATCCCAAAATGCTTTCTCCTTTATTCTCTCAATATCGATTCTCTCTTTGAAATTCTAAATGTTCTGCTTTCTTTATGTCCACCCCTTTAAGCTATGATATTCCACAATTTCTCCAGTAGCTCTTTCCTCCTGGCAAGTTTCTTTGCCATCATCCGTGATCATCATGAGATCCTAGTAGCTGGAATTTCTCTTCAAATGCATAATTTATTCTGTACTATTTTTATCATTAAATTTATTTGGCTCAGTCTTATGAGTATGTCTTTTGCATCCTTTCATAGATAATTTTAGCTTTGACGACCAAAACAATTTTGAATTAGTTGGAAATAAATATCTCCTACTTAACCATTATTTCTTTAATTCATTTGTGAGGATACTGAAGTGCATAGCTTCCAGAAGATTTCCTTTAGAAGATTTCTTTTTTCTAGTATTGGGTTTTCCCTCACCTTCCTGATCTATGATCACACATTTTACTCCTACCCATAATTTATTTTATTTATAGCAAATTAACTGCAAACTGTCTTTTTATATATATTTTTCACAAGAAAATTTAAGCCTTGACAAAGAACCTTTAGTCAAAACTTTTCTTACTGAATCTCAAAAAATATCAGCTTGAATCATCCTTACACTTGTCCTCACATAATTCTTTTCCATGAACATAGAGGTCTAAGAGGAACAATTTATTTGCATTAAGGGAATGAAGATCTCTTATACTCTATTTTTGTACATTTATTCATGTCTTAGCTCTTTGTGAGTTTTAGAAAGAATGAAGTTAATTTTCTTCATATAATGCTGCATTCTGGATTTGACCAAAATAGTGCTGAAAACAGAGGTGTTTTAGCTATTGTTGAGCATAACTTGCACAGCATCAAGGTTTTCTTTCTTCCACTCTGCCCCACCAGCAAGGACCCTGCAGGTGGGCAGCAGGTTTGGAGGGTCACGAGTAGGACAGCTGTACCCCAACGGGCCAGAGGGACATCCCATGTCATATTGCATTGCACTCAGCAATAAAAGCTGGTGAAAATAAGGAGGAAGGGAGAGAATGGGGGTGGGG
>VXBU01000713.1:71962-197361 GCA_013400315.1 Bombycilla garrulus | reverse complement strand
TGTCCAAAGGTTTTCATCTTTTCACAGGGTTTCACAAAAAAAAAAAAAAAAATCACATTTTTCATGTTTTTATAGGGCTGAATCAATTTTGAAGAGACTCTTTAAATGAGCTATTTGCAAATGAGCAAAAGATTCTTGCAATACCTCCATAATGACAGAGAGAACAGTGGAGTATTTCTTAAAGAATTTAATTTTTTAAAATTCCATATCTTACCCTTTATTAAAGAAAATAAAAAGTAGTAATGAACCTACATATTCAGCTGAATAGAAGATTCCAAGCTTGTCAGAAGACCCAGAAAAAAAAAAAAACACTCTCATTTAAAGTCACACTAGCTTAAAAAAAAATACCCAATTAAGTGTACTTGGCTTTCATTTTAACAATAAAAAACCACCAAATGAAGTATACTTTATCTTCATTTTAACAAACCCCTTAGCAACAAAACATTGTAAGACTTGGTTGCTATGCCAAAAATTATTATAATTAATATGATTGGAAGCAAAATAAAAACTGCTGTGCACGGGAGAAGGTATCATAACAGGCCACAATGAGAAAAGGTCATTAGATACTGTAGCTAATAATAATTAGCTTCTCTGAAAGGTCCCAAGAGAAGCTGGTTTTCAGTTTTTGTATTCTCTAACATTCCTTGAATTACAAGTGAATCTTAGGCTGAAGTATGGACTTGACATCCCATCCACCAGAAGCCAGACAAAACAGCTGTCTAGTGCAAAACTCTGGTTTTCAATCCTTCCAGTATCCTTCACAGTACAGGAATGCAATTTCCCCATATTTACCAAATTGGCTTAAGCAGTGGGACTTGTCTCTCTTTAAATCCTAATATGAAAAATGTACTTAAAGCTGTCTTTTGAAAACAGAAGCAGCTGATAATTATAGCTTATTCCAGATCAGCTTTCCCATCTTTAATACATTGTAAGTGCTACTTTGAAATGCTTTTAAGGGTTTTGAGGTTCTTAAAAATAGTTTTACATATATAATTTTTAATAACCATCTTTAGATAGTCATCGTTACTATTAGAGTAGTTATTAGAAGGTAACAATAATTTGAATATCAAAGTGGAAAGTGAAGACTATGTTTAGAAACTTACAGCAAAAATTACTTTCTCAGACCGATAAATACAATTTGGTAACATTTTGACCCAGCAGATATAATTAAATTTGTTTAATTAACCAAACTGCTTTGAGCAAAATTTTTAAAGTGAGCACTTTGAGATAGTAACTGACACTGAGTCATGAAAGGGATCTCTATAACAGAACCCATATAATAGGTGACTTTTTTTTTCAAAGGTAACACAGAATGTTCAGTTTTTAATACATAAATCCATAAAAATGTATTTTAATTTCACAGGTTCAAGAATAGATCCCTACTTTTTCAGAAAACAAGAGTAAAAAATACTTAATTAAGATGGTATTCATAGAATTACTTTCAGATCCCAAACAAATGTCAGTATTGCAGCAATTTGTAATTCCCAGCTTTTGATCAGGTTAAGAAACTCTGGGGATTCATAGATAGGTAAACATAAGTGCTTTAAATTAGCTAAAAATTATAAACACAAGAACTATGTGGATGAAAAAAAAATTATGATTTTTCTGAAATTTGGGTAATTTTGGAAACATTTTAGCAACTGACACTTTTAGCATTTCTCTGTTAGCAAGGCTGGTTTCCTTTTTAGTCTCACTGCTTCTGCCTGCCCACTGCTACCTCTTAACATCATCAAAGCTCATCCTTCCACAAGGCAAAGAAACTCTGCTGACTCTTATTGCAGCGTTAGCTTTTTCTGCCAGGCTCAGTGGTTAAACCAATGGGTTGGTCCAACGAGTCCCAAAGCATGAAGAGTGGGAGCGGTGACCCTGGGTAGCCACAAACAGGAAGGAAACAATTAAGTCAAATAAATTGGAATTGTAACAGCTTTTCTGGACAGTAACAAAACTGAAATCACAGATGAAGCACCCTCATACTTTCTTGTGGCCAGAGAGTGCTCCCCTTACTAAACCCCGGGAAGCTGTGTGGGGCCAAGCAGATGCTTGCTGACCCACGCTCGCAGTAGTGGGGAGGGAAACGTTCCTAATCACATGTGAAAATGCAGCCAGACTTAACTGCCTCATTTTACAATCATGCCCCAAGGATGCTCTAGGATACTCCTTGCCTTCAGTAAGTAAAGCTACCCCGTTCAAACCGCAGTTCCTCAAATTTTCAAGTCAGTCTTCTGATAGGTTTAATCCGTCTGTGCTGCTTGCTTGTAAAACCTGCCCACAAGGTTTCCTGCTCTTTAGATTGGGAAAGTGAGTGTATGAAGTCTTACAATGGAGAAAATAGTCAGTTCTCTGAAGGTACTGTAATTCAGGCAACAAGCTGATCAGAGAAATCACTGAATGTTTCCTACCATTTTTATCCACTATCGTATCATAAACCCACTGTTAAAAGTTATAGAAGTTATCATGAGGAGAGAATAACAAGGTAATATAAAACTAAAACACTTCAGAGAAAGCAAACAAATCTCCTAGTACAGTTGAAAAACAAAAACTACATGAAGCCACAGGGTTCTCAAACTTCTTTCACTTCTGAGACCTAACCCATGCATCTTGATTAACTGCAGTTTAAACTAACTTAATGAGATGGCAATAAACATCAGAACTATTTGTCCTTTCAATTTCCGGTCAGCATCAGTCCCTTCCAAATGCTTCTTATTAAAAAAAAAGAACTTACACTTCCAAACGACCAATGGCCTTAGACATACTTCAAACATAAGACAAAAATATTTCCCTAGTTCATTTCTAGGATAGATATGACAAGGAGAAAAAAAAAAAGGCAAGTAGCATCCAAAATTGTAGAGGATTTTATTTAACTGCTTCAAGGTACAGAAAAAAGTGACCCTTTGATCAGTGTGACTAAGGAGAAGTTGTATTGCTCAATACACTTCAAGGAAGAAAGGTTTTCTCTTCTTATAAAAAATAATGAGAGGTTCAAGATTCTGTAAGTCCCTGAAAATTATTTTGAAAACATTTACTCTGTTCTGAACAGTAAGTTAAGTATTTCAAGATTTTATAACATCAGCAGAACTCAGTATTTCTCTATTCAAATGGACAAAAAAACACAAACCCACTTCAAATCCTGACTGACATTCTGTCTTGCAAATATCTATGTTCTGCTCTAAAGAGATGACAAGGAGTTGCTCTGATGTTTTTTCTCAGAACTGTTATTTAACATTTTCCAACTCTGCAAAGGCATGAGAACATTAAAACTCTTTTGTTGGAAGCAGAGTGTTTAAAGTTCATTGGCAGAGTAGTTACATCCACTTTTCAAGAACACAGGATAATTCTCTCTCTGGTTTCCCCAAATAGAGGAGGGGGAAGAGCACAGAAAGAAGGAGCAGCGCACACAATATGTTTTTACTTCCATCTGCCATCTGTTAACAGTTTCGGCTACTTGGATAAATATGTATTTATACTCATCAGGAAAGATTACAGCCCTGTCTACATGCAGTTACTCGGTACAGCTGTTCGTGAACAAGTCCAAGGTGAGGGCATTCTGAGAGAACCAGTAGCTAAGAGTGAACAGAAATATAATATTTTGAAGCAAGAATAGCTAAATAAAGAACTATTCAATAATAGGTGCTTATGAATAACTAAATATAAAGCAATTCCCACAATTAATCACAAGAGGGTCTACTTACTTGTAAATCATTATCTACACAATGCAGAATCTGCCAGCACGACCTTGTCCTTCAGAAATCAGAGGGAAAAGAAGAAATTTTGTGTTGAGCAAATGTAGTCGCATGGACAGATGCAGAAGCTTTTTACTGCTATGTTTCATATTAATTTAGGAAGTTGAATTAAACCACAGATCTATAAAAAGGTGCTTTTTTCTTGAGAAATTTAATTGCTTTTTCACTGCAGTTCAGTTGTCTCTTTGGCACATAAACTGTAAAACCTTTGCAGCTTTGATGAGCTCAGCTTAGCACCACTGTCATCTCAGATCCTTCCCACCTTGGCCTCTTGAGTAGGTGAAAATAACCTGAACTAAGATGACATTATAGTAACTACACTTGGGAAATAATCATCTTTCATTTCTGATGGAAGTGATTTAAAGATAAAAGAGGGCAATTGCAGCCTTGTGAGAATTTTTTAGTTTTCCCCTGAAATTGCCTGGTTTTCAGTTTTCCCCTGAAATAGAACAATTCTGCTAGAACAACAAAATCTACACAACACAGGGCACTACTAAGGCAGCCTTGTCACAAGCAGAAGCAAATCGATACGAGCCTGACTTGCAAAGTCAGCTTCTTCTGAAAGCAGCCCAGAAATGCGTTATCTGGACCAGGAGGCTGTTTTCAACACGTGTATGTTCAAAAGGCACACAGGCATATGAGGCTACTGGTTGGTTTCCAGCATATACCTGCTAAGTGTGAATAAAACTTGTCTCAAATGTTCATAACCTGCGAAATTAGTAGCAGATTAATACAAACATATATAATTGAACTCCTTTTTTTAGTCCTTGTATTAGAAATAACCACCGAAGACACCAAAAAAAGTCCAGCCTCAGCACTGCTAGCTGACATTAGCTACAGCAGAATTGGCATTGTTTCCCAGCTCCAGACCCATATAGAAGTTAAAACACACAAAATATAGTAATCATGTTATTTTCAAGTAGGATATCTCATTAATTCTCAATGTTTACTGTATGAAATGCATGCTAAGCTAACATCACAAATCTTCCTCACGCGGGCTGCCTTTGTAAAATGAATAATCGCTTTATTCTCCAGCTACGCATTGCTCTCACTCCATCTCTGTTTGTGTCCTTGGAAGGACTAGGACGGGCTCAGTGTGGACTGTGTCTCCATCTCCACTGTGATGCCAAACAAACCAATTTGAATGGGAGAGTCTGAAACCAGTTGCTACAGCGGACATTCCCTGGGGATTTCTTGAACTTGTAGTTCTGCTTCGTAGCATTAGTTCTTTGTCAGCAATCACACTGCACTGCATTCTGGCTGTGTTTTATTACTGATTTGGTCTTCTATACACCTAAGTTGTCCACTTTGATTTCTCTGGGAATGAACCAGCAGACCATTTTTTAACACACCCCATGCAAATCATCTTTAACTATAGTACACTGCTCAGTTAACAGACCTCAACCTCTTTTCTGTACAACACTGACAACCTAGAGCTGCCACAGTGACTCATAGACACTGAATCTGTGTTACCATAAACCCCAAACAGGCTGATTTCAGTGACAGATACATGGCTGCAAGACATGACAAAGATCAGTGGTGCACAAAATATCTGTTATCAAGGACCAGTTCTTAAAAACTGTTTATGTTCCACTTCAGGAAATGCATGTCCTGAGATGCTGCTGCTAATCAGAAGAGACAGAGCATTTCATGTTCAAACTGAGTTGTTACTTGTTTTCAGGACCCGTATTTGCCTTGGCCTGCACCATGCCTTAGCATGCTGGCTCAATATCAATCATCCTTACAAAAGGCAGCTCACAGCCATCACAATACCAACAACTCATTTACAGGAAAGGAAACAACCATGAAGGAGCAAATAACTCCTTTGAGAAAAATAGCAAAGATTCATTTACGAAATTAAAATACTGAATGTTGTAATATCGGTGACGAATTTGCAGATTAGGTAGAAGGTGATGATGGAAGACAAGATAGAAAAAAAGCTGCCAGAAGTTTGGATTTTAGGTAATTTGGTGCTTTATGCTGCCTATATGAAGCTACCAATGAACTCAGTGGAAAGGAAGGGATAACACACAACCAAGGGAAGGAGCATAGTGAGGTATGTTTCATTTTAATTGGCTTGGGAAAGAAAACCTGAAGGAGAAACTGAAACACCATATTTAAAGTTGCCTTTAATTATTGCTATCTGCCACGGCAATAAGAGCAAGTAAAGAGGAAACTATTCCATCTTTATGTGGGAACTTGCCTCCAATGGCAGCCACCTGATACATCATAATACTAAGAAAATCAAAGCTTAGGTACATTAGCTACCAAAAAAAACAACAATAAGTAAAAATATATTAAAGCCCACTAATAATCACATCTGGATTTGCCAGTAAAACCCAAAGATTCAAGTTGTACTTCAACTAAGGTGTGTGAAAATTTTCCCTGGAGAATTTCTGAAGAATATCCATCCCTCCCTGAAAAATTTTATACCATAGTAGCATCTAGAATATTTATTTCTCCATCTTTTATATATAGCATACAAAAAAAAAAAAAAAAAAAAAAAAAAAAAACACCCAAACAAAAAAAAAAAAAATAAACCACCACAACCAAAAAAATAAAAAACCAAAACAAAACAAAAAAACCCCAACACAAAACACTCTAGAAAATATTCTTTCCTGAATACTTAGCATATTTCTTAGCAGGTGATCTTTATCGGTTTTGTGACCAAATTTTATTCCTATTCTCTACAGAGTCAGTTTAACTTTGTAACTGTATTAGAGCAAAAATACAGCAACTTCTTTATCACTACATGTTGAAGTTTAATTATATATTAAATATCATCACTCTGGAACTAGAGGAGGAAATACCTACAAAAACTTCAACATTAAATAACGTGGGTATAAATTACTTATCAACTCAAATTCACAATATTTACATGGAATTGAAGAATTTAAAAAAGCAATTAAGAACTGCTATAAGGTTCCTTTGTACACCAGGAAAAGTTACTACATTTAAAATTACAGTAATTGAACTGATAAAAGTGAAGTAGTCAAATGAAACTACATTTTAGTGTAAACACAAACTGTGTCATTTTCTTTAATAAACTAATCTGATTTGAAACTATATGAATGATGCCAATGGAAAAATCAGAGGTCTAGTTTCTGTTATTGACAAATTTTCCTGGATCATTTTTCAGATGTTCAGATTTAGCTTCATCTAGCACTTGCAGAGAAGTGTTAGGGGAAAAAAGTAATTTCAGCTTGGAGCTTCTACACAAATGAGTTGCATTTGCAGCTGCACACCTCCTCTGTGTGATCTTTGGAGACATCAACTCTCTAGCCCTCACACTGGAATTAATTGACTTGACCTAATAACACTGCAATTACTACAGTTTACAGTTGATATGGTTTGAAATTGATCTGGTCTTACATTTTTCAAAAAAACTGCACTTGATTTTTCCTTTTCTTACAATTTCAAAAGAAATTAAATTCTTTGGATTTTGGGGTTTTTTTGCAAATAACCACACTAAATGTGTTGATTACACTTACGGAAGCAGATTCTATTCTCACTTTGACATGTATTTTCTGAAAGCAAATATGTAATCATTAATATTTTTTGACAAAAATAAACTCTCCCTAGAAATACTCCTGGCATTCACTTCTTGCTGCCATCAGTTCTCCAGAGGCAACTTAACTGGCCATTAAATGATGCCTCCAGAAAGATCTTTTGCTTTCCACTGATGTCCTACTTCTAGGAAGATACATCTCAAGTGACAACTTTGCATTGTCCTCCCCATCTTTACCCTCTGATGCTGACTGCTCCAGCACCAGCAGCTTGTGCTCTGTGTTTGAAGCTTTCCCTGCAATTTACCCCTTTGTGATCAGCAGCAGATTTCTAAAAAAAAAATTTAAAAGCCCTACAGGTATTTTGCATTTGCCATGGGTTCAGAGGCTTCCTTTCCCAAACACAAAGGCTACAAACCTACCTCAAGTAAAGCCAAGTCTCTAAACAGCACTGGAGCAATCTTTTTGTCCCAGACAGCCCTGAGAAAAACAACCTCCCTGATCTTAAATGGAAATACAGCCTTTTGTTCCCCAAAAATCAATAAGGACTGGTTTGCTGAGTGCAGCATCAAGTTAGAAGTCCCAGGCACTTTTGACACAGGCCAGGTTAAGCACACAGAGGTTTCACCATCAAAAGGAGCAGTGTGCTGACCCACAGGCTAAGAAGTGTAAGAGCCTCCTGATCCCCAAACCACTCCCCTGCATCCTCTCCTGCTCTGGCTGTGCAACCATGCCCACTACATCCAGCAGGGAAGCATCATACTCTTTTGCAAATTTAGGCTGCTTACCAGCCCAGAATACAAAGACTATTTTTTTTTTTTTGCTGTATGGTGTAGTTAGGCTTTGCTTTGCAGAGCTTGCAAATTTTTAGTATGTAATTTATTTAATTTTTTTACTGATACAGCACAAACCTGCTCAGAAAGGAAGTTAAACTGCATCAAGCAGGCTGCATTTGCAAAATAACACAATTAACTTATTTTTTCATGTGCTATGCTTTGCTCCCATCATGGCCTAAACTAAAGTAGCCTTCCCTCAAACCTGTCAGAAAAGATTGTTGAAAAAGTACAAGAATTTGGAATACATTCATTACCAAGGTGCTTTCTGCAGAGTTTGGATTGAAGGTCTTTCACAGCAGGAAAACTGCTCTTGAATCTCAGCCATACACAGGACTTGCAGAACTGGTTTTAACTTTACAATAGACTAGCTGGACTATTCTGGATTTTAAAATGGAGAAACCAGTCTTCCCAATTTAATTAACAATTTAACTAAGATGGAGAAGAAAGTTACTCACCTTTGTTATGACTTTACTTTTGAGTAAAATTATAACCCTCTACATGATTATTAAGAATATCTGTAAAAGAAACTCAGTTTATTGTCTCTGCTACTGGTCCTGTCACTTCTTTTTCAGAATAAGACATAACACTTGCTCAAATTAAAATTGCTCTGACTTCAGAAGTGAAGACATCTGTATTTCAGCAGACTGCCATTGCAGATCTGACCACAGCCAACAAGTTTTGAAGCAGCCACACTTTTCAGTGCTATCTTATAATATACAGTACCCTTGACAAGAGGCAAGGGGTGGGGGGGAAGACAGAAAAAAAAACGGGGGGGGGGGGGGGGAAGGACTTTTTAATTTGGGGTGTAGTTCTTTAATCAAATGTGTGGAATATAATCAATGGTTCTGTAAAGCTACAGCCAAAGAAAGCTTGTATCTGATTTAACTGTTTTGTTGTGACAAAATACCCACTTAACACATTTTCCTGTTTGTACGCGCTATGCCACATTCATCTAACATATGTAAACAAATAATACATTAAAATGCATGCCATGTTCCATTTCAGTAAGATTTCTCAAACAAGACAAACAAAACTGAGCTACTCACATAGCGTTTTGAAAAATATTGGTTGTGCTACACATTATACTTTGGACAAATAGTAGTAAATCAACACCCAGAAGTGCAATTCAGATTGAATTCAATGCTACCAAGATAAGTACATCCGATGTTCCAGCTCTTTTTGTAAAATCAGACAGCTGCTGCTAATTTTCATTTCATTGTTCAAATATATGCTGGTAAGACCTCATAATTAAGTGCAGGGACGAGGATAATGCTTTACTGTAAGGCTCATTTTTATCCTTATAAAAACAGAAGTAAAAAACCTAGGTGCATGCAAACACATGCTTGCTCATATACACACAAATCCTACCACATGTATCATTTTTAGTTAAAAGAGAAATGTGCCAACCAAACAAATTTCAGCTTTGCTCTGATTTCTCTGTTAAGACACACAATGAACAACTGATCTCCTGGCTATGACAGAAAACATTGTTCAGCAACCTGGAAATGCATTGCAAGCTGCTTGATATTTTAACCTGTACCAAAAAGCATAACCATATTTTGAAAACTTATCAGAGCTTTCAGTACATTACAAATAGTTTAATAATCCAGTTCATACAGGAAATTAATTTGGATCAATGAGAAGGGCTTGTCTTTCTCCCATGAAAACAAAAAAACCAAAAAAACCAACAAAAAAAAAAACAAAAAACCCAAAAAACAAACAAAAACAAACAAACAAAAAAAGCGCCAGGTTTTCTGCATTTAAGTTTTACATTGAAAAATGTTAGAAATATAGTAACAAGAACTTGTCATCCCCTTTGCTAACCATTCTGGAAATACGGAAGGGTTTGGTTAAGGGTGGGGGTTTTTTTGCTGGTGGTATTATTATTTACCATTAATAATTATTGTTTTATTTATTATAAAATAAACATGGAGTGGGGAAAGGTTTATGTTTATGTGTTCTTTACAAGTGTAGCACCAAGGGCAGCACATATCCACCCTATCACAGAAGGCCAAACAGCACCCTGGAAGCAATTTCACAGTAGAGTAGGACCTGTGGGAGTGCAGAGGAAACACCAACACCAACTTCCTCTACATCCTTTCCAAGAGCAGAAGCCAGGAAAGCTGAAAAATGGTAGGGAAGTGGCAGGGAAGAACCAGCATTACAGCTCTCTTGACTGCAGCTGTGGGTGTAGCAGGAGAGGGAAGCAGGGAGCAGAATTAGAGAAATACCAACGTTCAATACATCAAAGTTAAACATAGCAATTCAGGCATATCAGTGGCTGATTTTCTTTTAACCACTAAACCTCTGAAGGAGAGAACCTGTTGCCAGTACAGACACACAATGAAGAGCTTATCCTGAATACAAGAAATAACACCAAAAAAAAAAAAAAAAAAGGAGTGGGAAAGATGGAAGATGCAGGTTGTAACTGCTTCTTAATTCATTTACTGGAGGTTTGAAAGTTTACAGTAATTCCTTAAGCATGGTGGAAAAGAAAAGGGTGAGAAACAGGGGACCAACTCATCAGTGAGTGTGGACCTGAGCATGTGTGTCTTTAAATTCCCACAAAGAAAAAAGAAAAAAGTCAGACTAAAGAAAAGCTACCTTTCTCCACTCCTGGCTAGAAATCCACAAAGACAGAAGACTTTTGTTTTTGAACTCTTAGGGCATTGGGTTTGTTTCTCTGTTTCTTGGGAGCTTTTTCATTTTTAGATGAAATCTACTTGTCAAGTGAACCAGTCAACTGCAATACTTGAAGCTAATCTGGTCCAACTAAATCAACTAATGATCAAACCTACCAAAGTTACATGACATGAGCATAATGCACACCCAAAGGGCAGCCACAGACACTAGATAAAATGTTTTACTGCAGAAGTTTGACAGCTGGAACATGCAGCATCATCATTCATTCCATTCTCCTTGTTTTTTATGGCTTGCATAGTGCACTGGAATAGCCCTAAGCCAACAGATCCTTCAGGTGTCTGCTGTTGAATCTGGCACAACTGCTGCTTTTTCTCCCATCCACAAAAGTCAGTGGCAGGATGACACCCTCAGAAACTCATATCTCTACTGAATTACAAAATTCTCTTGTTCTGTCTGGTGCCTTAAGGCCATCACCAGTTGAATGCTACCACAAATTCTCTAATATTTGATTTCTCTCTCAGTTAACTCAACAACACACTATGGAAAACTGGAATTACAGGACTTGTGTTATTTAATTTTTTTAAAGGCTTATCATAGTCATTCACATTGAACAAATATGTTTTCCTTGCATGTAAGAAATTTCATTCCATAAATACCAGCAACCTCCTACTACTACTTTCAGGTGAGAGTTATTTTCTTACCACAGACACCATCTACAGAATCATGCACAGCCTGTGNATTTAATTTTTTTAAAGGCTTATCATAGTCATTCACATTGAACAAATATGTTTTCCTTGCTTGTAAGAAATTTCATTCCATAAATATCAGCAACCTCCTACTACTACTTCCAGGTGAGAAGTAGTACAGAATCATGCACAGCCTGTGAGATACATTCCTTGCCTGGAAAACATGCCAAAGACAGCAAAAATAGCAATTATGGCAAAAAAGTAACCCGAGTCAAAAAGCTGACTCCAGACTAAAAACCGACATTATGAAATTTCTAAAGGTAAGTCCCACACAAGCGCCAAACAGGCACATAAAACCACCCCCAGTAAAAATGATGTTCACACCACAGCAGGTCAGTAATGTGACACTGCAACAACCCCATTAACTTCTCTACTCTGCATTAGCAGGGGTGCCCACACAATCTGTACCTTCCATGAGCATGGAAAACCTGTCTTTGCTCTGCCTTGCAGTGTCCAGACTAGCAGCACTGTTGGGATTTCATTTGCTGCTGCTCGTCTGTGACACAAGGAGAGATGCAGCAATCCTGGCACATGCATCAACAAAACCAGAAAGGTTTACAGCTACAGGACCCACTCCAGCAAATGAATAGTACATGAAAAAGTCTCGTGGATGATACAGAAAAGGCCCCAGAAGACACTGGGGCCACCAAAAACCAAAACAAATAATGCAAAAAACACCAGAAAAAAATCAGCTTAGATTGCACTTTTTGGTACTCAAGGTACTTCACCAAAGGAATCCACTGCAAGTTTTATACCAATTCTTTAAATCTTCTGGGAGTTGCACACAAAGACATTGATAGAAAATAGTGAGCCTCCATAACTGACTAGGAAGAAGGGGAAGAACTCTCTAAGAAAATAACTTTTCTGTAAAGACACCAATGCAATAATTCCTGGCTTGCAGCCCAGAGCTATCTGCCTGGCTGTGCCATTGCTCTATCTCCCACCAGGCAATTGCCTGTTTGCAAACTTCCCATCACAATCTTAGGGCCAGAAAATTGTTCTGCTTCAGATGGTGTTTCAGAAGAGGGGGTATAATTTACTTCACTCTGGTAAGAGGGGCAAGGAGGGTGAGGGTGACTTTAAAATGCTTTGTAATATCTTTTGGACAAAGCAGAAAATTCAATACCAGTTTGTTTATTTGTTTAAATACATGGTTTTGTACATATGATCAGAATGTGATTTTAGCACAAATAAATTTATACACTTCCCCCCCACCTTCAAATTTTGATTATTTTCTCTTTCACAGCAACTATCTCAGTTGTTTTTCCAATGTCACCTCAAACAAAGTCTAAACTTCAGAAAAGAAGCACATGCAGGGTAGAGAGAATTATAAAGATATGAGATACTTATTTCTCTCTGTGGAGGTCATATCACCAGTCAACATGGGATTGCTATTACACACTACTCTGGGTGAAGAATACCTTTTGACTTTACTCCAAGCCTCAGGCTTGTTCACCATTTAGCATTAGAAAAAGAGAAAATATTTTAAATAAAACCATCAAAACAACCATTATATTATAGTATGGTGTGCACATGCTCAAAAAATTCTTCTTGAGCATTTCATCTTGCCCTAAAAGTCAGAGAAGGACAAAAGAAAGTTAAGCAGCTGCATAATTCTCAATACTACTTTTTTTTTTCAAGTGTACTGGTTTTGTCTGGGGTAGAGCTCATTTTTTCCATAGTTGCTGGCATGTGACAGTGTTTTGGACTTGTGCTGGAAACAGCATTGGTTAGACAGGGATGTTTTAGTTCCTGCTGAGCAACATTTGCACAGAGCCAAGGCCTTTTCTGCTTTTCAGCCTACCCCTCAGGTGAGTGGGCTGGGGGGGCACAGGTTGGTTGGGGG
Organism: Bombycilla garrulus; assembly: GCA_013400315.1. Taxonomy (NCBI): domain Eukaryota; kingdom Metazoa; phylum Chordata; class Aves; order Passeriformes; family Bombycillidae; genus Bombycilla; species Bombycilla garrulus. The sequence continues at coordinate 184,044 of VXBU01000713.1, read as the reverse complement.
CACAGCCAGAACCTCTGACTCCCCAACACACCAGTGACCAAAGGAATACCCCACACCATCTGGCAACATACTCAGCGTATAAAGATGGGAGAAGAAGGAAAAAGAGCGGACATTCAGACTGATGGCATTTGTCTTCCCAAGTCCTGTAANGCCAAGGCCTTTTCTGCTTTTCAGCCTACCCCTCAGGTGAGTGGGCTGGGGGTGCACAGATTGGTTGGGGGCACAGCCAGAACCTCTGACTCCCCAACACACCAGTGACCAAAGGAATACCCCACACCATCTGGCAACATACTCAGCGTATAAAGATGGGAGAAGAAGGAAAAAGAGCGGACATTCAGACTGATGGCATTTGTCTTCCCAAGTCCTGTAACATGTGATGGAGCCCAGCTTTCCTGGAGATGGCTGAGGACCTGCCTGCCCACGGGAAATGGTGAAGTAACTCCTTGTTTTTAGTTGCACTCCCAGCTTTTGCTTTATCTATTAATTTGTCTTTAGCTCACTGTACAAGTTTTCTTTTTGCCCTTCCAATTCTCTTCCCCATCCCACCAGGGAGGTGGAAGGAAGTGAGGAAGGGACTGTGTGGGGCTTCATTGCAGCTGAGGTTAAACCACAACACCAAAGAGGCACTGTGGGTTGGGAGTGGTCAAGGAACATCCAGATACTGGCAGCATACAATGCTTCACAGCAAAAATTATATCTTATCAGTGTTGAATTGATGAGTTCAGACTTTTAAACTCTTCAAGGCCTATGAATTTGGAGACTTATTGATTTCCAATTTTGAAGTACAGAGATTTTAGTGAACTTTCTGATAATGATTCAATACTGCACTATTATATTTTTTCTTTTATTCTCTTTCACTTAGAGGTAGTCTGAAATCCTCTAGCAGAGCACAATTCATTACTCAATCTTTTGAGAACCCATATAATGAAATGAAAGTATTATCAATTTCTGCTTTCTTTTAACCATCTACTTCAAGCATATATCACTGATTTCTGCCATAATACTCTTTCATTCATTTCCCTTTTCATGTGAATAAAAGAGCCAAGTGGAAGAGCATATCATTGCCAGCTCCTTGATAGTGTGATATTTGCAATTTTTTCTTAGAAAGGGATAGGATCTTGCAGAAGCTGATAAAAATATGACAAAATCTGAGCTTCTCATGTAACAAGTAATTATGCTTTTCAACTACAGACTAAAATTCTAAAAAGGAATAATCTTGACAAAAGTAACCATATCCAGAACTTCTTTATTTACATACCATGATTTAAGTCAATCTTGTATTTCTGGAAAAAAAAATGAATCACTCACCCCGAGATAGCTGATTAGCAATACTGTGTTTTCCACTTCACTGCGTGACAGTGCTTGCAGTATGAGAGGGAGGAGAATGCTACAGGCTTTTCATAATCTTGGTAATCAAGGTTAATTCAAAATTTGCATATCACCTTGCAGATGCAAAGAATGTTTCCTGGAAGAGTGCTGAGGTTAAAGTCACATATATCTCCCCAGAAATTAAGAACTGGCTAAAAATACTACATATTTATCTCAAAGTAAGCCCTCACAAGTTTAAAGCCAGTAGTGTTCCACTTAAGACTTTTAAGTAATTATTAAGGTGATTCATAAAACAGATTAATATGGCATACTAACCTCCAAATCTTTTACTGCCTTGGAAAACAGCAAGCATCTACTTAATTTTCATCACTTCACCCTGAAGATAGTCACTGCTTTACAGGGAACAGTGAAAAATGGTCAAAATCTTCATCAGCCTCATTGGCATTACATTATTTGATGGAAAGAGAATTGAAGAGTCTTGTATGAGAGCTAAGCAATTTCTTATAACATTTCAGTAGTTCAAGTATAATATTTCTACTCTCCTTTAAGTTCAGATCGTTCATGTAGCACAGGAAACCCAGAGCACAGTAGAACAAAAGAAAGCTACTCACAAATTGTAATATAACAAAGAAAAGCAGTGGAAAATACAATATTGAAAATTTTAAACAAAGGAAAAGGTAAGAAGTAAACTGCTGACATTTCATTGTTCAAAATACAAACTCTTTAGCTTCAAAATTCTATGTATTCAGTTTTTCTAAGAACAGAGCCATTCTAAAAACGGAAGCAATTACTCAGATTCTACAGTTCTGTAGCCTGTAGAAACCAAGGCGTCCAAAGTCATTTCTTCTACCTCCCTGCTGAAATGGAGTTCTATGTATTTTGTGGAAGCAGAGCCATTTTTTGCTTGCAATGGTGAAGTACAGAATTGAATGTGACTTAGACACAACTGACACATTCTACCTAACAATAATTTCTGCTATTTTTATTTGTAAAAAATCTTTGATACTAATTCATCAGCTTGGCCCATTTTTAATCCATCAGAGCCCAGAATAAATTTGGCCTCATCAAAATAGGCTAACAAAAGTCAAACCCACCAAGCTAGGAAATATATTATATACATGTATTTAAGGTAATTTTAAAGTTCCTAACTAAAATAAAGAAAAGGTGGTGGGCTGAAGGAGACAGCACAATAGGTGGGGGGGAGGCTAACATCATATATCATCATTATTTACTTGTTTTCCCACCACCGTCATTCTCTTATCTGTCAGGATGATTCTGTGCCCATGAATGAGCTAACTCTGGAAGGAAAGAAATCACGTTGTGGCTGGCCTGCAGAACATCCCCTACTGAAACAATGCCACAGACCTGAACTAACAGTCAAAACCTGCTTCTCGTCTCTAACAAAAAACAAAGAATTTCCAAGAAGTCTCCAATACTTATGGTGTTACTGAAAACATAGTTGCTGGCACTTCAGCTGTGATGAGGCTTGTTTGGGCATCGCTCACTCATTCCCTGCACTTTGCTTTCCCAGTTTGAATACTGGAACAAGTCAGTATTTGTACAAGTCCTTTGAGAGCTGAGAGTGCTTTGTGATCTGCAGAACTAAATTATTAAAATGGTTCTGGTAATCACTCTGTTGGAAATTACGCATTTTTTGTCCTCACCAGATCGATAAATATCTTGGAAGAAATAGAGAGAAATGTGACAGATATGCTTGCATGCATTCATGTTTATCCTAGCAGTTAAAAAGCTGGTGTTTTGTTTGTACTAGCAAGGCTTGGAAAAGCAATAAGAAAGTTCATTATTTAAAAAGCCTTTCTCTAACTAACTCTTCAATTAACTGTATAAAGAAGTAGTCTTCTGATTAAGTGCTGCCTAGCAAGTAATTGTCAGGAGAACACTTAGGGGTTTAGAAAGTGTTTCTGATGAGAAAGCAACATCATTCCTCTTTGGAGATATTTTCAAACATTAGAGATAGTGGTAGGTAGTGAGGTAGTTAAAAGTGCTTTCATCTGGTGAAAACTACTAAGGAAAGAAGGAAGACAAAGGAAACAAATGCACAAGCCATTTCACTGTGCAGTAATGAACCAGAAACAAAATAGTTTATTGACAGTCACCCTAAACTCTTAAAAGCCACAAAACATTCTCAATGGAGTTATTCCTCAACAAGAATGCTAAAGAATGATGCACCTGCACAAGGAACATTTCAGTGACCTATACTACCTGCAAACAGGAGTTGTTCCAAGTTGAAGAAAAAAAACCAACAAAACTCTCAGTTTATTAACTCCTCCAAAAAAGTTCTAATTCATACTTTTTTCTGAGAATTCTTAGAAACTTGAAGAATTTAAAAGGCTTGATTTAAAATTTCAGTTTTAAAAAGTCTAAAATTATGCTACCCCAAGTGAGATTGAAAGGAAATGGTAAGGGGAAAAGAGCCAAGAGAAATGGGTGTAGGGGCGGTAGTGGCAGACAAAGTTAGCTCTTATTTCTACAGCCAGACAAAAACTTACACAAAATATGACCAAACTGGTTTAAATAACCACAGAATAAAAAAAATTACATTTAGGAATTCAGAAAAAAAGTCAAGCACACATCCACTTGGGAGGTGGAGAGAGCTGGGCATCCACAACAGCTATTTCTGTCAGGCATATTCATGGGTCCAAAGCCTGCAGTGTGACCAACCTCTGTTCACTTTTTTCAGTCTGGTTTACCCACCAGGCCAAAAAGGCCCTTAATTCTTGAACTGGAAGAGGATTTCCCCTCATGTTAGTGAGGGTTTTGCAGAACTCTATCATATTGCTCTAAATTGGGTCTTTTCCCAGGCCAGATAACTTAGCCTACTTCAGCACTGCCTCTCACACACAGTGACAGACTACTCTCCTCTGCCCCTGAACTCTCCTCATGCTGAGATTTCCATCAGACAATTTTCACCATCTTGCAACTAAACAGACTTATACAGAGAGCTGTAACGTTTACTGCCTGGCTGCTTATCTGTGTTGCTCAAATTTTTCAGATAAAGCTCTTTCCGCATTACATTCTTACCTAACTAGTCAAAAAACTTACACTAGCTCCAAGTTTTATTTATAAAGTGTGTTTGGATATTTTTACCAGTATTTTTTGTATTCTGAAATATTTTAAATAAATAAAGGCCTATGAAAATATCAGTCCTTTGGAATGTTGCTGATTTTTTTTTTAAGATTTTTGTACTTTCTTGATGTTAGATAGTATTTCAAGAGTAAAGTCCATATAAAAAAAAAGGACATTTGCCTTATAAATAGGAAGCTGGAGTTTGGAAGGCTAGGTTTCTTCTAAAGCTAGCCCATAACTCAGTTCTACACAGTTCGCACAGATACTTGCCATTTCACTCGTGGCTTTCCTTCCTTAGCTATACCAAATGACTAAATGACATCTAAACCCCTCTATTCCCAATTTTTTTCTGCATGCAGCTTGTTTAGAGTCTCACATGTCTACAAGTTCAGAATAGTGATCTGATATCCAAAAAGGCAACAAATTCTCATATTTCACATGAAATCTGTTTCCTACCTTATGTGGCATATGGCCCAACTGTACACACAGTTACTCCATCTTCAGTCTACCATCCTTCTGTTATATTTCTATTACATTTTCAAGACCTTTCAAGATCGTAAAGGAATTTTCCAAGATCTTTGAGCAATTTAAACTTTTGCAAATCCTATAAATCATCAGTATTAAAATAAAGAACAAGTTAATTATCCAAATCAGGATTCGCAATTCTGCAAGAAAATTCTTCGCCTTTCCAGAGTTTTCCTGCAGTATTTCTGAACTGATAAAAGACCTTTTGCTCAGTGCAGTTCAGTATTTTTACTTTGGTAGCTATACCTCCAGGTGTAACATCACTGCTATGAAGCCAGTATCCCAGCCAGCACTTTTGCTGAACTGCAGAGCACCACTACAGTACAGTGAATTTCTGAAGAACCATAAAGAAACTAAGTAATTAGTTTTTTATGAGTTTGAAATTTATGGTTCCAAGTCAAGAGTTTATTTACCAGTTTCTCACATAAACATAAGATGTCTAACAGAAATATATCTAATATAAAAATTATACAACTAATATAAAACCAAAACTGAAAAGCCCATGGTTCACATTACAAAGTGGACCTCACATGTGGGCAAACACAGATGCGATCCTGTGGAAGCAAAACAAATCTGCTGAGGGTGAGAGGAAGCCCATACGAAAATAGCTAACAGGAACTTTTGGAAGACAGTGATAAAAAAAAAAAAAAATCAAACACATCTCAAACAAAAAAAATGAAACTAAAAAGGGATGACATAGGTAGCAAGGGAAGTGGAAAAATGACTTTGACAGAGGCAGAAAGGAAGAGACAGCCCTCAGCAGTCAGATAACCCCTACTGTGCAGAGCAGGAGAGAAATTGGGGAAATGAACAGACACATTAGACAAAACAATTCATCCAGGCAGGAATAAACATCTCAACTAAAATAAATTAATTACACTAATAACCAACATACAAAACAATGCGACAAAACTCCTAGTCACTTCCAAAGTTTAAACAACAAAAAATCCCAAAACATTTTTTTTCCTTTGAAGCAAACTTGCGGCAGGTCAAAGGTAGCATGTTTCCAACAGTGATTAAAAAAAAAAATGATTCCAGAACTAACAAGTACCAAAATCTAATCAACCTTGTTCCCAAGGGATTCTCTAATCAATCCTTTTTCTCCCAGAGTTCACCCACATGTCAAACAAGCAGAGTAGGGGTTGCAGATGCCTTGCTAGCAGGAGACATGAGACAGGTTGTATCGCTACAGGACTTCTGAAACTCCTCAAGTGCAAAATATGACAACTGAAGAATTAAAGGCTTGGAGAAACCCCCAGGAACAGTCCTAACATGGAATTAACATCAGAGTTCCTTATCATATATACTGTCGACCCTAGAAGCTTAAATCTTTTTTTTTGGGGTGGGGGAGGGGAATAAAACCAATCGGAGTACAGAAAGCCACCACTTAGGTTCTTAAACTCAGAGTTTTTGAACCACATAGATGCTCAAGGCTGGAAGTGTATTCTGGAGGGGGTATGACCATGAGTTTGTCCTGTTTCTGAACTCTTCTACAAGCTTCCACTGCTATCTGCCAGCAGAGACAGGGTACAAAACTAGATAAAAAACTTTTATCCAGTAAAGCCATTATAATAAACTATACTATGTTTTGTCAGAAAATAGGTATATAAATAACTGCCCAGCACAATACAGTTAAAGAAAGTTAAGGAAATGGATTATTTAAAAAATACATTCCTGTGAGTAAAAGAAAGTGTTAAATCCATGAAAAAAATGTATCAACTGAATTTATATTGTCTACTAGAGTGACATGCAAAACCAGTGTGCTAGGTTTGAACAGGAAGCAGAAATATTTCAACAGAGCCCAGCAAAGTACAGAAATGCTGTTTAGGAGCCAATTAGCCAAGGCGCAACACTTATTACAACTTACTTGGCCATGCTGCTAACCTCCAAGTCACCACGCAAGACTTTACCTTAGAGTGCCATCTGTGCAATTCAGCCCCTGATAATCTCTACTCTCCTCCTTCACTTAAAAATGAAGGAAATGGCAGTGAAATTGACCTCATTGGAACAAAGTGCATGCAAACAGTTGTGCTCAGCTGTGATCTTTAGCAGTCACCTTGCTTGTACAGGCAAGGATCCAATTCCCAGGTTAATAAAGAACCACTTCCATCTTGTTATAAAAACCAGTGCTTATTTTCCTGAGTGCTAGCTAAACTCATTGACCAACAGGTAGATAAAAGGGCCAAGATTACAAGCTACAACTGTACAGCATGGAACTCATAAAAAAAAAAAGAAAAAATATCTCCATTCCAAAGCATAACTCAACTCAAAACTAAAGGAAAAAGCCAAAGTAAAAACCAACCAAAAAAATCTACCAAGAGCAACGTTGAACCTGAACCTTGAGAGCTGAAAGAACCAAAACCACAAAAATACCAACCCTATTTTTGCAAAGAAGCAGCTGTGCGTAGATAGCACATATATTTCCCCTCCTGTTCATAAAAGCAATTGTGCAAGTTGGCCACAAATCACAGCAGGTTGCATTAGCAGTCTTCCAGTTCTACTCCAGGCTTATTTTTAATTTAAAAATAAACTGGGTTACACATGATTTCAATATTCTGTTGGACGACCAAGCAAGGGAAAGAATGAATTTAGGCAGAGTCTATGGAGAGATAATGTGAAGGTTATAACATAAGTGAAAAATGGCCACGTTGCTAAGATAAGGCCCCAACCACCAATCTCATTGTCAAGCCTGGCCATCTGTCAGCAGAAACCTGATTTACTGCATATAATGCTGCTATGCTTGATCACTACTGCTCTCTTATGAAAGACTCCCGAGGTTTGTTTGAGGACACCAAATGGTACTTTCTAGCAACACAAAAAGGGTTAATAAAACACCTCCTCAAAAGCCAAGCTTTCTGGAACCAGGCTTTAGAACTTTAATCCAATTTTACGCAGTTTCAATGCCACTGGTAGGTGAAGTTTCTTCACAAATAAAAACATTGAAACCAGGGAAACAAAACAAAAAAAACCACCATAAAATGATAGTAAATGACATAATTTTCACCACATATGTAAGGCTGCTTGCATTGAAGCTTGTTTATGGATGTTATTTTGATGGTGGGAAATTGCAACAAACTAAAGGCACTTTTAAGATACAAACCTACAATACCACTATTCAACAAAACCATTAAGAAAGCAGCCACCTTCCTTCATTTTATAACTACTCTGGATATCCAAATTGTTTGCAAAAGCACTAATGACAAACATTTGGATTGGGGCAGGTAAGCACATTAACACTTCACGGCGTAACAATTCAGGTGAACACATGTAATCCAACTCTTGCCACTCCCACACTCCAGAACAAAAATGCCCATGTACGAGATTCATCCTTCACACCAAATAGCCACTGAGTAAAACAGCTGCAGGTACTTTCTCAGGTTAATCAAACAAATCAAATAACAGCATCTAGTAATAACAAAACAATTTTTCCCTCCAAACAACAGGCCTACGCTGCAGGTGGTTTTGTCCCATAGCAAGCAAACAGGAAAAAAGCACATCCTGAACAGCTGCTCATTAGGTGAGCACCATTCTGCCTGCACAGCAAATGAAGCAAGTGTCATGTGGAAAAAAAACACAGTTTACGGTCATATAATTAGACACAGTAACACAGGCATACACAAAAGAGGAGGGAAGACAAGTACAAATTACAGTTGCATAGGCAATTCATTTCTGGGAGTTTATAATTTTTGATGTTCCTGGACTTACCATTTTTTTTAACAAGCTTTTTTCCAGCTATTTTTTTCCCCTATTACACAATAACAGATAACTTTGGACAATCATCTGCTATAAAAAAATATCCATTCCCATACAATTATACAGAATGGAACACTTCACTTGAGGACACAGGGAGAATATTCCATCAGAACAGATCAAAACAACACAAAATTAATAGGATATTGCAGTAAATATTATAAAGTGGTGTGAATTTATTGCAAGTTTACCTGATACTCATTGGGCCAGAAAGTGCTGACAGCCAACTCTGCTCGAAGCCAGTCTTTGCCAGTAGAGCCAGTGACATTCCAGATGGGATTAGCCAGTGGTCCTTTGTTCACCCTAACAAGGATGTTTAAAGTGCCTGGGTTTCCTCCATTCTTGCTGTACAGAAGGTAGCTGAAATCGATGCAGTGAGTATCATTTTCTTTCATTGTTGGAAGCTGAAGTCGAGTCTTTTCTCCAGGGTCATGGTCTGATGAAATCACTATCATATATGATCCTAAGAAAAGGAGGAGTGGGAAAGGGGGGGGAAAAACGGTATTAAGGAAAAAGATAAATACTAAGAAACTGATTGTTCACTGTGGAAAAGGATGAAATGCATATGTTTTCTTATCCCAGAAATCTGAAAATTCATATGCCATGAAATCCAGCAAGCTATAGAATGGCTGGACACATGACTGAAGCAGTACCCACAGAAGACATCACATATCTTTGAGGGTCTTTCTAGATGCCTCCACCTGCAAACTTTTCTCTCTCTTGTTTTAGGATCAGATAATTGGAAATAGGATCATGGATGGGAAAAAATAACAAAAGAAGCAAAGGATCATCATTATTCTGAGGTCACTGAGGCCAAAATTCTCTCAACTTGCTCAGCAGATTTTCTAAAAGCAAAACAAAAAATAAGGTTCACATTCTTCAATGCAGCTTTATCACACCCTTTTCTACACAAAAAAGAGGCAGACTTGAATTTGAGGTATATTAGCAATGGAAATAGCTGACTTAGGAGACCAAGCCAAATTTCTGTGGAAAAGTTTTGTTTGTTGCTCCTTTTGCCCATGGATTTAAGGGGATAACAGAAGTTTCTACAGCTAGAAGAGTGTCCATCTTGTAAATGCATATTACATATATACACAAGACAAAACAGGTTGTGCCTGTCTAGCTACGAAGGCAGAAAGTGGAAATGATATGTTTGAACATGTCATACTTGCAGTAATCATGAATCAGTCTGTCCTGCTGTCCTGCAGAATGGATGGTAAAGACAGGCTGCTATCCAACCTAGCCCAGAGCTGATCCATTTCTTCAAGAGTGACAACTCCAGACCAGGCACTATCTAGTGAGTGAGCTCCACAGAAGAAAGGAGATTGATAGACAGGGTATGCCAGGATGAACTTTCCAACCAAGTGAGAAAATCCAATTCAACATATGATCTGAATCACTGCTACAGGAAAGTTTCCTAACCTAAATTTACCTACCCATCTGCTTAATGGTTCCAGGATCTTCCTGTTGACAAATTTTCCTTTTACTTTCACTCCTAAAGGGCATCACAATAAAGAGCCTTTCCTTGTGAGGAAAGTTCAGATTAAATCCATCGGAAATAGAGAAAAAATTAACCTAAACTTAAAAAAAAGTGGATTTGAGAACATTTGCCCAAGTGAGTAGTCTCACAGAAGTCCTGGGAATATGTACATGAATACTGGTGAAAAATCTTCTATGAAGTATATTCATTTAAATTATCATCATTTTGTATACCAAATTTTATCCTTTGATTTTTAGACAAGGAGCTATTGTGTTCCAGTATGTCCTAAACGGTTGTATTAGGCATTCTGAAGATTGTTCACAAGCTGTTGCTCAGGAAAAGATGAAAAATTATGTACATGGATTAAACCATCTGTGTGAGACACTGATTTACTAGCCTATACAGCAAGTCTGTGCTAAAAAACGTATGACAAAAAAAGGGAGAAATACTATAGAATGAAAGCTGTTCTTATTAAAGCACAGTGCACTGACATCTATATATTTAGTAGTCATCTTTAAAAGAGGGTTTAAAGAAAACTACTATAATGTAACATAAGCAACCGGTTCATATTTAGGATTACATGCAGAATCCATTATTTTTCGCTTGAAGAATTTGATAACACAACAATTCCTGGTTATTTTTTCATCATTAATAGCCATTTATAAAAACACAAAGGAATCTTACTATATTATTTAGGTTTGCTGTTGCTTTAAATCATTAAAGATTATCATCTAGCATCAGTAGATGACTGCCTAGAAATTGTTTGTAAACCACATCCACTGGTGTGCAATTTTTATGCCCCTTGACACTAGAATAAACTTAATACTACTCTTGTTTGTAATTTCTGTTTTAGTAACATATATGTTCTTCTAAGCACCTAATCATCAGACTAGAGAATAAGATTTTCAAAAGTTTTGTTTATAAATATTATGCATGTGGCAGGGGCAGGCTGTACATCAGCAATCTGGGTTTTTTTTCCTTCCAAATAAGAGTTGAAAAACTGAAAAGGTTCAGCAAAAAATTACAGACTGTTTCCCACAATGTTAACAGTAACTGTTCATGGCCATCTAAATTGCTTCTTTGCCTTTGTTACTTGTATCTTGCAAATATTTTTAAGCAACACACAAAAAGCAACTCAGTCTTTCCTACCAAAAAGAAAAAAAATTACTTCTAATATTTCTAAAGCTAAGATACAGAAGAAGATAAACCCTCCAACATTTTCTGAAAGTGAGTTGGGGGGCGGGGAAGGAAGGAGGGAGGGATGGAAGGAGAGAGAGAGGGAGGGATGGAGGGAGGGAGAGAGGGAGGGAGGGAGAGAGGGAAGGAACAGAACAATCAATTTTGCAGATTTTTAAAAATGTTTCTCTCAGCTTCTCTCGAGATAAAACCATTGGAATGAAAAGAAAAACTCAAATTACAACAAATAAACTAGAAGTATTTAAAGATCTTGCTTCTATAGTAAGGGAATCCACTATAGTCTTTGGAAGCTTCAACATGCATTTTTAACATATCAACATATTTTATAGTACTCCACTTTCTCAACCTCATTTTTCATCATTTAAAAATACTTAGCAGTGAATTTTCATACATCTATCTACATGTTAGTCCTATAGCACTTAATGAAATGCTCCAGACAGCATTCATAGACCATTTATCACAAAGCCTAAGCATCTGTTCAGCATCTTGGAAACTACTTCCCCTCTCCTCCATTTTTTTAAATTTTAGCAGCTGTATTCCACAAATGTACAGAATTCTGCTCCCTCCTCAGTCATCTACCTACTCCAAGAAAATCAGAAGCCAACGCCAGAGTAAACTATACAGCAAAATTATATCTTTGGAAAACATACAAAATACCTTCTTAGACCCTTCATAAGAAAGCCATTCTTTACTTGTAAAGAAATACAATAGGATTGAAAGAGTTAGGAGTTTACCCCCATTTATATATGCTTGCAATATCTTAATATTAGTTAATAATAATTATATTATTGCAAAATCTTCCTAATACCTTAAAATATTGGACCTGGAAGAAATGCAAAGTATAAACAAGGGAGCTGCTCACAATTTCATTAATTCCCAAGATTACCTAACTGTTTGAGATTTTCAGTGAGAGGTTAGAGCAAGTGTTACAGCTAACTATTCACCGTGGTGCAGGGGATAGGGTGAGGAGGAAGGAGCAGCGGACACCAAGTGCAATGGACTGACTGCAGCCCCCAGTTCCCATTCCCCTGTGCTGGGATGGAAATTTGGCTAATTTTTCCCCAACATGAATCTGTTTTTTCTGTGACAGTAACTGGTGATTTAAAAAATAACTGATCTCCTTGTCTCTGTCTCAACCCATGAGCTGGCCCACAGTATTTTCTCCCTTCTACTGCTAAGGAAAGAACCAAAAAAAGGCAGAGTGAGGAGCTGGCCAAGGTCAACACACCACAGGTGACAGAAGGCTAAAGAGCAGCAGTTAGTGTTAACTAACACAGGTACTGTTTTATCAAATCCCAGTGGAGCCAGGCCCCATGATTTTTTTTTTCCATTGTTACTGGCCTAACAAGGTCAGGCATGAGTAGATGTAAAACACTGTATACACCAACTTCCCTTGCAAACAAGAAGGAAAAAACACACTAATCTGTATTTTGTTTCCACTAAGATTTTACAAGAAGGAAGTCAATTGCAAGTGAGTTACTCCATTAAATCTCAATACAGTAAGAAAGAAAAAATTAAATAAAAATTAAATTAAACATTAAAAAAATAAACAAAAACCAAATTAACATGTTTGGGACAATGAAGAAAGAAAAACATAACATGAAAGTGAAGAAGTTCAGTTTCTCTTCTTACAAGACAGAAAGGGTGAATTTCATCTTTAGATGATGCTGCAAAGAAATGAAAGAAGAAAAGCACCCAAAGTCATCATTTGTGTCTGGACAAAGATGCATTGCTCTTAACTATTCCTTTCACTCCCTACTTTTCACCATGCTCCAGCATGATGCCTTTGGTTAGTCTGGCTGGTATTGTAGTTACAAAATGCACACAACTCATCAGTAACATTTTTCTTGAAAATTCTTCTTGTATTTTGACGGTGATGCTGTTGCATCCTTCTTTCAGTAATTCCTAGAAGAATCTTCTCCATTTTTGTAAATTTACAGTCTTTAAAATTCATAAATATGTTCTCTTTCCCACAAGAAGTTTAAGTGTTAATTTTTCCTACTTGAATGTAGTTCAGATTTCTCCAAATCCAACTCCATCCTCTCATTTAGCTTTTCTTCTCTGAAGTGCCTTCTACCTATTTGCCGGTTAATAGCTTCTAATGTTATTCCTGATGTGAGAGGTCAATCCAATTCTCTCCTTCACAAAACAGAAACATCAGACTGTGAAATAGCTAAATGGCACTGCATCCTAAGCTTTGACCAAGTTCATGCAAACAGTTCAGCTCTAGGATCAGTCTTTCAGGAAGATTTTGATGCCTACTTGGCATTTAATTCATGAACATGCTAAAAGACATTTACAAAGCTATGGAATAAGAGCTACTAGACTTTCCCTGAGCCATGTTATTAAACATAGCTGTAAATACCTCATAGTTTTCACTGCTTTTTATTTATTTTGATAAACATTAAACTTGATGTCCTAGTTCAGTGGCAAGGACAGATCATTTCAGAATAAATTAATTCTTTAACTAATTATTTGTGAAAAGTCTTAGGCTTTCTCCCCCACTGAAAACCAAGCTCTCTTATCACCTAGCAGTTCATCAAAGCTAAGGAATCATGCTAAGAATAAAAATATAAAAAAAATTCCTTATATAAAAAAACAAATTTGCCCACTGTAAGGCACCAATGTGACAGAGCGGTTTCTCAAGCAAATTATTTTCTCTCACTTCCTTGCTTCCTGGAAAACGGGTTTGTATTTGAAGTGTGAAACTTGTAATTTTCAGCAGGCTGGTCTTCAGCTCCTGCAAATCCTCTTTCCTCCAGAGAAGAACCAACCATCAAACCATCTCCATTTTGGGGACATGTGGTAATTTCTCTGCCTGTGAACGGCTATGTCAATTACACAAAGTGGAGGGTCCGGGCACTTATGTGCCTTATCCTAGAGCTCGAGACTATGTGACCTTTTTATCTTTTAATAATAACTATGTAACACAGTCCCTGATTATTTTGGGCAACATTTATGAGAGACTGCAGGCAAAGAACAGGCAATGAAATAGAGAAATAGGCTGGCAACTGGAAGCAGACTGCAAAGAAAAGCTGAGAAACATCTATATTAATTCCCAGAAAACTTATATTTCACTAGTATTATTCGCAATAGTATTTATGCCTATTTTGTTCTTCAGAGAATGTCTTCCCCGTGATAGCTGGAGACAAATTTATGTAATTTGTTAGAAGGGAAAAAATAAAGGCTAATGATAAAAAGTAAAAAACTCTTTAATTTTTTCTTCTTGCAGGAAAGATATTCTTTTCAAAATAAAAAAAAACTAAAGCCTATGAATACAGTAATATATACTCCAGGTAAACCTCCACGTGCTTGGGTTTAGCAAAACCAACATATAGTAAACCAACATCTGCAACCCTAGGATAGAAAAAAAATTAGAAAAAAAACCCTCAAAGAAATTACGAAGAAAAACTAAAAACATTCTTAGGTTAATTTTAGTGTCCTGCACATCAGCTAAGGATACTCCTTAAGGAGTGTGTCTAGACAAAACTGTTACTTTGTAACACTATAATCTTCCTTAAGGTACATTATTTGATACATACTTAAAATATTCAATGTAGTTACGTCCTGATTTTACCTGCTTTCATGCTAAAAAAATTTAAAAATCATTTTATTGGTGTAAATAACACAAGATTTCTCCAAAATTTCTTTAGATGGCTACAATTTAAAGGTATCTTGCCACTTCACTTGTTTACAATATCATTACCTGTACAAGACTCAAATTGTTGAAGGATTGTTTCAAGTTCTTTACAGATTGTCAAAGTGAAAGCAGGGGTGAATCAGGATCATGAATTTCAACTTCATTGCCTAGCTCAGTTCCAAGGCACCACAGTTCAAATGCAAGTCAAGATAAGACTCTGAATTCACTACAAATATTAAAAATAACAACAAAAATACACTGTACAGATAGGGGAAGTTTTTTCTGGAGAATGCAAATTTTTTGGGGTGTTTTCAGCTTCAATAGAAAATGAGAATTATTAAAAGAACCAACCTGAAGCAGGTTATTAAACTACACTGTACAAACAAAAGCAGAGCATTCACTCACTTAGCTTCATGGACTACAAGAGCTCATCAGTTCATCAATTTCACACTGATATTGCAATTTCACAGGAGGAGAAAAGGTGTCCTACCCTGTTGTAGGCTGTACTTGTTGATGCCAAAAACCCTGCTCTACAGCAAGGTCATGCAACCAGGATTCCCCCATCAACCACACCCACGGAGGTCAAGAAACAGGGACACAGCCTGACAACACTGATCCAGACAAGGCAAGTAAAACCAGCACCAAATCAGCCAAAGAATTAATATCATGGGCAGTATAACACTTTACTGATATTTACAACTGTAATACTACTGGCTTGATACTAATACCACTCATGACTCATTCAGTTCCATGAGAACAAGAAAATGTTTGCAATTAAAAGAGAAAATGAGAAAAGAAAAATAAACCTCTGCTTCAAAGGCAAGCAGTATTTGCAACAAAGTCTACAATTAACTTGTGACTAAAAATTGTTCCTTGGGTTGGATGTAGCTACAAAAGTTTTTTTTCTCCATACTAACATTTTAGAAATGAATAAACATGAAAAACATACACTTTGGTAGTGTTGGAATTCATAGTTTTCTCATACATAACACCAAAATCCGGTGGACTTGTTTATACTGATGCAGAGAAAATAAGACCATGATGACATTCCACTTTCTGAGGTATGGTAATTTTCTCCTCTTTTTTTTCACATGATGGGCCATTTAGCTAATACATAGACTTTAGAAACTCCAAAACCTGAGACAGAAAAATTTCAGCTACTGAAATTTGCAATGCAGACTTGTATTGTCTGTACAAGAGAGCATTTATCTTACACTGTGCTCCTTTGAACTGTCTCTTCCAACAAAGCATTCAGAAAATGACGTTTGGTACGGTGCATCCGGCAAGCGTATGAAAGGACAGTGTTACTGAACAGTAAGCTGCATTTCAGTAGCCAAAAGGCACTGGGAATAGTTTCATATTTAGGTAGGGATTAAGTGAGGTACTCCATCATGATTTTTTTAACATCAGCGTCCATTAATGGATGGCAAAGATTAAAGTAGCCACAGCTCTGAACTGTCTGAATTTGTGCTGCAAACCCATAAATACCCCATGGACAGTGGCTTAGTGACTCCAGGATGTTTCTCAGCCACCCAGGGGCTGAGCTGGCTGCACTAAGAGCAGCATATGTTGGCCAACTCTCTGTCTGGAAGAAAATGTCTTTTCTAAGCATAACTTCCAAGAAACTCCCAACTCTAGATTAACATCAGCTCAGGATGAAGCTATCCAGTTGGGATATTAAATAACTGGGTACAATTTATGCCTGCACAACCTAAAGCCAGTCAGGTGGTTTAATCTGAAACTGTTCCCAGAGCAGCAGCTAAAGTTGCCAAACTCCAAGGCACTCTGCACTTCCTGGGCAAAGTTCAGTCCCGTGAAGACACCAACACCTAAAAACACTTGCAGCAACTTCACTGCATGAAAAACAGGTGCAGAAAAGAGTTTAAATCCATTTTGCTAACCATTCCTGTTAGCTGCTCTGGCACTGCTTGACTGGATAAGGTGAGTAGTATGGCACAGACATTTCCCTCTTCGTTAGCTTTGTTCCACCCATTTTTGTGACAGATCCTCCAGGATGAAAGACCAGTGTTGGCCATTCTTTATCTACCTACAGGTCTATGATGCCACTGTATCACTACCACTGCTGAACACTCAGCGCCGAGATGTTTCACATGCTGATAAAAGAGACATATTTTACTGAGGATGTTACAAGAGATGGGCATCAAATTATCTATTTCTGTGGAGTATTATTTATTTGGATAGAAAGCAAAGTGAAATATGAAAATATATAGAGTATTCTACGGCAAACAGTCTTATAGAAAACATTAGTTCTGAGCACTTGCTAAAGTCTGGTGTGTTGCAGTATGCTTGCTGCAGTGCGCA
The DNA here is from genome assembly GCA_013400315.1 of Bombycilla garrulus. Taxonomy (NCBI): domain Eukaryota; kingdom Metazoa; phylum Chordata; class Aves; order Passeriformes; family Bombycillidae; genus Bombycilla; species Bombycilla garrulus. Next base: position 166,714 of record VXBU01000713.1, on the reverse strand, counting down.
AAAACAAGTTCACAGAGAATTCACAAATGTCTGCCAAGGTGACCTGAAAGCTCACAGCCACTGAAATTCGCAGGACTTTTACTCCTACCCCATCCCCTCCTCCATCTATGCTCATCAGACCCTTGCAAAGCAACACAGAAATCCCATAATAAAAGACCTGAATCACCCGTACCTTCAACTTGAGAGAGGCAAAGAGACAGAAAAGTTTGATTTCTTGCTAGGTGAGTGAAATGAACTGACTCCTGGAAAAGTCCAACAAGAACCAGAGCCACATGAAGACAAGAGGGGAAACTGAAGACAAGTGGAATTTTCCTCACTAAAAAATATAGTTACAAGTAACTTCTTTCAATTATCTTGCAAGTATTTAGAGAAAGGCAGATCAAAATGTATCTCTGCAAACACTCAAGGCTTTTTTTCCCCTCCTAAGTGCTAAGTGGCATTTAGATTTTCAGTGAATGGGAAAAATATATTTTTTGAATGTGCATTCATACTCAGAGTGTCTTTAACACACTAGTCATTCTTCCAAAAATCAAACAATATTAAAAGTGCATTGAGAAGATACTTAATCCTATAAGCTTAAAACACTGAAACTGAAAACAGGAACAAAACTGGTCATTACCTGGATAAGCATGCAACTGGAGAAAACAAGAATTAACAATCTGCTGAGAATATTACTCCCAAGCATCACCAACACTTAAATAAAGGCTCATTACCATATGTCCATATGTGATAGCAGATTACAACTGCTCTTACAGACATTTCAGAAGAGGAAATTAAATGTTCTATATTTTTTATTGTAGTCTTAGAATTTATTTAAAGCATGGGAGGTTCATAAAATATTTTCACTGGGTTTTTAAGAGGGTTTTTTGGTAACAGGAAGAATATTAATTCCTGTCTTTTCAATTGCTTTTTGTCGGCACCAAATAGTAATGTTTCCTCTTATGAAATCTATTTTTCTCAGAATATTGCTTTATGCAACAGTGACCTGAAGAATCTGTTATTTCCAGGCTTTGTTGCTTTTACAGGTATAGGACCTAGACTTAAGGAGTTGTATATTCCTTGATTAAATGGACAACATGACTTAAGAACTAGCTGCTGGGAAGGATTACCACTGATAGGAGTTTAGAAAAATAACATAAAACAATATTTAAATAGTGGAAATATTATTCACCCTATGCATTCAGAAGACAGATTTGTTTGCTGTTCTTTAAAATATCATCTGACCTCCTCTCTGAAGTACATATCTCACTTTGCAGTGACTCACACTCCAGCTGAGTATAACCATAAGTCAAGCCTTTGTCAATACAACAGCAGTACTCTCTAGTGAACTCAAGTACTTGCTTAAGTAAAAAAAGCTGGAAACCTTGAAATTTATTAAGCTCCAAGGAAGTCTTCCATCTGTCTTCCAGACCATCAACACATGGTTATGCATATTTGTAAAATAAAATGTTGAGAAATTTAACAAGTGTGGTACATTGACACCTAATACCCCATAAAGAGCTCAATATTACATAGATGGGAAGGAAGAAGGTTAAAAAAAAAGGATCATATACAGAAAACTTCTTCTGAAATTATTTTGATTTTCCAGTTACTGATGGTAATGTTGATCCCGTAAGTGCAAGCAGTCCTAAAATGCATATTGTTATGATAATCTTAATAAATAATTTAACAGCACCTAAAGAGAATATAACCCATAAATCATACATATGCAAAAAAATCCACTGAGGAATGCACTTCCCAAGAGAATGGGATTCATACACCACTACATTAATTACCACAGAGACTACATTTAAATCCTTAAATAGACATTGTGCACCAGAAAGTATTCATACAGATAATAAGAATTACAAAAATGGACAAAAAACCCGAACCAAAACGCAGTTAAAACATTTGTCTTGATACCTAGGAAGGCTTACAAAATGCATTAAAACCTTGAGTTCAGAAATTACAATTCGCTCTCTTCTAGACGCTGGAGCTTGCAGTTAAAACAAAGACTGGGGTTTGTGGTGTGTGACAACACTTGTCGTGCTTCACATCTTGCTAACAGCCCTCTGCTCCACAGACATCAACTACTCTTCTCTCCCAAACACTTCAACTGATTAGCATTAAGACATGAGACCCAGAGTAAAGGCTATAACCTGCATGCAACTGGATGCCTGCTGCATCTCCATCAGCCATGATGGAGCCTGGGAAGCCTGAGAGGTCATCGTATTTTCCACCCAAATTAGTTGTTTTAAAACAAACGGACAAAGAAGCTCTCCTTATAAAACCCTTGCCTCTCAAACCCTCGCCTTGCTCAACCACTTTTACACTCTAGTACACACTGTCTTCTACAGGGAAATGTTCCTAAAATAGATGGAAAACAACCCTCTCTATTATAAAAAAATCACTCATGCTAGCATACTAGCATTTTTATAGTGTTTTGAAAGAAATAATTTGTCTCAGTGCCCAGCAATAAGAGAACAGCAAGGAGAAAGATTGCATATAAACTAGGATTGCTGTTTCAGAGAAAACTTCAAGTTTAACAGCTACGAATGGGGTTTGGTCATTTGTCTCGTTGTTTGGGGCGTTTTCATCTCAGAAAATACCTGGGTTTATGAAGATTCACATCTTTCCTCCTGACACCACAAGTTGCAATTAATAAAAAATTGAAACAGCTTTTTGCTTCCAAATAGCTAGTTTATACATGCTAATGCTATTTAAATCCTCCTCTCTTTTGAATACTGAAGTTCACAATGCCAAGACAATACTAAACATATTAATCCAAGCCATAAACGAATAGCTGGTAGCTTCATGCAGATGGAGCATTTTTTTGTCAGCAACTAATGTGATTAGCCTAAACTTCTGAAAAATATAAAATAAATGTTAAATCTATCCAAATATGTGCCATAGGAAAGATGAGAACCTTGCCTCCCTTTCAGACAAATGCTGAACTTTTAACACTAATGCTCATTAGTCAAACACTATACTTAATTATTAGGACTATTAGGACATTGAATCCATGTTCCAAAGGTAATTTAATGCAAGTATCTTCTGTGATTTAATTCCCAATTTTGTTTTCTCCAGTGACACAGCACAGATATCAGAGTACCCAGTCATCCAAAAGCTATTTTCTTCTCTTTTTTTAAACTGAAATTAGGCTTTTAAGTAAAGGTTTTGCAGTTGTACTTCCTAAGGGAATGTATAACTTATCCTGAATTAGGAATATAATTTCAGTCTCTGAAACTCTTCTTTCAGAATTAGAATTGCTGAAATCATAAAGGAAAACTGAAGTTGCTAACAACTATGAATCATAATACTGCTTTCAAATGTTTTGAATGTCCAAATAAGATACTCAGGAATCAAGTATCATCTCAGAAAATGAAGAGAGATTAATCTCACAGCATTGTCTTCTAACATTAAGCTTTTCTAAAAAAAAAAAAAAAATCTCTGTGAAGGGAATATGAAACAAATTTAGAAAAAAGCACAGCTGTTAATCATGACAGAGTAGTTACTAAAAGAGGTTTTTTTTTGAAAAACATCAAATTTTTTTTTCTCTTGTTTTACCTATCAACACAATTTAGACTGACCAAGAACTAACCAGAATTTCGCTATATAGAATGGAAATGCACAGCAATTAGAGGAAAGAAAGGAGTTTTTATTCTTTCCAAATGAAATAGATAAAAATAGGCAATAGACTCTGCATATGTTCTTTTCTCACAAGCTGAAGACACAACTGTTCCTGGCATTTTTGCCCATAGAAACATTTCAGGACCAAAGACTGTGGCAGTAGATAGCAAAACACTTCTGACTCTGGTAACAGACAGTTTTTGGATACTCAATGCCAGAATTCAATTAATATTTTATCTAATCATCAACCTGAATCTCTCCTACGGCAATTTAAGATTTTTACTATTTAACCTATCATGAGCCAACATGAAGTTTAGGTTACCCCCTTCATTCCACCAACTTCTTGAAAATTTTTTTATCCTTTTTCTGTCCTGTAAAAGAGAGAATCCTAATTTTCTTCACATTTTGCACAGAGGAAATGCTGCTGTTCAGCCCTCTGTCATTTCTGCTGCTTTCCTCCGAGATTTCGCAGAACAGGCATCCTCCTTCCATACCCCAAACTGAATAAAAGTACCCATTCTTCTAACTGCACTAGAAGAAAAAAAAAAAAAGAAAAATTAAAAAAAAAAACCCAAACAAATTGAAAATATTATTTCAATATATCCATACAGAACATTGTCTATAAACCAGTTCTGTCCACCTTTTTCACAACAGCGTAATAAACCTATGGAGCTTCACCAAATAATTCCTTCTTCATTATTTTTCAATTCTTCTTGATGAGTACTGCCCCAATACACCATAATCATTTCTGAGGCCCAGATTACCCTCAAATTGGCTCACAGGTAGAGTAATCCAAAAAGCCTCAGCCAAAGAACGTTTATTATTCCGTCATCCATGGCACTAACAAAAACAATCAGACAGACTGGATGCTATCTGTGTTTTCCAAGCAGCTTCTCACCTGCCATAAAGCCTTTTCAGTTTCAAGATGTTTCTTCTGAAAGCTTAATAAAGTAGGTGGTATCTACTGCTTCCCTTTCTCCTCCTTATATATTTAGAGAAATAAATTTTTGCTTCATTAAATATTATAGAACTTCATTCTTGGTGCTCTCCAATATCTGTACCTTAGCTCACTGCCACTTTCAAGACAAGGTTATGGAGCTGAAGATCATTAGTTCTGGTGGACAGAAGACACTATTTCAATGCCTACTCCTAAGCTGCCCAGGTCAGCAGCAAGAGCAGCTATTCCCTGGCCCACAGGGATCCATGAGGACAGGGAATTCCATTCAGGCCATCCAAAGCAGCCAGGCAGCCTCTGCACCCCTGAGTCCTGTGTGTCACCTCCTGAAGGAGTCCTTTCCCATCCATGTCCCTCCTGGGTGTTTCTTAGCTCAAAATGATGGAAATGAGTAAGGAGGGGCAAGGGGAGCACACTTCAGCAGCTTCTGTAGCACAATGCCAAGGCTATTGATGCTACCTCAGGCTAGATTTCTGGGAGGAGGAGATGTGCTGGAACACTGGTGGACAGCACAAGGCACAAACTGGAAGACAGCAGAGCACCGGTGCTGGCAGCCAAGCAGTGTCCAGGGCTGCACGCCAAGGCCTTGGGCATCAGGTACAACTCCTTGAACTACAATGGTGTGCAAGCAAGGAAACCCACAGCTCTGGGAATGTTTTGCCCCTATTAAAGCAAAGTTACCTGTGACACAGCAATTTCCATCTTGAGTGCTAACTCATCAAGCAAAAAATTAGAGACTAACAATAGAAATTAGTTAAGCATGTTCACATAATTACACAGGAATCAACTGTTCGGGTTGGGGCTTTTGGATTTGCTGGTTTTGGGAAAGCTGTGAGTAACCAAGCGTGTGTCTACAAATAGTGTCAAGGTGGAAAAGAAATCCATCAGCTATCAATGCAAGAAGGCATTCTGGCTCTATACAACTGCCATCTCACATTCCCTTCTCCAATGTTCTCATTATTACATAAAGATACATAAGCACAAAATGTAAATAAATGGATTCCCAGACCCACAGGAACAAGTAGGCTGCTGCTTCATCTGAAGAAAAAAGTAAAACAAAAAACCAAATAAATACCTTTGAAAGCTGAAAATAATTTTAAAATCTATACAGCTAATAAAACCCATTAATTTCTTTTATTGCAGGTACAAATTATGATTTTAGTTGGAAATTTACTGAGAAACTTAACAGAATGAAAATAGCGCTTTGAGAGATGTAAGATATATTTTGAAAGAAGCAGTTTTTTCCTTTAATATTATCAGGCATTTTTGTAACACTCAACACAGCAAGGGCAAGGCAAGGCTTGAAGCAACCATATGGCTCAGTCATTTAGCAAAACAGGAATTAAGGCAGTGCAGGTGGCTATGGAAGTATTCAGTGATGTTTAATTTTAATGAACTAATTTGAACAATGTGTGATAAAATCAGCATATAAAATGATGCATACTGCTAGAATTATCAGGAGAAATGCCTCTCTCCTGCAAGGCTCAATTGTTCTATACAGAAGGCACCTTCAGACATTGTGAGTGTGCAGGGATAAGGGAGGGTGAAGCCAAGAGAAGTAAATGAAAGCATATATCAAATACACATAATATTTACACCTATCACCTATGTAATGCCAGACACCTGTAGCCTATCTAAAACAATTACTCCAAACTCTGCCCTTAATTTTGCAGAGAACTTAGTTCTGTATCATAGCAACAAATTGTCAGTTTATTTTTTGCAATTTATATTTAGAGTATATATTAATTTTTTTTGCAAATTAGCATTGGCTTGAGAATGCTAATGCTTTCACATTACATGACATTCAATGAATCAATACTTTCCATGAAAAAAACAGTATTATGTAAACCATGCTGCTGAAGTTTAAAATCACAGACAGGTATAACTTCTGGAAAGAAAAAGTACCAACAGGCCATAATTTTTAATATCTGCCACAATTTCTCCTTTAATTCAAAGGTCAGCAAACACATTTGCTACTGTGAGTGATCAGTGCCTCACTGTCTTTATAAGGCACAATTACTTGGACAGCTATTAATCATTTCTAACAATTAGAAACATTGCTCCTGTCTTCAAAGAAGGGATGGTTATAAAGTTTTGCCTCCATTCAAAGCCTTAAAAATTGGATTACTTACTCCAAAGTGACAGGGTCATCACATTGGTATGAAAAGAGAATTCTGTACTGATACATCACAGCACTACTGAAAGTGCTGTGCTGCCAGAATTTTAAGCAACATACTGGAAAATTTCTATTTGAAGTAAGTCATAACAAGGCTCTTCCCTTTCATTTTAAACTCAACACACATGAACCTCTGGTACCCAAAGGAACGGAGAGCACGGGAGTAATCCTGCACCACCTCCAGACACGTAATTTTTCCATTGGATTCAACAGAAACCATCTTCACCTCCCATGATTCATTTTGGGTGGTGTATAATCAAACTGAGGAAGGAACAGGACAATAACGTGTAAACCTAAATACAATAAACTTCAATATTGCTCTGAATTATTTCTGAGAGTTAGCCAATAGACACATTTAATACTACTCAATTTTCTGTTAGGTTTATTTTAGGTTGTTTTTATTAATTTCTACTCAAGACCACTTATCACTAGGAGATAAGTAGGCAAAAACATTCTTCATCACGTTGAACCTCTATTCTGCTACCTGATTCACACCCTTATGGCAAGAACCTTATTTCCCAGGAAAAAACAAAATATAAGAGGGAAGAAATTTTTAAAAAGACAAACAAAAAAAACCACCTAAACCAAAAAAAAAAAAAAATAAAACCAAAGGGAAAATTCAATAGAATATGGCATATGAATATGGACTACACCACTCTGAAACTCCACTAAAAAAATCAGATACGCTGGTGAAAATAAAAAACTATCACAAAACCAGATGGAACAGCAGAGATGAAAATTAATATAAGTGAAAGAAAGCATAGCTAGACATACACCAAAAAAAAAAAAGAACACACATTAACACCCATTAAAAGGCAACCACAGGGCTGCAGAGAGGTTATCAACAGAGTTCTACAGGACCAGCTCCAGAATACATCACAGTACAAAAAAGCTGAAATATTCTGCAAGACATCTTGTGATACAAGGCTGTGAGACACCTCAAAGTAATGGAGAACGAGAGAATTCCAAACAAAGGAAAGGAGAATAAAGGGTGAGATACAGTTGTAACACATGAAAGGTCGGAAATTTAAGACTTTAGATGCAAGACTGTGATAGCTGAAAAGACAGAGAAGCACGAGGAGAGGGGTTCAAGAGAAAGAAAGCAATAGGCTTAATAAAGATAAGCAGTGTGCAACTTGACCAAGTCCAGCAGAAGAGTATGGGCAGGTGAGGAATGAATCTCTTAAAGTCAGGTTAAAATAGAGCTTTAACGAAATTATTCTGTATTATCCCATGGAGGATCTTTTACCCAAAACAACACCCCTGCAATATTATATTTCAAGAGTTCCAGGATATGTCATTCTCATAAATAGCTCTTGTCTTAGCTTTTTGTTTAAAAAGCAAAACCTTCCACTGTTAGGCTACCAATTAAAAAAAAGAATTGCTAGTAAATATCTAGTAACGCAATTCTTAAGTGGATAGCCAGAATTTAGTGACTTCAACATGCTTAAGGCCAGTATCTGCCTCACAAAACCCTCTCTGTTACTTGAATTTCATAGACAACATTAAACGAATAGGCAGTAAAAACAAAGTACTTAAGGGTTTTGTTTCACCTAAGTAGGCACACAAGTAACAGAAAAGCTTAAACTGGGAACTCTTCCAGTCCTTGTCTGCGGATAGCTAGATAGTTAGGCTTCCAGACTACAGAAAAATACTACCAATTAAATAAAAATAGCCTTTAAAAACCCAAACAAAGCCTTCTCAGGGCTCTCCTCAACCTTCCCCAAGGAAGGACTGAATGAATCAAAATGAACACATTGAAACTGATGCAGGTTTTCTGAAGCTCTGTCCTTCTCTGATTCTTTGTGGAAAGGCCGTGGAAGCAACTACTAGAGGGCTGCTTTGAAACACATCATTTGAACTTTTTTTTTTTTTCTGATGTGCTTGTTTAGGTACAGGCAAGTAAAGTCTGCAACATTCATGTAGATTTATTTCGGAGGCAAAAAGCAAGCAAAAATTTTATTACTTATTCCAATTCTAGCTCCATTTTCAGAAAAAAAAAAAGAAAAATTTTATCTTTCATATTAATTGATGCTGTTATACATATCTTAAAAGGGCTCTGATGAGACACTGGAACAAACTTCCCAGAGAAGGTGTGGATGCTCCATTCCTGGAAGTGCTCAAGGTCAGGTTGGACAGGGCTTTGAACAACCTGGTTTAGTGAAGGTGTTCCTGTCCATGGCAGAGGAGTTCGGAGCTAGACCATCATTAAAGTCTTTTCCAACTCAAACCATTCTATCATTCCATGATTCTATAAAGAATATGAAAATGAATGATGGTATGATTGTTCTTCAAAGGACTAAGGGAGGTATATAGGGTTTTTAATTATAGAAATAAAGCCACAGTAATATTCTTATGTGTCTTACTTCTCTTATTAATATATGATAACCACAAAAAATAAAACTGTAAGTCCAAATTGTGGAGGGGCAGAGAAAAGAAAATTATATCTAGCAAGTAGAACAGGCTGGAAGAGAGGGTAGAGAACAAGAGTTAACTGGATGGTTGAAGAAAAACTGTTACTTCATTCAAAAATATTTCTGAGTATTAGGGGAACTAATAATGATTCTGAGGTTTCAGAAAGACTGAGTGACAATGGAAAATAACACCAGCAAACCCACCCTTTTTCTCACATATTTGATGCAGCAGTAATGTGCAGTATTAAGAAAATGGTGTAAAGAAAATTGTATGCTTCTGTATGATTATTATTTTCCTCAAAAACATGCAGTTTTAAATTCTTTACCTGAGACCCTATAATAAATCAGATTTTGAGGAACTGCTTTCATTTACTGTGTTCGGGGGCAGGGATATTAGTGCAATGATGGGGGTTGTTTGTTCCAACTTCTTTTAGTAAAATATGGTACATACCTAACCCCCATCCATAACAAATCCCCATATCAAACTCTGGATGAGGATGGGGGTGATGAAAACTCACTTTCATCAAGCAGCTATACTAAAGCACTACCAACCCTTTAAAATACGTCATTATTTACCTTCAAAAAAAAAAAAAAAAGTATTCTCAGCAACTATGAGACCACCACAATACTTGAGAACTGCAGTTGGAGAAATGGACAGTATGGCAAACAGCCCTGGACCCTTTGTCACCAGACCTTTGACTCTTCACGCAACCCCAGCCACTTGCTCCGGGATTAATTTTTTGTTAAAACAACGATGAAACAAAGTGTCAATTTTATCTTCCATCTTCTTTCTCTCCAGCTTGTGTACTTGTGTACTGTGGTGTCTCTTCTGCCAAGCAAGGTTTTGCCTCACTACTGAAATGATTTAACATACCACGGGCTTCTTTCTGGCTCATATGAATTCTGGGTCACCCCCAGAAACATTTCATCCACGCACACTTCTTTCCTAATACAATCTGTTTAAATATGCAGTGCTACCCTTAGGAAGGCAAATGCAACATGGCATTAAAATGGGCTCTAGGTATTAACCTCAAATAAAGCAAATTATTAAAATCTCTGGGAAAATATGTTTCACAGAAAACCAAAAATATATTAGCCCTTGTCCATCCTAGCCATATAACTCATAAAAGACTACTTGCATTAAAGTAGGCTGTTCTGCCAAACCTGCACTCCCCTCTGAATTTCAAGTCCTTCTGAAAAGTAGTTAAGTATTTACTAATCTCAAGAATATCTAAGAAATCTCATCTCCCTAGGAAGTGGGAGCAGAATGACACCAACGGGCTGGCAACAATGCACCGTAAACAATTTCAGCGTTTATTTCACGACACTCACCATTGCTCAAGTCTATAAAACCTTTGAATCTAATAGAAGAAGAGATTACCACTTAACTTTATTACTGGATAAAATCTTCTTGCAAAAACAGCAAAAACTAAGAACCTGTGAAATGAACACTTGTAAAAAAACAATTCTCGTCTAGCATGAACACCCTCCAGACTACTACAAATGGCAAGGAACAGTAATGCTTAAGTTTTTCAAGTACTCACTGAATGCAAAAAGTGATTTTTTTTTAATTCTCTTTTTCATACAATTTAATACTTCTTCATTGACCAATGCATTTTAATAACTTAAGAAATGAGAAATGTCCTTCAACGCATATGCTCATATCTAAAAGCTGCTTGAACTTAGATGTTCCTGCAGAGACCTACTAAAGAATCATCTCAAATGAGTTACGTGCAGCTTGCTAGTTCTACCCTTTAGATTTTGGGAGAAGCATAATAATGAAAAAAACACTCAGAGAGAACAAAGAGATGAAACAATACAAAGAGATAAAATGTTCTTTAGGGAGACACAACTTGATTTTCTCAGTGCAAAAGAAGAAGGAGCGTATAGACAAAAGACCTCATCATTTTTGGAAGCTTATAAAGGCAGATGCCTAGGATACATAATTGAGCCCACTGCCATGCACAGCTTCCTAGAAACTGGCTACCAGACTCCTCTCCCTTGCTACCACTCTATCACTAACAATGATGAGACTGAAGATGCGTTCCCCTCTGGCATTCCCAGTTTCAGGAGCTGTCTGTTGCTGTCTAAATTTTCAATGGGAAGGAGAAGATATGGGCAAAAAAACAACATCCAGAGTTTTTCCTGCATAAACTGAGACTATCAAATCCAATCTTCTGCATAGTAGGAAAGGAATGTGAAAACACGGTTGGTCTGGTTGTCTGTTCACAGCTTGTCAACACTTTTGTTTGGGTTATTTTTTTACAGAATATTTTTATCTGAACCAAAATTCACACCTTAAATGAATGAAAACCAAAGCTGAATGCTGCTCTCATGCCTTCCAGTGCAGAAAGAGGAAGAAAAGGCAAAAAGAAAATTATTTTAAATAAACTTTAAAAATTAATTTTCATTTTTTTCAATTATACTGTTACTTTATATTTTCATTCACTTCTAGACAGAAAACAGTACTCTTGACTATATAAATAAGATAATCAATAATTAATACTTTTTCAATTACTCAACAAGTATTCTTCCAGCTTCAAGACATCACAGAACTACATAACTCACCATTAAAAAAAAAAAGAAAAAAAAGACAGTTGTTTCATCAAATGAGTGCAGACTCAGAGTTCCTCCTGAGCTGCCTCCGTTTCAAGAATCCCTAATCCAAGATGCTGAAGGTGTTATATAAATTAAAGAATCACTAAATGCAAATAGGCCCTACACCTTTCAGGAAGTGTAACCAAATAACAACAGTGCTGCAATAAATCATGTTTTCTCAAAAGAGCAGAATATGAGTCAATTCTGCTTGCTTACATGTAAAAGCCAATATTTTAAATAAGTTCCACAATTACAAGCCAGTTCCCAGCACACTTCTTCCAGCTGCCACTAAGACTTGCAGCATGAAACTGAGAATATTCAGCTCTGTTATTACCCACCACAGAAACAATCAAGAGTTTTATAATAATTTTCATCCCTATTGTTTGGAAAAGGGTCAGACTTGCAGGAAGGTACTTAGAAGGGCAGCTTCACAAGCCACTTAAAAGCTCTCTTTCATACCCTTGGATCTATTTGTGGATCACTTCAAACCAGGTCCACTTCCTCCAAAATTTGAATACTAAACTGTCATGCCAATGCCCCTGCTTCACAAAGGCAGTGAATAACCATTTCCTCTCCAAGTCATGCCAGGATAGAGCTGGAGAAAGTAGGCAGGAACTTCTGAAATAATCTCTTACATTATTTAATGAAACATTAAAACAATATTTGTGGCCCTGGCCATTTGGGATGCTTAAGGAACAGCACAAGAAAACATCTCATTTTCTACCACGTTCATTCTTCCAACAAGCAAGACAGAAACATCATAAGCCACTGTATATAACCAAAAGGCTAAAAGTCCTACCATTCACTAGTTCATCCAGCACTTTCATCTGCCCAAAAAATTAATTACAATCAAACATATGTATCATCCTTCATTATACCTACTAAAGGTATTATAAGAAAAGCTACTCCGTATTCATATGTACACCTTGGTTTATGGTTATATGTAATGTCTGAAAGCACATATGCTTTGCTTTCTAACTTCTCTTGCTCCAGTTCCCCTACACTTTATGCTGTTTTTCAAAATTCATCATCTTCAAGTAGAGGTAAAAAAAAGAGCCATCACTCTTTATCCCTTTTTCATTCTTCATTCTGCTTCTTTGTCTTTTTAGATTTTCTATCTTTTAGATAATACTGAACCTAGTACTGATCATGTGAAGGCATGAAATCACCTTTAGTAAAGAAGATACCATCAACCCAAGCCCACCACCTAAACACACTCTCTTTAATGACATAATACATCTCCCACGTGCTTACAAGTAGCATTTCAAATTAGTGAAAAAAGACTGAACAGACTTGTACCAGCAAGGCAATGTGGGTCTGCAGAGGTAATGCTACTAAAACTGAGTTGGACTGGAAGATTGTGTCACCTGCACAAGCATCAGTCCAACCACTGACAGGCCGTTTGCATAGAAGAAATACCTAAAATTGCCTAGGACAAGGAAGCACTATTAAATATTGGGGTTTTCCCCCTCCACTTTAACAAAGGCCTAATAAAAGCAGTCTTTCCGTTGCATCCACATGCAGCACAAGACTGCAATTTTCTTGTAGCCTACAAATGCTTTCCATTTTCCCATTCAACAATTTTCACAGTAACTCAGTATTTGACTATTTGCCAGACACTTCATGCAGTAAGCAAAGACTAACTCCAAAGTTTGAATAACTAAATTGAAGCACAATTGGTGCATTGCGCTGCACACACTTTAACATTTTGATATCATCCAGCCTCTCAATAAAATTTTTCTGCAGCTCTCTGGAATATACAAGTTTAATAATCCAAAATAATGTTACTTTACATGGAAACCTTTTAGTCCCAAAACTTAGCTCCTTTCACAAAACATGTCTGATGTGGAACAACAAAGGTCACAGGATACATTGTGGAAATTCTACTGATAGCTTTTTCCCACTGTGATGACTGGCTATTTTTCCTCCTTCCTACCGCAGCCCTTTGCAAAAGATGGCACCAGGCTTTACACTTTGAAGTGTCAGCAATGGTCAGACTAATACTTCCACAATTTCACAGTTTCATTTTCTCCTGAATCCCCAGAACATCATTCACTCCTGCCAGTGATTCCTTGCAGTGGACAGCACCCAAGGGCTTCCTGCAAACACAGCCATAGATGTACTTGTACAAAAATGCCTCTGCTGTGTACATGCATTTAAAACAACATGTTCAGCTTCCTTGTAACAAGATGACCTAGAATTTTCTTCTTAATCCTTCAATATCTGTTGTCCTCAACAGATCCCTCCAAGCTCCTAGTTTCTCACATCAAAAGCTTATCACCAAAAAGTTGGGGTTTCAATTAAATTCTTGGCTTTTAGCAAGTTCCTACTAAAATTCTGTCATGGAGAGATGTGTTTGCAGAATTCCATTCAATATTTCAGGCTTTGTAGTCTTTCCTGTTTTCCTCATCAATACACAGCTCACACTTCCAATACATTTCATAAAAAAATAAGATTTTTGGGATTCTCAATCCTTCATTATGGCTGATAAAGCTTGAACTCAAGAACTCAGGCTGCCAGCTTTCTTTCCAGCTTAATTCTCTACTTCCCAAATGACCAGAAAACATGATGCCACCATTTTATGCACACACCTACAGTATATAAAATACCACACTTACCAAGAGCAATTGTCCTCATTTTATTTTGAATAAGCCCTTACTAAAAAGGCACAAGAAAAAAGAGGTTTTACTACATTAGACTAAATAATACTTACACACCTGAACTCAGGAGTGTTAAGCAATTGCTTTTCCTTTCCACGGTAGGAATGAATACAAACCCAACCATTCAGTGACATTAGTGATGACCTTGAAAAAATCATAGAAGAACACAACCCAGTCGTCTTCAACATTACAAGAACTTTATGCAGCACCTGAACAGTTTAAGGTCCACTTATTTTCCAAGCTACCTAAAGAAGCCAGTCTTGGCACACATGTGAAAAACTGAAGGGTTACAAAGCTAAAGACACCTCACCCTGGAGTTACCTGATCTGGAAGAAGAATTAACTACACCTGTATTGCTTGTTTCTTAGTCAAGAATAACTTGTCAGCCAGTGAGCAAGGCAGTGCTCACAAAAGCACTTTATTAAGTTGGGAGGACAATTTCAGTTTCTGAGATGGGCAGAATAACATATTCCTTAAATACTCAGTGCCTTGCCACAGCTCCACCTGGAAGAAATTTAGAGGACTGTACCAAAGCACATCTTTGGAGAAGTCTACTTCCCTTGAATTGCCTTCAGAATTTCACACTTTTCTCAAATAATGAAGTTACTCTAGCCAATTTGATTGGAAAAATGCAAAGTCCTAGATTACAAAAATATCCTCTTATTTGTTACACCCCTCTTGCACAGATGATGCAGGAAGTACATACATCAGGAAGGGGTAAAAAAAGAAAAAAGGTAGAATCCTGCTCTCTTGAAATTAAAAAAAATAAGCCCAAAATGAGATCAATCTTAAGGCAGACAACAGGTTACGTTATGATCATTACAAGGTAGCTTGTAATTAGTAAATGTGTGTTTGTCACAACAATTTTATTTGAACAAACTTATACAAAATCTTAAAACAGTGCTATGACACAGTAAGTTTTCAGAGACAAGAAAATCCTACTGAGAAAAAATCCCATATTTTAAATTCTTCTTCACTTTTGAAAGAGCTCACACCTCTACTATACCTTATTTTTGATAATATCTATTACATACACTTTCTGAAAAAAATTTGGCTTCAAGGGGTGGCAAGAACAAATTAAATTTATTCACCTTTGTGGGATAGTTAGGGCAAATAATTAAATCATGCCTTCCGGTTATTAATTGATTATTCCTATGTATTTTCAATGGTCTTCCTACAAATTTTCATAGAGAAAGTATACAGCATTATTATCTTGATTTTTAAAAGTTTGAAAAGTCCATGATTTAAGTTTAAACCAACAAATACAACAAGTAATACTAGGATTTATATCTTTGTATCTGTTTTTCAGGTTTTAGGAGGGAAAAATTGCTTCAGTAATAAAATCAGATACAGTTTTTCCTTTTTTTTCAGGTTTATTTCCTTTTGTTTTGGGGTTTATTCAACATATTTGTACAAAAAAAGAATGAAAATATATGGACTTTCAATTCAATGACAGTCTTTCAAAGACTGAATATTTTAGACAATATTTCAAGATTTAAAAAAAAATACAGAAGAAAAACATGTAACCAAAATGCAATTTATGTAGGATTGGCAGCATTGTTAATAGGTAATTATAGGTCTAAAGTGTTAGTTGCCATAACAACTTGGAACAATTCTATACCCATCATAAATCTTTTGCTCTCTCTTCATATGTATGCTTATTTTTAACCCTAACTTCCTCCCGATGCACTTTTTGCTAAGCAACCTCATTAGCTAAACTCCTACTGTGTCAGATTGGCAGATAAAATTGCAGGCATTCCCACCACCAAACAAACATGTTCTCTTCACACAAGCTGCCAGATGTGCCATATATCTTAGAAATGTGAGTTTGCACCTCCTTTAATTATGCTCTCTTCTCTTGGATAGCAAAAAAATCTCCAAAATCTCTATCCCCTAATAGAGTGCTCAAAGATTTAAAATTATTATATCGTGCCAGTTAAGGGCACAATGCACTACAATTTATGCACACACTTAATACCATATGGCAAGTCATAAACCTCAAACTTGAAAAATATTAAAATTATAACTACCTTCTGCAATTTTACAAACTTGTACTATCTCTGAGTAGATGAAATCTTTGAAAATTATTTATTTTACAGCTGTATTTTGATTAAAAAAAACAGACTTACACAAAGTTTGAAGAAAATTTGAACAAATATACACTTGCCTCCTCTTTCTCATAAATCTCTAATATTGACATTCATGCCATTTATTTGTAGAATTTTCAATATAATGAAAAGCCATAACAGTAATAAAACTGTCTGTGTTGCCCCAGGAAACTGTATATAAATTAACACTGACAACATGAGAAATCCATCAGAAAAATCAAGCTGAAATTGTTACTGTTAAAAAAAATAAAGTGGCATAAGACGAAGATGTTGTGCCAAAGTTAAACTTAGTCTGAGCTCCAGTGCCAGTATCAGATGGAAAAAGTAACACAGGACTCATAACAGCTGAGCAACACTTGAAAAGGAAATGTTTTTTTCCAACAAACCTCCAGTTTGTTTCTAATAGAACTGTAGACAAAATCAAATCTGCTTTCATATGTAGAGAACACAATTGAAGAGATGGACAATACTTTCAGAGCTGGAAAGCTCCTTTGCTTTGCTGTTCAGAAGCATTAAATCTTAATAAAATTATTTTACAGTTACAGAGATAAGAAAACAAAATTTAAAGATTTCACCAAAAAAGAAAATGTTGACGTTGGAAGGGACCTTTGGAGGTTATCTGGTTCAAAATTCCTGCTCACATAGGTCATCTAGAGGTGTTTGTCCATGACATGTCCAGCAGTTTCTGAGTATATCCAAGGATGGGGACTCCACAACTTCCCTGAGCAATCTGTTCTAGTGCTCAGTTGCCCTCATAGTAAAGCAGCATTTCCAGATGTTCAGGGGGAATTTCCTGTTTCAGTTTGTGCCCATTGGCTCCTGTCCTGTCATTGGGCATGGCTGAAAAAAGCCTGGCTCGGAGGCTTATTACACTCTCTACATTACACTCACACTCTGAGGCTCGTTACACTCTCTCTACAGGAATTTAAATACATTGATAAGATTCCCCAGTTTCCTACTTCTGATGTGCAAGACCGTACATTTGGTCAGATTTAGAAGCGCCGTTGTACAAGTGTCAGGTACGAAGCCTTCTGGACAAAAGCAAGCTTGCAACTAAAAGTAAAGCAAGTAAAAATGAAGCATCCTGTAAGAACTGTCTATTTAAATAGGTCTTCAAGAGAAAATGCTTGGTAAAGGAACCCTTAAAATATCGGCTTTCCATAAAAACATATCGTTATTCTCATTGGTGAGGTAGCCTTTCACTTCCTTCAGAAGTAGAAGATTAGCTGTTGTTTTATGAAGCTCAAAGCATCAATAACTTGCCCTTCATCACACCAATTTTACCCTAACAAAATGTGAGTCAAAGCTGTCTTCTCCCTCATAATGATGGAACCTCAAATTATAAATCAAACACATTTGACCTAAATTTTGCCATTTGCTATGGCTATGGCAGCTCTCTATATGCTCTGGCTTGTAAAGCAATGAGAACAATTTTTTAAACATTATATATTAAGTCAGCCTACTGTAAATAAAAAGCAAACAAATCACGCAGCAAACCCTAGGTCATTTTACATACTCCTTGTTTATACTGCATTCCTACTTACCCACCTACTCAAGAAGGGTTTAGTCTTCAGGACTTCTTTTCAGAAGAATTAATTTCATTAATAACTCCTTGATTATATTTCAAAGGTCAATTAAGAATTCTGCAAACAGCTCGCATCTCATCAAATTGAGAGAAGATTAAAACTTGAGTCATTAATTTTTTTTGATAAGCAGTGCAAATATGTATGAAAAATGCTAGTTCTTTTGCCTCAGGCTTCCTTAGTGCATCATTTAGTCTCATTTAGCACATAGGAATGTACTTGAGGGAGAGAGAGAAATGAAAGAAATATCAGAATCCCTAGGATCTTGTGCACAGGTATTAATGTAAGCAAACAAACTGATTGTGAAACACCAAAGTCATGTGTCTGCAGCTTCAGACGTACTTTTATTTTATGACCTTGTGCCTATCTATGCAAGTGTAGCTGAAAGCATTTCAGGAGAGTGGGAGAGGGATGGAGATAAGTCAGAGCAAAAAGGTGAAGGGATGGCTACGAAATAAAGTACAAAATCAATGGTTTTCATCATTTTAGGCAATAAAATGAAATGGTAACTATCTCTAGTTCTAATTAACATGTAAGGTCAATGACAAATATAATTACATGCAATTTTTCATTCTACCATAAATTTCAATCAAGTACAAAAGCATTAGGGATGCATGCAAATTACTGTCGGTTTTTAAAAACACTGAAATTAACTTTATTATTTAACACAAAAAAAAATATTCATATCCAATCAAGTCTAAGGGAAGAATTAATACATGTATTCCAAATTCAGATCTTTGATCAAAGTTTGTTTTTCCAAGCTCTCTAGTGGTTTAGATCTTACAGGGAACTAATATGCTTATGGTATTGCAGAACAAAGACTTTGCTGTCGTAAATGATGAATTAAAAGCAACATTAGGTTTACATTTAGTGTGAAATATTCCATAATATTTTTTTAAATTATCTGAGAGCAGACTAGTATAATAGTCTACATTTAAAAATACTTGCATTTGCATTTTAGATTAGATCTTGCTTTTGTTTTATTTTTCAAACTTTACTTTAAAATATGAATATTTAGACACAATTATAAAATATTTACGAGACCTGCCAAATTTAAACATGCAGTCCCTCAGCTTACAATCTCATACTTTTGTTAATAAACCTCCTTTACTACAACTTTCAGTTTTATATTAATACTAGATTATCTTTGAACCTGTACAACTGTAGAATTTTAAAGAGAAGCAAATCACGAGACAACGAGTCTATAGTCCCACATTTACAGTTTGTAATTGTAAGAAGGGATGGAAGGACATAACAGATCTTATTTTCAGCTGACACTTACGTTTTTGGTTTTTTTCCCTTAAGTCAGTTTTCTCAACTGTAACGCTCAACTACCCACAAAAGACTTCAGCACATTTCTAAGGAGTTGCTCTGAGTCTCAAAGTCAAGGAAGACAAACAGGTGACAGGGATATGGCACTCTCCACACCCCCTAAGCAGCTGTTTTACAACTTAGGGATGGTTGTTTCCATAACCGTCCATCTGCAACTGGACTAACACAGTGAATTATGTTCTATAATGATCCCCTCTGCAAACACACTGCAGTATGCTGAGCACTTATCTACAGGATTAAGGGAAGGTACATTATAAAATCCTTTAGGCGAATCATTAAAGAGGAATTGTCTAGAATATTCCAAGAGTATCCTAAGTTTTAGTTCCCCAATATGTCAGCATGCCTAAGTTAATTTAGGCTAAGATACTAATTATTTTCTTCATTATTTTTACAACAAACTTTTTTTCCTGCTTTAACTGTTTAAGTAAAAGCTAAATGCGGGACACCTGAATAAAATAAAAAACAATATAACCTAGTCCACACTTGAACAACATTGATATTTAGAGTAAATAAACATAATTCAGCTGTTAAATTCAGTACGTACACATTATGGGAAGCATCAGTTGTGGTACATCTCACTCAATAGTGTTTTATTGAACTGGAGAAAAGGTGAAAAACACTTTCTGATTCCCCTTTTTACCATGAAATTTGATTCCCTCTACAGATCAAACTTTTAATAAGAAAAAAAATCAAGAAAAATTTTAAATTTACCTTTTAAAATATTGCTATGGAGATGTTAGATCCTGTATAAGTGATATCACAGTTTCCTTGGGGAAAAATCATAAATGCTATCATAATTAGGATTTGAGTTAAGGATGAAAGAGATGGAGCAGATGGAATGCAAGAGATAAACATTTACATGCAAATATCTTTGTTAACAGGAAATGTTTTAGGAGAAGCTATCAAAGCACATGGAAGATAAATGTTCATCTATTTAAGTCAGATGTATTTGAAAGTTTCTCCTAGCAGCAAAGTCAGCTGAAGTCTGCAAGCAATCCAGAAACACCACATGACTCAAAAAAGAGCAGCAAAGATTTTTTTTCCCAGTTGCCTACTCAGAAGTCGACAGGAAACAGCACAGATCTGGGAGAATACTGCTTCCCTCCTCTTGGTAAGCAGAACACATTGAACGCAGTGTTTGGGTGTGTTGTCCCCCCATGACACCATCATTTCTGATTTAGTCTAGGAAAAGTTAAAAACATTCCTAATTCCTAATTTTCACTTGCTATCTTGTAACCAATTAGCTGACACCAGGAAGCCTACCTGAGGTATCTGTTCAAATCCCTGGCTTAACAAGGGCCTGTTCACTAAATACACACCTACCACAGTTGTCATCATGACAAAGAAAACACTCTTTTACTCCTCTATCTTAAAAGGCTGAAATTGTGAAATATTGCTACCACTAAAACAAGTTTTAAATAGTACACAAAGTTTCACAACCAAGAAGCTGAAGGTACAGCTTGGGCAGCTTTGTATATGAAGTTCATTCGTGAAAATCTTATTTAAATCCTCTTTAAATATATTAATGTTATATTAAAAATATGTAACAATATACAAATAATGCAGGTCCCTACAGGAGGGATTTACATGACTCTCCAGCAGTGCTGCGACCTCTCACATCTGGGGATCGCACCTGCAATAGATCAAGGAGAAAGAGAGGTAAAAAAAGAATAACGTTTCAAGATACGTAGGGTTTCAATAGTGACCACAGCCATGGCACCAGGTTCCAACTCCACTCTTCAGACCAGCTTGCTGGTACACAGAGCAGGTGAGGTCAGTCCCTGAGATCTCAGACCTAAATGAGCCTTGGAGCAAAAGGAACTGGTCTCAAGGAACTGGAGGAAGAACATGGAGAAGGTGGTTGGTTTTAGAAGATGGGAAGGACAGGTTAGCAGACTGGAAGAGCTCTGTGCTGGTGAGGGGTGACACTGACGTAGGGAGATGGCACTGAACTCTTCACCACACCACAATTTCCTAATTACCAAATCTGAAAATTTTGGCAATCCATGGTACAAACTTTAAAATGCTGCAGTACTCTGAAAATATTAAAACTAATAAGTAAATAAATCTTTCCACTGAGCAACTTCCTGGCTGAATAAACTACATTCTTCCCAAGAGACAGGCTTAGCCGGCTTCAGGGGTTTGCATTCCAGCTCATTACTCATTTTTCACCTTCATAACACACATCCATGCAAGCACTTCCCCACTTCAGACTGAATAAACAGTTCTTTCTTTCAGTTGCACTTGTGGAAACTAATAAATACATAAACAAGCTACAAAACCAAGATCTGAAGTAGGCCAATTACAGTCACTGAAAACTAAAAAGTGACAAAACAAGCAACAAAAAAATCTGAAGTAACCCAAATTGTTTTAATGTTAACTTCCCTCAGAAAGAAAAGGAATGTTAAAAATAGGGCAGAGAAGATTTTACATGACTTCTGCTTGCAGTTGCTAGACACAGTGTCTTTGGTGGCTGGATTTTATAGCCATTACCAATTAAACCTTTTCCTCATGCAGCAGCTCTGGCCCTTCTCACAAGAGCTGAAATTTCTTCCAGACTGACTCAACAGACTCACTCTTCACACTCAACAAGATGCACTTCCCAAATCCTTAACATTGTTGACTGCTCCATTCTCTACTCTTTCTCACTTCTCAGCATCTGCTTTTGAAATAGATGACATCACAAGGGCAAATGCTCACTAAGATGCAATTACATCTGCTCACCAACAATTTATACTCCAGCTGTACTTGTGTCCATACACAGTTGTACAATCTCCTGTCACTCCCAAGACCTTTTGAGCCATTGTTTTTAGACCTGCAGTCCCACAAATAGTTAGTCATAAATGGCTGAGTGCAGATACCAAAACTAAGAATACTCTGAATAAAACACTACCCTCATAAAACAACAACAAAATCTACTTTAAGCTTCATTCATTCCTTGATATTGCTCTACTGTCAATATATCAACTGCTTCCTAAGCAGATTATTTTAAAAAGAACCAGAAGTTTTGGATAACTTCTGGTCTTCAAAAAAAATCCTAGCTCATACAATGACAACATCTCACCAACAAGTTCACCATCACATTGAAACAAGAGAAGCACTAAAACTTGGAATAATCTACAATCTTTAGGAAAAAAAAAATTCTAGGTCATCTTAAGTGACTTGAAAAAAATCTCAAATCAAGGGTTTCATTCAAACGGTTCTGCATGGATATTGCCCTGTCCTATCAATTTAAAATGTATTTCTTTTTCAGTAGTTGCTTCCAATTACCAGTGGGAGAAAAAAGTACATTGTTACCCAAAGCAAATACATTCTTCCTAGAATAAGGATTACTGCACAGCATTTGTTCCTGAGCAGAACTCTCAGCTCCCTCAGATCTGTACTACTACTGCCTAAATACCAATGTGTGGCAGACAAAATCCCATGCCATTTTACATCTTGTTCAACTCACTAGTCTATTTTTCCTATTTAGTTTTAATCATCTTAATTTTCTAGACCTTAATTTGTGTTAATTCCTAATCAACATGCTCATACACCTGTTTTCATGAAGTCTTAGAGTGGATCAGGTCAGAAGGCACCTCCAGAGGCCATTCTAGTCCAACACACTGCTCACATCAGACTAAACTACATAGCAGGTGGATCACACTCCTGGGTATCTGCTCTGATTTTACCACTGGTTAAAAAGAGCAAACCAAAATTTTCCGTATTCTGACTTGTGTCCACTGCACCTCATCCCACCACCATGAGAAAAATGCATGGGTCTATCCTTCCTGTATCTTCCAATGAGGCATTTCTTGACCACAAGTAGGGTCTCCTCTGAGCTTTCTCTCCTCCAGGCTGAACATACATAGCTCTCTCAGTCTCTCCTTGAATGTCCCTTTGCTGGGCTCATTCCAGCATGCCCATGTCTTTCTCATCGTGGGGAGCCCAGAACCATGCACGTCACTTCAGCTGTGTCTCACCAGTACCGAGCAGGAGGAAAGGATTGCCTGCGTGTACTCCAGCAGCCTCAGGAGGTTGGTAGCCATTCTTGTTGCAAAGATGCCCTGCTGGTTTCAAACTTCACCAGGACTCCCAGGTTCTGCAAAGCCACTGCTCAGCTGTTCTACAGGCCCCAGACTGTACTACTGCATGAGGCTGCTGGTCCTCCACAGGGCCAAGTCCTTCCATTTCCCATTTTTAATCTTCATGGAGTTCCTCTCAGTCTATTTCTGCAAACCTGTCCATGACCCTTCAAGCATAGCCCTGTCCTCCAGTGCACTAAAGACAGTAAACTGACCACCAAAGCAGGACTTTGCATCCCTGATCACAGCCTTGAATCTGGGAATTCAGCCTATTTTGCATT
This sequence comes from Bombycilla garrulus, assembly GCA_013400315.1. NCBI lineage: Eukaryota > Metazoa > Chordata > Aves > Passeriformes > Bombycillidae > Bombycilla > Bombycilla garrulus. The sequence continues at coordinate 142,934 of VXBU01000713.1, read as the reverse complement.
CATGATCTATTTGCAGAGCTCATATGTCCCCAACTTGGAGAAACATAAACCACAAAGAACTTTTACAGGCCTACTAAAGCCAAAATTTGGGACACCTGCTACCTTGTTCACCTCATACTACAGAAAGCAGTAGGATTCATCAAGTATGATTTGTCCTTTTCACAACCATGTTGGCTGCTCCCGCCAAACCTTTTATGTGCTTGGAAACTGTTTCTGTAATGATCTGTAGCTCCCTGTATCCTTTCACTAATCCATTCCCAGAACTGATGCAACACTGTCTTTTCCCAGTCCTGCAAAATTCCCACAAGTGCCACGAATTTTTGAAGATAAGAGCAGCCTCACAATATCTGCCAATCCTTGGATGCATTCCAACTGGTCCTACAGACTAGTGAATGTCCAAGTGGTTAAGTGATCCCTCTGGCCACATCTCCTCAGGTACAGTGTCCCTCTCAAAGACCCTGAAAGGTTTGTGGGTAAGTCCTTATCTCTGAAAACTGAAGCAAAGAAGGCATCAAGTACATTCTCTTTCCTTCATCCCTGGGTCCCTAATCTCACTCAACAATGGACCTACACTATCCTTAGCCTCCCTCTTTTTGCCAGTGTACCTGTGAAGGAAAATTTTCCTGTTGGTCCTTTTCTAGCTTGAACTCCAGATGAGATTTGGTTGTCCTGACTCCATCTCTATTACGAGCACCAATGTCTCCATATCCTTCGAAGTGGCTTCCCCACACTTCTGTCTCTGTGAACTCTTTTATTGCACAGGCTCTGTTCATCCATAATGCCATTCTGCCACACCTGTTTAACTATCCACAAGGCAACAGTCCATCCCTGTGCCCCAAGAAACTGTCCTTGATCAACCAGCTCTCTTGAACCCTTCTGCCCTTCAGGGTACCTCCCAATGGGAGGATCCTGCAAAGCAAGTCCCCAAAGAGGTCAAAATCTGCTCTTCAAAATTCAAGTCTGTAATTCTGCTGTTAGCCCTGGGGACTCTTCTCAGGATCTCAAACTCGAGACTCCTGATAATTTCTTCTGATGCTGCCCTTAACCATACTCAAACAGCTCTCCCTTGTTTGTGAAGGTAGCCTTTCTCAGAGTCTCTGACTGTGAGGCTTTCACCAACTGCATAATGAGGACTTCATCTGTTTCCTGCTCTTTACAGGCTGTAGCAGACACTCAAAGCAAAATCACCTGTGCTGATTTACTCTCTAATCCTTACCCATAAACTAGGTACGCTGTTTTGCAGCTTTGCTTCTTTTACACTTCTAATCAAAATCTTCATGTAAATTCCAGATTAATATTACATGAATATAGTTTTATATAAATATTAATTATATATGCAAAATAAATTGTGTACCTTGTGAGTAACATGAATTTCATACAATGTAAGTAAATATACATAGTAATTTTAAGGAGGTTTTTCATACTAGGTGAGGTGGTTGGGTTGCAAAATTTATTTAGTCTAGAGGAAATCATCAGACATTTTTATCTAAGAAGTTTGTCATACACTTTTACCCATGTTTTCTTTAAGCCACTGTACAAATTCCTCTGTTGAATAGGCTGTATTTGCTTGATACAGCAGTGAAATAACTCTTGCACCACTCCTTGATGCTCTTTCCTTTGCTGTCTTAAGGCCCAATGATACAGTACCATCCCTCTGCCAGCAAAGATACTGTCAAAAGATGGGCAGGGCCATTCACTCCAGGAGTGTGTTTATGTATCTAATGAAGCAAAAATGGTACCTCTGCTGAAGCTCTCAGAACTAAGGCCTCTACTGTGAGATGCTTGATTAAACCAACTTAGTCACCAGCAGTTATCTGCTCCCAGGTGACCAATATTTCTCACTAGGTGGTAGCCTCCTCCTCCTCCTCCTTAATTTAATAAATTTCAGTGGAGAATGTTTTTCAACAATGTGCAATCAGCATACTCAAAAGTATGTACCTGTCTGAATCCTCCAAAGAAGCTGCTTACATGGCTCTCCACACTTGGAGAGAGCATTTACACACAAATGCGAATATCCATTGTCTTACTCACAAGATGAACCGATTCCCTCTTGTTTCCACACAAGACCCGATACAAAGGCATTAGCAGGACATGCAATGAAAACCTTGGGGCTGACAGGGTGGAAATTAAGATTATATTTATCACAAAATTCAATACAAAAACTGCTGTTTACAGCTTACACGTGGCATGACCTAACAACTACAACCCTGCATTTACCTCTCCTCTTGTTTTTATGCCCCTTGTCCTTCCAGCTCCTTCATTCCCTTGTGCTGCTGGCTGTGATGCTTGTCAGACTTGAGTCAAGTCAATTCACTAAGCCAGATGAATCCAGAAAAACAACAACATTTTCTCAAGGATAATGAGCGGTATCAGCTCTCCATGAGCTCTGATGAGTAAAGCCAGCTAAGGAAGCTAGCTGGAACATGAAGGCAAGGGAGGAGAGGGAGTAAAGATGAGCAGAATAATCCCTTTACTCAACAGTAAGGTATTAGGTTGGCTCACTGTGACCTGTGAAGCTGCAACCTAATTGGAAACTTACACGGCTTAATATCTACCTGCAACTGCAGTCTAATTAGAAAGCAGAGCTCTTACTGCCAGTCTGGAGTAAAGTGATAAGAGACCACCTACAAAGCCTGGAGCCAAGGCAACCTGCACCCATGCACTGTAACCAGCAGACACAAGGAGGAGAGCCATCTCTACTGCTAGTACAAGGGACACTTGCTAATGTCACTTCAAATGTCACTCAGCTGTATATTTTCTTTGCTGCTTTCAAGGAAGTCCACAAGTTCGGAGATCTCGAAGCCAGCCATAAGCCTGGCATACACAGTGGAGAAACTGATGGAAGGTAAAGGCTATGTTAGCAGAAAAATTAATGACAACAGCTTCTTCTGTTTGTATGCCATGTGCTTACTGATCCCTCATTCATGGGAATAAGTTAACTGAACACAAATGCACGAGAAAGATGCTTCGTTCATACTGTTTGTTGACTTTCTCTAAGAGAGTACAGTATGTCTGTTACACAAGGCTGGGTTTTTGAAGCTAAAAATAGTTTGATCCCAAATAGAGTAAATAGCTGTCAAATCCTCAGAACTGTTAAAAGACAGAAGAACATCAGGAGTTTTGGGAGTTTTGCTAACTCAGTAACAAGTGGAGAGCTGGGTCATCTTTCTACCTTAGGAACACCAGGATAACTAGATACCTTGGGATAGTCCAGCACTGTACATTGTAAAGTGTGCCTCTCAGTTCCACATTTTTATTCCTTTTTTTTTCTTGAAGCTGTGATTATACTGCAGGATAGACAAGGAGCTTTAAAAGCTATTTCCTCCAAAACAAATAAGAATCAAATGTTTCTTTTCTTCAAGAAATAAGAAGCAAAATCACCACAAAAAATAAAATCCCACCCTTGAGCTTTTATTAGGTCAGAGTATTAATTATAGTTCTCCAGACTAGAAGGGTCTGGATAAAAGTAGAGCTCTGATAGAAGGCAGTTTTTTTTTCAAGTCTGCAGAGGTGATGGATGGCCTAGAGGGGCTGGGGAAAATGTGCTTTTTTCTTCTGCAAGACAGACAATATGTAAAATACCAAGCAAATTAAAAATGTATGATCTAATTCAAGTTTTCCTGTTTGCTAACTTTGACTACAGTTTAAATCTGATAAAACTGTCCACTCCCCTTTAGAAAGAAGCAACACATTTTGGAATGAAATAATGTATTGCATTTTAAAAGTATATTTTTGTAGTGGGCCCATCTCCTTAATATATTTAATTTCTTAGTAATATTCTAAAATTTACTCTAAAACATTTTTAATAAGGTTACTCTTTCAAGCCCAGGAGGAGACAAGACAAAAAAATAAGAAGACATCTTTGAATGTCACAGTGTGTGCGGAAGCAACATTACACATGCTAATGATTAAACAAGATTCAGAAACAAACACAAACATCACATACCAGGCAAAGCAAAGCAACACAACTGAATCTGTTCCTGTACCTGACACACACCTGCTCCTTCCCTAATAAGCACCACCTCAGCAATTGCCTTCTCACAGCCAACATGCTCAGAAATGAGATTTGCGTAACCCTTATAAAACAGATTTGCCTTTTCAAAGTGTTTCTATATAGCAATGTGGGAAAGGGGAAAAAATAATCCCAGCAGAGAGGTTTGGCTCTCTGCTTTGGAAGGAAAAAAAAAAAGGAAAAAGAGATGAAACAAACCTTACTAATTAGCTCAAAAAACCAAATGGAACAAGTATCTATGGTAAGTAATGACAGAAATTCACAAATTAAATATTTTGTAGTTTTCTGATAGCAATTGTTTCATTTGCTCACCACAACCTAAGAACAGTTTGAACCTTCTTAGTTAATTCAAAATCTGTTCTATAATATAATAGTTTTATTAATACCGCTGTTGTAATCACTATTAACAAATATCAATGACTGCTACATCAGCATGGACCTGCAGCAAAAGCACAAGGGAACATAAATTACATGCTGAGCAATAAAAGGGTTGGAGCTCAGAAATCAATATTTAACAGACAGGAAAATTTCTGGCACTGTATGTAGAAAATCCTACGGAAAGCATCACTTCCCTTTGTTCTTTTTGTTATCATTTGGCTTACTGAATTTTATCTCATTTTATTTAAAGGTTTTTGTTTGTTTTTATAGGAATTGCTTCTTCTGTTGTTGGGGTTGCCATTGCTCAGGTTATAGATTTGTAGGTAATTCAGATATTAGTTTACAGTAGCATAACAGATCTTGCACTAAACTGGGAATGCTCTTACTCTGTAGTGAATTTGAAGTATCTCACAGCTTCCCTTCCATGAAGAGGCTTCATATCTGCTGTGACCCAAGTCAGAAGTTAGCCCGGGGAAGGGGAGGTACCTATGCACAAAGGGTTACCACAGCACCCTAGGCACAGCAATACATACCATTTCTTTCTGAAGTTTACTGCTTCAGAAGTAATAATCTGCATTAGCAACCACTGTACATTACTCATTCTGTTACACGGCTTTTTTCCATCTTGTCTGAACACCAATCTTTTTCATACATCACAGTGTTTTTCCTTCACTTTCCTCTCGAAATAGTTCTAGGTGCTTTTTTTACTTATCCTCTTTCAAATAGTAAAATTATTTTACTTTTTTCCCCTACTTCTAATCTGGCCTCTCCTCCATCTCCTACGCATCAAGATGTGGTTATATTATCGCTAAAAATTGCACACAGGTGAGTGGGAGCAGAAAGAAGAGCAATGAGGTTTCCAGTCAGGAGGATGGAAATGTTAAAGCTAAAGAATGGGAGCAGATGTAGACAGGGTCAAGGAAGGATGCCACCTACACTTGCAGCAAACTGCAGCAGCCATGCAAACATAAAACAACTTCACATACACGACTTGTCTGCTTTTTATCTTTTCTATGAGAGGGTGCAGCCAAAGGGTGCCAAACAGAGGGTTCAAGGTTACCAGATGTGCTGACCCTGTGCCTTCCTCTGTAAGCAGAAGCACACAAACTCTGCCCATGCTCTGAGCCAAATGAAGCCATGTGAGAAGCAGCAGGTCTGACCCTCCACTGCACTCCAAAATAGCCCAGAAAATTTGAAGGCAAGGCAACTGCCAGAGAAAAAAAAATAAACACAAATATACACATACAGAAGCAGGCGGAGAGTGAAAATGATGGTAGGACAATGGCACAACAGGCAGACACAGTACTCAAAAGCAGGTCTGGCTTGCTGCTGTCCATGCTGTTATGTAAGCTGTGAGAAACCAAACAAGCGCTGCTCCTTGCTGTGCTTTGGACTTCTAGCGTTGCACACTCTGAATGCCTCTAAATGCTTCAAATAATCTGCAACACCTTTGAGGCTACCAAGGTGCTATTCAACCCTGTTTATTCTGAAAGGCCAGCACAGCACCATTTTGCTTTTGTTCACCCTTCACAATGTTACCAAAATAGCACTTCCAGGTAATGCCTCTTACTGACATTCACAAATACCAAAGCAGCAGCTGACTTTATACAAGCAATGAAACACTTTCACTTACAACCCAGGTTTCTGACCAAGAGTGGCAAGAGTTGACCAGCACTAGTCATTTCTCCCTGCTGACAAGGCTGACATATCCCATTTGAATTCCCAGAGTGTCCTAGGTTACAATGTAAAAATATGCCTAAAAGTCTGTATTCTATCTCCATCTTCATTAACATTAACCAGGAGGGGCAGTGTTTTCCTTGCCTCCTCCCCCTGACTATCTGCTGTTAATTGGCCATTAACACCTTGCCTCATGAGTCATAGAAAACTCCCTTCAGGAGCCATTTCCTGTTTAATGGGCCATTAAGGACCCACCCCATGACACAGAGAATGACATCAGCCCATTGTGGGATGCTCCGCCCAGGGGGAGGAGCCAAGCATTCCCACCTGGATATAATCTGGGCATTTGGACAGAACAGGTGTCTGCCTTCTACTAGATTCCCAGAGGAGCAGCATTCTCTCCCACTGGATTCCCAGAGGAAGGACCAGACCCTTCAACATCACCACTGGACCATTGGAGGAAAACTCTGCCTTTCTACAGGATCTCTGCTTCAGCAGAACCATCTGTCACTCCAGGAGAACTACTGGAGCCACCATTCAAACCGGACTGCTACCAACACCCTGACTGACAGGGTGTCAGGTTGTATTCTAACTGTCAGGTTTTGATATTGTTTAATACTGCATCTTGGTCTAATTTCCTATTAGGTTGTAGTTTGTTGGTTTTTGTTTTACTTTATTTTGTTTATATATATTGAAGAACTGTTATTCTTATCCTCATCTTTGCCTGAGAGCCCCTTTAAATAATTTGGAGGGAGGGGGTTTGCATTTTCTATTCCAGGAGATGCTCCTGCCTTCCTTGGCAGCCACCTGTCTTTCAAAACCAAGACACGGAGATACAGATACCAGAAGCTAGAAAGCTGCATCACTCAAGAGAAGGCTGCGTCACAAGCACGAATGCTCTGATGGTACCAGGATGGCAAATGTGGATTTGTTCGAGATTGACCTACTGCTTTGAAACTGTATCTGTAACAAACAGATTTCTCCCCTTGTTTTAATTTAGTGTCCAGATTCAGAACAACATCCTAATATACTTCAGATATTGAACTAGGAAAAAAAAGGAAAAAGAAGGAGCAGTTTCTCAGAAGGCTGCATTTTATACACTGGATGGAAGAGGTGAGGCTGAAGAGAATAGTATTATAATTTAGAAGAGGAAAATAAAAAGCAACACCAAGAAAATCAGTGTAGATAAGCAGGTATAGTAGCTGGCCTTGAAGGTAAAGTAATTTTGTGTAAATTCTGCAAGAAATCTGCATCGATGAATAAAAAGCCAACACATAGTTACTCATATGCCAAAGTTCTTAATATTACTACAAAAATTTTACTTTTACTGAAGTCATGTCTAAATTTCTTGACGAAAAAAAAATGGCTTGTCTAAATGTACAGAAGTGTTGATACACGCACAATACCTACAAATCCTTCCCTGTACCCCTCCACTGTTCACTTTATACCAAGTGTATTTGAGAACAACAGGGAATCCTTGGAATTGGTCAATAGATTGATAGTGCACTGTACTGAATGAGCCAAATAGGATCAGGATGTTTACACGTGTTCTTTAGGTAGACATTAATTGCACTAAACTAACAAGGCAGGTTTCTTTCTGTTGAAGGTGTTACTAACAACTAATACAGACAAAAAAGCAAGCATAAATCTTACTGAACAAGGAAGGAAGGAAAATATGTTTTTCTGATTTAAGAAGTACTTCAAATAAATTCAGCTCCACAGTGCATTGACAAGTTAAACAGGAAATAAAAATTGGTCAACTTTTGGGGTAAAGGAGAATATGCTGACTTAAGCATCCAAGGAAAAAGAGAAAAGCCACCTTAAATAAAATATATCCATCCTATCACATAAAGAAATGTAAAAGTAAGAAAGACAATCAGGATTTCTTAGCAGTCCTAAGATTTTGCATTTTATCTCATAATGTAATGACCCAGATAAGCTTTCAATTATCAAATTTTTAAAACCACTACATTCCTAGATTGCATTTGGCAATCTATGAACTAGTCAACAAATTCTCTTGCAAATCATAGAGCAGCAAAACATTGAAAACTCGGTTCTCAGCTGCTCAGTGGACTATTAAACTTTGTGTGCCTGTCTATTAAAGAGATCCAGAAAGAGACCCTGTTTGAACTTCACCCTTCTGTAGCAGAAAACAGCAAGCTGCCCCATCATGTGCAGAGCAGCATCACTGTGGAAGAGCTCAGTAACCCAGGGCACAGTGAGGGCTCTCCTGCTGCTGAGTTCTCAATTCTTTCCGTGCCCCAAGAAATACACTTTTTTACACTAGACCCTGCTTCATGGTTAGCTTTCATCTGACTATACCCTTACACATCCACATAATTTAAATATATTCATGGGTTAGTGGATTCATTTTTACAGGAGAAAATTCAGGTTTAAGTGTAGTAAAAGGCCAGAAGTCTCATCTATATGACATTTACATTACAGCTTTCCTTCCTGAGCTACATACATATGAAATCTATATTAAAACACAAATTTCATGACCTTTTGTCTTCCCTCTCTCAGTTATACATTTCATAAACACTTACATTGATCCTGTGCTGAAATTCACTTTGGGTCATGCAGGTGACACAAAAGTTATTTCCTTTCTGCACAAGGCAGAATTTAAATAGAGCACAACTGACCTTTCAGATCACAACAAATACTCAACACTATTTCTACAGGAACATTTAAGTTTCATGCAAATCTAAGAATGTAATTTTCATATTTCTTTCAGGTGCCCTAGAGGTTTACACAAGCCCTGTACCCACTCAAACCATCAGCTAATGTGGCCCTCATCAGCTGCACAAGCATAGCAAATCTTTTTACAGATGCACAATGAACTAACTGGGTTAACAAACTGACCCATGCTGCACACTTCCATTTTTTATTTCCAATCCACACAAGTCCACAACCACATGCACATCAAAACAACTGGGAGAAGGTAGAAACACAAGAATGCCTCTGGCTATGACAAGATGTGGTAATGAGCAGTCAGACATTCTACCTAAAAACCATAAAAAAGAAACTACCATGAAAGTACAGCCTAAGATTTTTTTTGTCAATGCATTTCCTACCATCTCCCCTACCTTTCACCATATATGTTCTCTGTTCTGAAATAGCTATGCAGGCTTCCCCCAAAATACCAGCCTACCCCAGAATATGTTAAAGTTTTACTTTTCAGGATTGTTTTGTTTCTTTTCTTTTTATTTCAGAGTAGTGAATTTAGCTTTATTCTTCAATGGTGCAGTGTAAAAGGTTATATACAAGTTCTGTAAAGTGAAAAAATTATTTCTGCAAACCTCTTCATTGTAACAAATAAAGTTGACATTTGCAAAACTCTCTGATACTAAGGAACACCTTTAAAGATTTAATCTATTTTTCTTTAGCCATGCTAGATGGCAAGTGCAACTGTGACTTTGCCCACTGCTGTTAATTTAGTTTTCTCAGATTTCTATAAAATCAACTTTAAAAAATTAGCAGACATCCAATCCAGGCACATTATCCATCTGAGAGATCAGAAATAAGATGCCCATCTCAGCACATCAGTATTTTCCACTATAATTTAGACACACTTCAAAATGCATTTGTAACCAGGAGGGTAATAGCCCCAGCATTAAAAAAGCCCTTCATTAAGTGGCTCCCATCACACATCACATTACAAGTTCTCATGCGCTGACCTCACATAGCCTCAGAGTAATGTTGGTTTTAACAGGCAAAGCAAACAGGGTAAATAAACTAACTTCTCTATCTAGGGGTAAACCACCAGTAAATGTATTATTAATATAGATAAAATCCCCCCTTGCACATCTCCAGTCATATAAGAAAGCACTGTTATTTACTCTATCTTCTCCCAAATTAAGCTATCCACACACAATGAATAAACCCGTACAATAACTGGAAAATATCCATAGACAAAATTGGATTTCATCTTTGGAGCATTCTCCAATTTCTATCTTGTATAGCATAATGTATAAAAATAACACACATGAAAACGTAATACATGCTCCAAAGGGTTTGTCTGAACATCTAGAAGATGTCGTTCTTTAAATGGACCAAGACCACAAGGTAAACATTTGGACTTCATTTTTTGTCACCATGTCTACAAAAATACAACACTTGTTTACCAGCCCTGCCTCCCACAAAATACAAGTGTATACTTGCAGAAGCATTTCCACATGCGGAACATTTCACTAGTCTTGGACTACTTGACCTAGAATGATGGTCCAGAGAAAAGTCAGTATTTAAGTGGTATTTAAAAAAAGCTTGAATGGGTGGGAGGAGACCATTAGTACTCAGCTCTGCACACTTCCTGTAGGTAGGACCAACATGTTTAAAAGTGAAGTCATGTGCAAATCCAAAACAGGAGGAAGAGCTGCTTTTCCCCGTGTTCCATAACAAAACCTGGCACTCTGTTTTAGCCCATAGCAGATACTAGAAGCCTCCAAGGAGCCCACACACAGTAAAACGAGAGTGACTGGGCAAAACCATAGACTCCTTAAAAACACTACTAATACAGACTATTTCTAGTTGAGAATATTCCTAAATGCCAAACTGCTGGAAAGTAGGAGAGCAGTCAGGGCATGGATCTGCACTTTTTGGTCACAATTTCCTGCCTAGGCAACTGCTAATGGCTACTTTCAAAATCAGCAGATCTTTAGCCTGATCTAGCACAGTCACTTTTAGGTGCTCTCAGAAAGCTAATATTGGAAATCAGGTGTTTTCCCTGGTCTTAGTATGTAATCCAAAGATTTTATCATGGATGTTGTGCTTTGGACAATTTACAAGTTGGTATTTAAAGCTGTACTCAAACATCTGCTTTAGTGGTCACTTTATTTTGAAATTGTTCATTATGCATGGCATTTATTTTTCCCATAACAGAAGACAAACAGCTTTTGCCTCTACTCACAGCTTGAGAAATACAATGTAGGTCAGTCTAAAAAAAAAATCTTAAATCACATTAATTACTCAGAGGTAATTACACTTGTTTTACCAATAGCATTTACTATTGCTACACTGGTATCGTTTTCCATTAGAAGTTTTCATATTTTCATAGCACTCTGAAACATGTGCCTTTAGGTTTGAAATTTCCCATAATTCATCATCACTCTCCAAAGCACAACACTGATTTCAACGACCACCCCCCTTGAATCAAACATAAAACATTGTCAATTTAGCACTTGCCATAACATTAGCAATTGTCAGGTTTTTTTCCCTTTTACTATTTTTTGCATGTCCTATTCTCTCTTGCACTCCTTATTTTGGGGAGTTTTGTTGTTTGGGGTTTTTTTTAAATAAGTCTTTCTGAAGGTACTGAAGACTGAAAATTGTAATTTGAAAATTGAGTATAATCCTCTATAACTGCAATGATTCCCTGTGAATGTGGTGAAGTTAGAGCCCTGAGAGCTGCGTGTTCACTATAAGGGTATAATCTTGTTTTGACAGTGGTTAAACTGTGCTCCTCCTGGGACAAATCTATATTTGGAGCCCCCATTTTATTGTATTCCAAAGAGATGTAAAAGACAAGGGCTCCATACACTACAAAAACATGACCATGTAGAGGAGGTGTCGACTGGAGGTTTGCACCTAGCTGAAAGATTATAGAGCTTGAGCATCTTCTACAGGTTATATAACAAAGCATTTTTCAAAGTGAAACTGCAGCAGTTTAATCTGATCTATCCTTTCATTACCACATTTTATTCTACTTGGTAACTTCTTCATGAGCAGTAGACTGCTTTCATACCTATAGTTCAAAACAGTAATCAGGGTCTCCAATGTTAAAACACTGCACAGCAAATGACTGCACACTGTTATTTCCCTTCTGCTTTTGCCTGAACCTCGTGCAGATCCACCAGAAGAATGTTACCTTTCTAGACTTAATTTTAAATAATGCTATTTCAAACAGAAATGAACTTGAGCATTTAGGTGCAACATGCATCTTTAAAATCTGAAGACTCTGAACTTCTTAAGGGGAAGCTCATCAGATCAGAACAGCTTTGAGGTTAGTTTTAGTCCACATCTCAGTCATCAAACATCAATCTTGATACAAGAAGTCTAGCATTCTAACCAAGGGAAGAAAAAAATAATAACCAGAGCTTCTTCTGTATCTTTTTTGGACTATCTCTGAAAAAACTCCTTTATTATGATAGATTTTATTGAGCAGTCGCAATTTTGCATACAGATGCAAAAAAAACCAACTTGCTCTGAAAGAATTCATGTGCTATGCTCAGAGAAAAATGAGTCTATAGCAGAACTGAACAGAAATCACATGCCAGAGAGCACTGTGTCATTTAACTCTGAAAACTGCCAAAAGATGACAGGTATGTTATTTGGGATAAGCAAGAAGCTATCTTGTCATTTAGATTCATTCAAAATACAATTCTTCAAATTGCTGCTCTTCTTATACAAGGTGTGCCAAAGGTCTGAGAATACCAAATTTTTCCCAAAATGGTGTTTTCATCACAATTAAGACACCTCTAACCTTTAGAAAAAAAGCCATGTACATTCTGAAATATCCAAACTGAATAGTAGCTAATTTTAGCCTTACTAGGGGAGATACTGTTTTAAATGGTTTTTAATATAAGACCATCACAAATGTTGAGGTTTCAGGCTTGAAATTTGTTCTTCCTTATGGAAAACTGAAGCACCAAGAAGTCCATTAAATAAAGTATGGGTCTTGCTTAATTAACCTATTTTGGAAGTTATTTGGCATGGTAACACCTGTTCCTATCAGTGACTCCAAAGCAGGGGGAACCCAGATAGGTAGCAGTTAAGAAGTAAAATTATATAGATCAACCACCATTAATAATTGACAACAGTATACAAAAAGCAGGAGAAGGAATGGTGCAGAGGTGAGGTTACTTCTGTGTGGCAACACTCCCCATTCCTTCTCCACACATACCTTACTTCACAAAACCTTTCAGATACAAATAAAATAGCCATGACCTTTTTTCCTCCTCTGCATGATTAATTACTTAATGTATTATTAATTGGAAAACGCAGCTGAATTTCAAATGCTTTCATTCTCTCAGCATATCATGCTGTCTGGGAAGCGCCGATTAAGCTGTTCATCAAAGGTGAGCAGGCAAGGTCATGTAGGCTGTGCCTCTTCAGTTATTCATTACCTGTCCTAAATAGTAATTAACAACAGCAATATTTTCATAAATCAAAGCTTTTCTGATTACCTTCAGATGATAGGAAGTTGGGGGGAGGGGAAAGAAGGAATCAGTGCATGGAGTTTTTGCACGTATCCCTTTTTTCACTATTTCTTCTAGTGCCTACCTGAGTAATTGAATCGATACATTTGCTCTCATATAAAACACAGAATCTGACTTCAAGTCAACAGGAATTCAACATGGAATAAAGAGGAAATTATGGCTTCCTTTCTCCCTTCCCTATGCCGCACCCCAGCTTTAAAGGGGTATTTGGACTAAGGCTTCTCAATTACCAAGATCTTTATACTTATTATTTTTGTTCTTTTTTTATTAACCCCATTATCAAGGTTAAAGTGGGGATCTCAGACCATGGCTTTGAGGCCATATTCGTGAGGCTCCAAGCTCATAAAAAAACTTATTCTTCAGTATCTGTGACGTTTCTCACCTTGAGGCATTTCAGGCGGCAAATAGTGAGGCTCTTGAGCGCTGACATGCACCCAGTCGAAATCATCATAGAGGTCTTGGTGGTAGTCACAGGGCCCAGGACCATCATCAAATGTGCAGCCTCCTAGAGAAGAAACTTGTTATTAGTTTATTTAAAAGCAGAGATCTTCCAAGAGTCAAGCAGAGGTATTTCTCTGGGGACCACCACAACTGCAGCGCCCACACAGCCTCCTACCACAGTTCACAGGCTTGCAAAGCTAAAACCTGCAAACAACTCACCCATCAGTGTTCCCCTCTCTTTGGTAAAAACATCACTACTCCACACAAGCAATTTCCCCCAAGCGTACCTTCTGTTAGAGCAAATCATAGCCTGAAGTCATCTATTCAGGTGAAATCTATCTCAGAGTCTGTGTGACAAAAAGCAACATGCTATCTAAACCACAGGGAAAACTGAAAATAGTAGACCAAGCTCAAAGATGATAATCAAAAATTCCGATGCAATGAAAGCATGAGCAGTCCAAACACTGAAAACAAGGATAAATACTGTGCCCAAAACAGTCAGAAAAATTAATTAAAATTACTTAGAAATTAAATAATTGCTGCAGAATGAAGTGGGTAATCTTGATTTACTAAATCAATCTAGCGTAACAGAGTAAGACATTTTTTCAGGGTCACACAATCAACAGATATGAAAACCTTACAAGGAAAGTTGTGAGAAGTGACAGAGAGAAAGAAGAATGGAAGGAATGTAAATGATGGGAGGAAAACAACAAAAAAATAATACAGATTCCCATGCAGCACAGTAATGTCTTCTGTGTCTCACTCAGTAAGCTTTTTATTCCATTCTTAAATCAAGGCCATTAAGTAGGCTGGGAAAAGAGAGAAGAAAGCATGACAATCACAGAAAAAGATCAAGGTTTGAGAAGGAAAAAAACAAAGGAATCAAAAGAGCCTGGTCAAAGAAAAAGCAGAGTGCAAAGGCAAGAAAATACAGATGCCATGCATACAATTCTGCAGCAGCTGTTATCTCTGTCCATGGCACACAGCCCTAGAGTTTGCTCCTCCTACGCAAAAACAAAAGGCAATTGCAGGAGAGCGTGAAAGCAAAAACACAGCGCTCTCATCATTATCGAGGTGGGATTTTTTTCAATACAGAAAAGTTATATAAGAACCCAAGAATTAGACTACAGACAACTTTTGAAAGTCAGGGACTATACTTCTTGCATCCTCTTCTCCCTGTCCTCAGTAATTCGGGCGTATCAATCCAAATAACAATGCTCATAACAACAAAAGTTTCTTTTGCTAAGAACTTCTAGAATAACAGGAGTATTTGTATTGACTTTGTTGTCTGTCTTTTTAGATACAAAATATGGGACTAGTACTGCAAGAACAAACAAAAACCCCTTATTACAATAGATTCCAGTGTTGCCCTATGATGAGTCACAACCACCCACAGCACAAACACCCTTCCAGGCCTGCCAGAGTCTCACCAGCTCACACTGCTCTCAGGAGGTGAATGGGCTGGAGGTGGAAAAGGGGAGAATGAGGACCACCAAGAACTAATGCCTGTGGTCATTCCTGCCCTCTGTACAAGACATACACAGTCAGAAAAGCCAGAGAAAAGCAAAGGAAGAATGTGCATGTATGTCACCAAACTGAGAATGAAAATATTTTTAACACACCCGAAACAGCATATTCAAGTATCACGTAACAGACAGTTTGCACAAACAGAGATCATATCTAGGGAAGATAAAAATTCCATGAGCAAATCTACACTGTGTCCCACACCAAGAGATCATGTTGCATCTTCAACTAGGAATAACTCAAGTAGTCCCCACAAATCTGCAAAAGTATTTGTCATTTTGAATGAATGACAAAACCAAATTTTAGATAATCCCACATCACCAAAACTCATTGCCAGGTAACATACCCAGGCACTCCCAGAATTACCTGTTAACCAACTTTTCAGCTGGCAAGGACAACACCAGGACAGAGAAAATTCTACTCTGAAGCAAAATTTGTGCTTAATCCTTGTACTGTAAACCCTTAAAACTTCATATGTACTTTTGTATTAACAGCACTTGCTCAAACATCACCCTGTGACATGAGCAGAGCATCAACAGCAGCAACAAGAACACCACAGCATTTTATTTCCTGTACTAAGTTGGTTACTACATCAGTGTCACTGTCAAAGACTGCAAGGCACAAGAAATATTTGTGTGTCAGGGAAATATTTATACTTTTCAATGTCCCAACTCCAGTGCCTTCTGTTACGAGTGAGAGACTTTTCTAATTAACATCTATTAGGATAAAGCCAAAAAGAACATAAATCTTGCTTTTTGATTTAACTTACATTACACTTCTGTGATCGCTCTACAGTAAAAAATGTACATTTCCTTCAACGTTTTACTGATAAATGAATAGCAGTTTCCCTTAAAGGGAAGTTATCAGTCTGCTGTCCCAGTACCAAAATGACATATGGCTTTGAAGCACATGCCTGTAGGGCACCCATTACCCTTTTTAATGGTTTAAGTGCCCTCAGTATATAAATTTAAACTACCAATGAATCTTTTTGACTCATTTGGAAGATGAATGTCCTTAATTGCTTGTCTTTGTACCCACTATTAATTTTACTTATCAGAGTTTTGATTAGCAATAATAAGGCGCCTGTTAATACACAGCAAGCAATTCCAACCTCCTTGTGTGCACATCATGGCTGCACCCACAGAACAAGCAAGTGTGCATTTATCATATGTACATGAGCAAAGTTTATCAGGACAGATTATCAACCCACGACAAAACCAACCCTGTAACAACTGCTTGAACCCATGGCTTCCTCTCATGGAGTACACTACCACCTTACCTCTTACCAATATACCGAGACATTTCAAGGCAGGTAAACAACCAATGCTGTAGTGTTTTATCTAGCACAGCACATGACAGGCCAAGCATTTCAAACCCCCTGTGGATTACTCCTTAAGACTTACAACATGAGCAAATTCAGACCTCTCCTTCTCTGTTTTAGCAGTCAATTGCCTGCATGCTATTTCAATAACTCCAGGCAGTAAGAGACAAACCTAGTGCAACATGCTGTGTGGAAAACACAACAAGAAGAGGTGGTGGGTGGGTGATACCTGCAGTGATGTATTTTTTTCCCAGCCATTTGTTCAAAACTATCTACATTTTAAATTACATCTTAAACCACTCAAACATAAAACCACACCTGATTGAAGTACACAGTAGGTCAGGACTTATTAGCATCCTAATTCAGCTACTGGGCCACTGTCCAAAATAATGTAAGAGCATTGCTCAGGGAAGATAGTGGATCAGCTTGATGAACATTCACTACCTTCCAATGAAGTTCAGCAGCTGAACCCAGTCCAGTACTCATTCATATTTGTTGCCTAACATTTTGACAAGAGTCTGCTAATACCATTCAAATGACAAGTCAGAAATCTCCTACTAAGTCATTTGTAATTTCTCCCAAAACTCAATAAAACAGTGCTACACTATCAACCACTGACCCATTACCTATCACCACCACATTCCTTTAGCTGATGTATAATTTAAGATTTTTCTTCAATACTACCCCAGCACTGGGATTTGTCCATACCTATCGATACACACATCCTGCCACAGTGATTTGTACACCTCTGCTCAATCTCTGGGCTGGAAGCACAGTGCTGCCATTCAAATGCTTTTGGATCTTGCAGTACTTAAATCCACATTTACCTTAGATTTCAATTATCATGCTTCTGAAAAAAAATGGCAGCAGCAGCAGTGATCAAGAGTAATAAACCAGACTGGTCTGAACTCAGCATCCTGATGAGGGCCAAAGGAATGGGACATAAGGCAGTCAGTAGGATCTCCTCCTTTCAAACAACACTGCCATCAGGACACGGCCCAGAAGAGCTGGATGGGACAGCATCAACCAGAGCCATGAACTGCCACACCTGCAGTGGTGGCAGCAGCCATCAAGTCACCCTCAACAATCAAAGACAAACAAAAAAGAAAAAAGTGGGTAGTCCATCAGAAAAAAACACCCCACCAACAACTGGAATAGAAAACTAAGAAGACAGAATTTTAAGTGCCTATGATTATTTTGTCAAACTACTAATTGTATTTTGGATCAATCAGATTTGTTCAGTTGCTTGTGAAGTATTTGCGAAACATTTACATTTCAAATGCAAACCAAACAAAACAACTCACTGTATCTATTATCTTTTCTCATAAGCTTCACTAGGTTATCAACTTCAGCTTAAACAGACCGAGAACTCACACACTCCCCTTCAACGTCCTTCTAAAAGATAAGTGATAAGTCATACTAACCTCAAACAATTTCCTGCCTACATGTCCATTTTCATTTATGAAAGATAAAGAATCTGAAATGTTCATTACAAAAAGAAAGATTAATATCCCACACTGAACTCTCAGAAAATAAATTAAACCTCTGCTTAATAACAAGGTCATCAAGATTAACCTAAATTTAATCTCAAAATTAATCATAAAATCCCTAAAATTAACTAAATTTTAATGAAGATTTAATAAAGATTATATAGTCAAGATTTACACATCAGCTCTTGTGGGGGACTGACCCTGGCTGGACACCATGTGCCCCCCCCGCCAAAGCTGCTCTATTAATCCCCTCCTCAGGAGAGAGAAAAATATTCTGAAACACCATTTGGTCACTCACCAGTTACCATCATGGGCAAACCACACTCAACTTATTACTAATCAAATCCGAGCAGTGTAATGAAAACTAATACCAAATCTTAAAAATCTTCTGTCATGCAGAAAATTTTTCCCCTTAAATCTGTTATCCCAGAGGCACTACCACCGTCTCTGACAGGCTCAGCCAAAGTTTTTCTTGGAGCCTGGCTCTATCAGACACAGGGGGAGCTTCTGGCAGTTCTTCACAGAAGCCACCCCTGTAACCACCCAGCCATCAAAACTTTGCCACACAAACCCAAAATACCTATAAAAAGCTGTTTTTAATTATTTATTTACATTTAAAGATAAATTATACATTTAAAATTATAATATGACATTATTATAAAAATTAAAATTTAAAAATGATAATTCCTTGGCAGCAATACTTGGTACTGATATTGCCCTGTGATTTTGATTATCCCACGTTCTTTTATAACAACTCAGGAAAGAGAAGCTAAACAGATATTTTCTCGACCAGGTTAAAATATAAATAAGCTTAAGACTAGAAGAAGCACATGTCACCAACTGCCACTGATAGGTGGATCCCCACTACAACTTTATTGAAGATTCCCTGCTCTTCAGCTCAGGACAAAAAAGAAAAACTGATTCTGAATTTGAATAGCTGATCTTTATCTAACAATTCCAAAGTTCTCACTGCACTCCCTAAAAATTATGTCACTTCTACTATTTAGAATAGAAACATCAGTTGCACAACAACATTAAATTAAATTTAAGATACTCGTAAGATTTATTATTAATAGCATTATAGGGATGATGCACTGGAGATCTACTGACTGCTAGATAAAAGATACTATTCCCAAACAGCATGTAAAAAATCTGTATGTCCATTTTAATATTTAGATTTTAGAAGTGTTCTTCATTACTTAGTTCTATAGCCTATCAACATGGCAAAGGATTTTTTTCAGCGTTGGAATAGCATATGTAGAAAGACAGTTGAAAGCATCCAACTTCACAGTTTAGTTCTGAGATGTATTTTTGCATCTGACCACTTCTGGTGCTATGCAAAATGCAAAACAGGCTAGTAATATTTTCATGCTCCTCCAATTTAAAGAGCTGGTTGTAAGCCCAGAACTTCATCCACTAGGAACAGGCAGATCACCAATACAAGAGGGGGAAAAAAAAGGCAAACCAAAATCAAACAAAGAGCATGAGAGAAGAGTTGTAGTGGAGTTGTGCTAGAGGCACACAAGAAAGTTCTGCCAGCACAACTTCTCCTGTGCACAGGGCTCAGTTACCAATGGTTTCTTTTAAGGTCCTCGATGTAGGAAGGTGTCACATCAGGGCTGAAATACTCTTTTCTCATTCAGCTCAAATGGCTACTTGGAACAATCTGCTCCTTTTATTCAAGAGCATGCTCTTATTTTTCTCCACCACCTGCTGTAGAAGCATAATGAATAGCTCTAAATCTATCAAAGTAGATAGCTCCATGGCAAGAACCCAGAACAAAATTACATTGATCTGTGATGTCAGGTAGAAGTCCTGTGAATTTTTTTCCTTCTCACATTGACTGGTGAATTCAAAGGCTGAAGACAAAGGTGTTACAGCAGGTGTCTTTTCTGTCATATATATTCAGGCACAAATTCTGCTTTTAAAATCACCCACCCACCACATTAATTTACCTGTTTATATTACAGTTTGAAGCACAGGATGTTTTCATTTTCTAAAGGCACTATATTATTTCTGTTATGAACATTTTATACACCTTGACTGCAGAGCATTCAGACACCTGTTAAAACTATACTAAGAATTGATGTTAATGGAGTTTGAGAATAAATTTTAATGATTTATGTTAAAATGCTTAAGTATTACCTACTGAAATGTAACACTGAAACAACCTTAATTAATCTATGATGTCTAAAAAGGCAGAAGATCAGAGGCACTATTTAGTGTTAAAAACATAACCATGAAAGGTTAAGGAGAATTACAGATTCTCCACTACAGGGAGAAGTCACACTAAGAATATTTATCTTCCTTAGAGGGGTATCTTATTTTGTAGTACTTAAATTCATTACACAAAACAACTGATTTCAGGTAATAGCAATAAAAATCAACTAAATTCAACTGCTTGCAAATGTTTGGGGTTTTTTTTAATTTTTCTGGGTTTGTTCTTAATATCAGGAAGTTTTAATCACCCTCTTAGCTTAGGAACTTTAGCATGGAACTCCAAGTCTCCAGAATGTAAACACCAAGAGCAAAATAGGAAATATAGCAAATTATTCCGAAGTTAATATTATTATATTTTAGTTGTAGGGCTTTTGTTGGTATTGTTATAAAAGTCAAATAACCTAAATAGCTCTACAAATATAAATTTTTCCAACTAGGAAATGGACAAACCTCTCCTGTATCAGTAGTTGTTATAAATTACTGTGAAATTAAAACCAATCCCACCCTCCAAAATTCATTAAGTAGTGCCATAACCAAGGAGAAGAGTTGGGGACAAAATGCTAAACAGCTCACAATCAAGTCTGGTCTATGCATATTCCTTTTCATTTTCTGTCTTCCATATTCCTTATTAATAAATAGCTAATTTAATAATAGCTGATTTTAGAATGGAAATATAGGAACTGGATAGTTACTAGGTGCAGGTTATAGAGACTGCATGAAGCCTCAGGTGGACATCCTTTCCCGTACTCTTTAGGGTAAGATATTACTATTAATGCCAGCATTTATCCTAACCTCAAATACTAGAAGAGCATGAAGATTCACAATTCGATGTGGTCTACCTGACCATGCCATTTATTAGATTTCATCTATTAAATCTTCTTCTCTCACTCTTTATATCCAGCCTGGAAAAGGCTGGTATACCTCTGATCCCAAAAAGCTTCACATTCACTGCCAAGAGGAATCTCTTCCATATATTACCAGCAGTGAACAGGATGGGAAAAGGAAAGAGACGAAGGGGAAAAAAGAGCAGTCTCTATTATGCTATCTTTCTGTTTCCAAACTAAGCAAAACATAATGTAAACAAAAATGTCTTTAAATTTCCTCTTTTTCTCCAGGGAAAAGGAGTTCTGTTCTTTACTGGAGAGGTGAAAACAGGTAGCTGTGAAAAGTCACAATTGCTTAATGTATTTTTCATCCTTCCTTGACAATTTCCATTTCAGTTCACAAGTTATTTCTGAAGCCATGAGAAGAATTAACAGTTTCATGAAATGATGTATAGATTTTCATCAATAAATAAGTTAAAATATCCACAGAACGACAAAGCTATTTCATATTTCAGCTTATAGGCTGCAAGCTTCCATATTCTTGCAGTACACTGAGCAAACTTCTGATCCATTGCACTGGTGACAAGAAATTATACCATTTGAATATAAAAACTTGGGATATTGAGGGGTGGAATCATGTCCTTGAAATTAATAAATATTTTCATAACTTTACCAATAGTAAAAAACACCAGCAAACATGTTCTGTGACTTCAAGAACACAATCGAGAGTTCCAAAAATAAATTATTCATTTCAATTCTTTTAATGGTATGTGGTCTTACAATGCTGCTTCTGAAAACAACACCTTTTCCAAGACACTGCTAGTGTTCACCCATAGAAAATCTAATGTAGATATCACAGTCTCTGGCATTTCTCCTAAACATTCTCACAATATGACGTTAAAGGGCAACGTGTAAGAGCAAGAGTAAACTCAGGAGAGCTGAATGTAGACAGCCTTACGAAGGCTATTTATAACTTACTAACCAAGGGGGGAAAAAGAAAAAAGCTGAAACAAGGACTTGGAAGAAACAAGTTCACAGCTCAACTTCTATCTCTACCAATCACACCACCAACTCAACAGCAAAAACAGGCCTAACTACACATCACCAAATAATCTGAGTTGGAAGGGACTCATCAGGATCACCGAGCCCAACCCCTGGCCCTGCACGGGACCATCCTCGAGAATTACACCACATGCCTGAGAGCATTGTCCAAACACTTCTTGAACTCTTATCAGGCTTGGTGCTGTGACCACTTCCTTGAGGAGCTTTTTCTAATATCCAATCTAAACCTCCTCTTACACATCTTCAGGCCATTCCCCTGGGTCCTGTCACTGGTCACCACAGAGCAGAGCTCACTGTCTGCACCTCAATATCCTCACAAGGATATTGAAGACCACAATGAAGTCTCCCCTCGGTCTCTCCTCCTCCAGGCTAAACAGACCAAGTGAGCTCAGCCACTCCCCATACGGCTTCCCCTCATGGTCCTTCACCATCTTTGTTGTCCTCCTCTGGACACTCTCTAATAATTTCATCACTTTTTTATATTGCATTGCCCAAATGCTCCCAAGCACTTGAGGTGAGTGCAGAGCAGTGCCCCAGTGCAGAGCAGACAGGACAATCCCCTCCCTTGCCTGGCTGGTGATGCTGTGCCTGATGCCCCTCAGGACACCCCTGGCCCTCCTGGCTGACTCATATTCAACCTTCTGCCAACCAGGACCCCCAGGTCCCTTTCCACGGCACTGCTTTTTAATATGTCATCCCATCCTATTACAACTTTGACAGTTTAGCCATAAAAAGTGTGACAGGGGACAATACAAGTTATTTAAAGCTTGTTCTAGAACCCATCTCTTTTTCTATCAGTTATTAAAACTTCATTCAAAAGACAAAATAAAAAGCTTCCAGCTAGACAGGAGCAACTATTCAACAAAAAAAAAAAATAAAAGTCTCCTCTTTGAGACCAAATACAAGTTACCACAGCATCAGTGCAGAAGCCAGACAAATGAGTAAATGAGAGAAGAGTAAGTAAGTTATACAGACTGAAGTTTAAAAGGAGCTCAAGGAACAGATGAGGTACAGAGCTCAGAATGGATGTGGACAACATGAAAGCTGAGGACTTCCTAAGGGGAGGTGAGCATAAAACTGTGTATAAAATATTAAATGGTCATGCAAAAAGGAAGATCAAATTAAATGCAAGGAAATGGAAGAGCTCTGATGTTGAAAATGACAGAAGTTCTTACAAAAGGTCATTTCTGAAGTCTCAGAAGGAGGTAAGTCCAAGAAGGTAGAGAGATGATTGAAGACTTTGGTCATCATATAAACCCAGAGTCTCAAGAGGATGACGAGACCCTCTCAGAAGAGATCTTTTGAGAAACAACATCAAGGTACATAAAGAATTAAGCTAGCAGTGAATCACACATGAATAGGAGGGGCAATGAGCAATACTGAGTTTAAAAATATACCTTCACACACATGGGCACTGCCAAACTAAAAGCCAAATCCTTTTGTATTAGAAGTGCAGATACTGTTCTAGCTTATTTTGAGGTAAGAAAAGTGGTAGGCATTTTAATATGAGGCATATCTTTTCATGGAATCCAGCAAGGTGAAAGGAAGGTTAGAAAAAAAAACAGTGTAAATGTATTTTAAAAGAAATAAAGGTTTTTATATGCATAAGAAACAGCCAAGCTTCCACACTTAGTGAAAGAGCTGATGAGATACAGACCAACAAATAACAAATTCAAGATATAACGGGCCCCAATATACAAAATCAGAGAACAGCTGAGTGTGGGACTACTGCAAGCCATCTGGTCCAACCCCTCTGCCCAAGTAGAGGATCTAGAGGCAATTGCCTAAGA
Source organism: Bombycilla garrulus (assembly GCA_013400315.1). NCBI lineage: Eukaryota > Metazoa > Chordata > Aves > Passeriformes > Bombycillidae > Bombycilla > Bombycilla garrulus. Next base: position 118,981 of record VXBU01000713.1, on the reverse strand, counting down.
CCATGTCCAGACAACAACCCCAAGGATGGAGATTGCACAATTTCCTTGAGCAACCTGTGCCAGTGAGCAGTATCCCACACAATTAAAAGAAAAAACATTAAAAACAAACAAACAAAATGAACCCCAAACAAAAACAACAACAACAAAAAACATGAGTGCTTATAAGTGTTTCCTGGTGCTCAACGTGACTCTTCCCGTTTGGAAGACTGCATAGACACTTCACTGATGTCTAAGCAGACAGGATTTGCTGATGTCCCTCCAGGTTAAATGGAGCAGCCTAACCTTTCCTGTGTTCTCCTGCATAATCTCCTATTAAAATGATGTCTTACCTTAAACTTTTCTCAGCAATACTTCATACTTTCCCTCATATCAAACTGATGCTCTGCACTTCCTTACTGTCTTTAACATCTTTTACTCAATCACAAAGACAAGCATAATATTGCCTTCTGCAATGTTATTCTTAAAGAGGAACAGATTCTAAATTATGACAGAAAATCTAAGATAAAAACAAGTATTATATGAAAACTTTTCGTAATAAACAAGCTGAGAACAGCAAACACAAAGAAATAGACTTGTCTTCTGTCTTCTACCTTTCTTCTTTAGACTTACAAATCTGAGTCTTCTTTTACAGGTGCCCTACAGAATCAAACTAATGTCAAAGGATGATTCATTTCACACACTACTCTTTGTATTGCTACTTCATTCTTCAGCAAAATAAGATTTATCAAAATACTTCCTAATTGCAAGGAAAATGTTTTAGGTAGATTACATTGAGAGGGAGTAATCTGACAGCAAAGCTCTTTAACACACTCAGAGACACATACATACATGATGCTAACAACTCACTTTCTTCCTTTATATCTTGTAGCCAAATCACTACTTACTGTTGAACAGATTTAAAATCCAAATGGTGCATGTAAGCAAATAATGTGTCTCTTCTCTGATCAGATTTGGTCATCAGCAAGACCTCTGATGAACAAACAGCACAAATCATCACACCATTTTGGACAAAACTTACTGATATGCCATCAAACTTAGCTGTACTTGTGCAATTAAAGAAAACTCAGAAATTGTAATAGGCACATAACTTTTAGCAGGGAATCACTATTCTAGGGCAGAAAGATTTACAATCAGAACAGTAGAAATTGTACCATTTAACAAACAAAGGTAATGTTATTTTATGGCTTCAAAGGGAATTGATCTCAAGGACTTAAAACTTGTGTTTTTATCTGCAAATCTGCACTTGAGTTTCAATAAAACTATTACAAGAATACTTAACTGTATTATAGTATTTTTCAAGCAGATACAAGTTGTATTTAATCTCTCCACTTCTTAAATGGAGAAGCATTCTCATTGAGTTGGCTTTTTAAAATAGTGTAAGCCTGAAGGTTAGATAAAACCTACTTTAGACTGTGCAATGAAATCGTAGCTTTTAAAATCAATCATCTCCATGTCCTGAAGGCACACTGCCCCTTGCTGTGAGAGAAACTCTACTCTGACAATTTTACCACTTCAGCACACAAGTGAAAACGTATCCCTTCATGCTACACATTGCACAGAAGTTAAGTGCAAGGAAAACTACGGATGAAAACTGTCCTGCTAGACACTGATAGACATTGCCAGTACTAGTCAGAGCATAAACTTGCTGCTCAGTCTTTGATTCTAAGGCTGAATTTAATATTTTCAGGAAAATATCAGCTTGATGCAAAATATTAGCTAAAAGGTAATTCAAGAGTTAAAACAGGGAAAATTTAGAAAAGAATATTGAACACTTCTTTAGAAAATTATAAGCCACATTCAGAATTCTTGTGTGGTTCTGGTTTTCCATCTCCTAAGGGTTATAATAGAAATAATAAAGGCTTAGAGAACATTTGAAAGGAAAAAAAAGGAAAAGAAATCTCACACTTCACTATTGGACTAACTTCTTTTTATTCAAATTAGGCAAGGCATTTACATATTCAACTACAATTTGTACAAGTATTACATGCCCATGTTTTCACAATACCTTTTCAGTTATCCTTTGGTAGTATATTCACAAAGGTGTATACGACACAGCATTCACCTTTTGTTATACCATTACCTAAAACAGCATGCAATTTTCTAGGGAAAGGAAAGAAAGGCTGCAGGAGGATAAGCTGCTAAAAAGTATAATTTTTTTAAATTCTTACTATATCTCATCTGGGAATTAAAACCTCAGAGAAGAAGAAAATATTTCAAGAGCTTCACATTTGGGGTTTGTTTTGGTTTTTTAAAGCAAGAAAAAATGTGAACTGTTTCAGTGGACATGTGTCCTAATGCTTGCATCACTTGTCACCATAAATGACTTTTTTAAAAATTAAAAATTAAAATAAAAACACCAGCTCTCCACAAAAGCAGTATTCTTCTCTGCTTCCTAATTTTTCTCTAAGTTAAATAAAGCTCAAAACTGGCTCTGCACTTCCAAGTTATGATTTAAAGGTTAAAACAATGAATATAATGCAGAGCAATACATTCAGATTAAAATACTTCAGAGACCAAAACCCAAGAAAAGCATAAAAAATTTTAGTACAATATAAAAATCAATACTTAATAGCCAACATATAATCTAGACACAATGAATGAAGCAACAAGCATAAAAAAAATTTTGATGATTTTGAAATGAAACACATTAGTACCAGAGGAATATAAGCAATTTGTAATAAAACAGCCTCAAAATGTGACCAAAAGTTTCCTCTCTCATTTTTTGCCGTATCACAATCCACCCCAAAACAGTATGAGACAGTGGAAAAATAGGTATGTTTTGCTCATACCAGAATTTTTTAAGGAAAAAAAAAGTGACAGGTACTGAAAATTGAGAATGGCTGTTTTAAGTTCAAGTACAAATCCACATCACCCAGAAGCAAGGTGAGGTTCCGACCCCTTTTGCGTACACTTTGAAGGAACAAAGACAAACGCCAGGTCCTTTTCTTTGCATCTCATCTCTGGACGTCCTCACCTACAAATACACTTGCAAACCCTTTTTCTGTGGGGTTGACTCCATCATACCCCTGGTCTAAAGTGGTCTCTTTGTGTCTAAACTGAACTTCAGCCTGCCTTTCTGACAATCTTAGAGAAGAGCAGCACAAGCTACAGCTACCCTTTCACTCTTTCACTCCACAGCTGATCTCAGCTCAGCACTTCTTTTCTCAAGTACTACAGGTACTATCATTCAACATTGACATGTTCCTTCAAGCCTCTTCATGTGCCCTTCACTCCTGCTATATCCAGTTTTTGAAGGATAACTAAAAAGCTTCTCTGAGACACACTCTCTTCCAGCTTTCATCTCCCCTTAACCCAATCACTTTGGCATCTCTTCTCTGCCCTTGACAAATGAGTCTTCTCCCACACTTATCTATTCAGAGCACTGCAGAAAAGACTCTTTTTAAAGAGTACACCACCACTTTGGCTGCATTCCACTTTCACTTCCCCTCTCTCCATTTTCAAAGAACAAACTTCATTTTTGTTATCTTTCACTGTTTATGCCCACTTACAGAAAGCCAGCCAATTCAACTCAATAAAACTCATGGCAGCAACTGGAAGAAACCTATTCCTCCGTTGCTGTTGTTGGATTTGCTTTCCTCTGGTTTAGACAGTTAAAACAACACAGAGGGTTAGACGGGAAGAGGGAATGAGGGGTTAAATAAGCACCAATAAAAAAAGATTACAAGACTCCCTTGCTACAATAAGAAATAAGGCAGATGTGTTTAGAAGGAGATGAGAAAGCATGGAGGCAAGCAAACTCTTTGGTTGGCTATGTTCCCTCCTTTTAGTTGCCCATAGGTATCCAGTGCAGGGAAGGGGAAATCTCACCATACTACTCATCTAAGTTGCCAACAACATCTGTTTAAGTCAGAATGGTCGATCTGGCAAAGGCACAAGTGTTGTAGGTAGCTAACAAAATGCAACTTTTCAGAGTTTTTGAAACATATTTTAGTTATAGCTGCCCTGATACCATCTCTGAAGTTGAGAATGAGATGCAAGTGCAGCTCGAAGCTGAGAGCCCAACAGAGAGGCCAATAGCATTATTCTGCAGTCTTGCACTGCTTGCATCTCATACTGCCTGCAGAGCAAGGAGAATTGAAAATGAGTGACTTTGCCAGCACATCCTTTACCATCCAAAGAAAAGAGACAGACATTGTCAACACATTCCATATAGTGACTAGCAACCCACACACCATTATGCTTTTGCCTTGATCTTTATACAGACCAGTTATATGGAAAACACTCCTGATTTTCCAGCCCAAATTATTACCAGCTAGATTTATCTTGGTAGACATCAATATGTCATTACAGCTGCAAGCTCTTAGAGACAGCCCTCATTTTGTGATCCAAGAAGGGAGATATGCTGCAGGGGTTAGGGGAAAGTTGAATCAACACCATTTTTATCCCATCAGCTCAACACCTTCCTTGTCCATAGCCCTCTCGCTAAAGCGAACTATCACCTTCCAGTGACAGAAACAATCACCTTCAAATCAGGATAAATCACAGAATGGGTCAGATTGGTAGGGGGATCCACAGGGGATCATCTGGTCCAGCAGCCCTGAGCAAGCAGGGTTATTCTAGGGCGCATCACTCAGAATGATGTCCGGACAGTTCTTGCATATCTCCAGCGAGGGAGAATCCACAGCCTCTCTGAGCAACCTATTCCAGTGCATGGTCACCTACATAGTAAAGAAGTTCATCCTCATTTTCAGGTGGAACTTCCTGTGAATCAGTTTCTGACATTGGTTGTATTGCTCAGATGAGAGCAACACTAATGAGAAAAGCCTAACTCCATTCTCTTAATACTCTCCCTTGAACTAACAAAAAACAAAAGCAAAAAAAATTTCAGGGACACACAGACCACTTATATAAGATGAGTTACATTTTGTAGAACTAAATCACCACTCAGAATTTGGTCCAAGATTTTCTAATAATCCATCTCATAAACTAGTCAACATGGCAGGGCTAATTTTTAGCACTGGCTGTGTTCTGACGTCCTAAATTTGACACAGCATTTTGCAGACTTATAGCAGAAAATGCTGATAGACTGATGCCATTTAGAAGGTACACTGAGACAGTCCACCAACAAACCTATCCAGAAGAATCCCTAAGTGATCTGTTCCTACTCTGCAACACCAGCCATTGTTTTCGGTCTCTGCAAGAACAGCTCAACAGAACAGACCTTAAGAGTGGTTATGAGGACTAGCACTCCATATTTTCAAAGCTCTAATTGGTATTACCCTTCAATCCATACAATTGTTATCTACGCTGATGACTTCTGTCTGAATAACTACTGTTAATACTTTTCTAATCCTGAGTGAAGCAGGAATTGCAAACATGCAGTCACAGCGTGCTCCTACTGCAATTGGCATACTTTCCATCTCTAGTAATGCTTTTGCGAGTCAGTAGCAGAGCATTTCCAAAAAAGAGCTCTAACAAAACAATCCACATCTGTTCTCTTTCAGCAACACTCTCAGTAGGTCTCTTGACTTACTATGGCCACCTGATAAAATTGGATGCAGCACCCTCCCTCTAAGCCCAAAAATCACAATAACAGTCTACACAGCAGCAATATTGGATCTACCCAGGGATCTCTCATACTTTCTGGACATCTGCTCTTCAGTGTTGCTACTCCACAGCCTGAATATCCTGCATCAGACTGGGCCCACCTACCTTGCATGTAGCTGTCATGCAACTCCATGCTACTCCGAGTGTCATTTCAGACTACAGATGGTATCCCTAGCCCAGCTGCCACTGCTGAGTCACACTGCTCTGCCATTTGCTCACTTTGAATACGCATTTGCTAAAACAGTTACAAAGATTGAAAGCTCATCTGACTTATTGTACCCAGATCTGTTTTGGTATCAAGATCTGTTTTGGTATCAAATATCACAGTTTTTTTCTTACTGCTAGCTTTGTCACATCATAGTTTGTCAGTGACAACTCACTAGAAAAGGAGAAGAAACTACACAGAAGCGAGGTTTTACTCAGCCTCACAACTTCAGGATGCTTTCAAAGCACCTGTGTGCTGGCCAGAGAGGCCCTTGGTACACTCAGGCAGCCTAGGACCCAGCTGCATTACAGCTGAGTGGAGCACAGCTGCATGCAGATATGGCCAGCAACAAACTCACAGAGCACAGGCTTCAACCCAGAGCAGTCACAGGAGAATGCAAGAAATTTCATTTCCAAAACCTGCTGTGGTTTGGTTTTTACACACACATCAACAGCAGCAGTAATGAAATTTGAAAGTTGATTACTAGAAATATTTTGCTATCTCCCTTCTAATCCTTTTACTTCAACCCACTCAATACTACTACATTCAATCCATAAATTAGAGAATTAGAAAATATTAAAGAGCTAAAGTGCTAGAAATAAATTAATTTGTCAGATAACAAGCAACCCAACATGAAGGAGAATGACTGTCAGAAAAAAATTTCATTCCTTCAGGATCCACTTACAAAAAGGAATGCAGGTCCAAATCCATTCTCATATTTTGTGTAGAAGATGTTATGCAAGATAAGTATTCTCAAATATTATTCAAGACAAGTGACTACCCACCACATTATAGTTTTGTAATTAATACTTCTAAAAATAACAGAAGAGAAAATCTTCACTAACTCTGAATCAATTAACAAATAAAAACCACGAAAATACAGGATCCCACCTAATGCTCAAATCTCCTTTGGCAGAGTAGGAATAGCACTCCCAGGATCCAGTAGGTTTTAAGAAAAGGAACTTTCACCATACTGATGAAGTGAGGCCATTTCCTCATCTCACCTCATCCTCAAATCTGTATGTTATGGAGATGAAATATAGAAGAATATATGAACTCTGCACCACCAAAACCTATCATGTTTGTTTAGAAATAGTCAAAGACAATTAGAAGCAGTTCAGATGGCAGAAGACAAAAAGAACTAAAGATGTTTCTCTTTAGGACAGAAAGTTTTTATATGAATGATTCTCTGAAGACAGTTTCCTTTTTTTGCCATCAGGAACAAGTGGACATCTTTATTCTTTGCTACAGTAATTTAATTCTTTGCTGCTTTTAGGTCTTGCAAACCAGAAATTCACAACTCTAATTTCAGAAAGTATGCAGAGGAGGATCTAATTTGAATTTGTTTTAAATTACACAGCCATAAATGAATTAAGTTTATTCAATCAACATTTTCAGGTCACCTTTAAACCTCCTGCTACCAATTCATATGCTAGACTAATTGCTTCAGATTCATCTTCCTTTCCTCTGAAAAGGAAGATCATGAAAATTAAATGCTCTTACATTTATACAAGATGCAAACACCAGCGCTTTAATCTGCAAGCAACTAGGTGACAGAAAGTAGTCAGAGTTTTGAATATGCTGGGTATACAAATATCCTAGTTGGCCTGTGGGTGGGGGCAGTGAACATTGGTGCTGATGTAAAGAATTCAAGAAAAAGAAAGTGTCAGTTCAAGAAGAGAAAGAAGATGAGGAGTAGCATTGGAGTGACACAGTTCTGCCCTAGGACATAACCCTGCCGAAGAGTCCTCTCGTCAGCTGTGCCTAAAATGTGTATAATCAATGTGAAGTAAGCCTTAGCTGTTACTCAGGATTAAATATAGTAGGAATACGTAAGTGCAGATTGATGCTAAAATTACAAGAACTTTTTAACACAGATATTTGAGTTGTTATGCATACAGGGGCTATTTACACACATGGTAATGATTCTAACGCAGCAGCCTTCAACTCGGGCTGTCAAAAATAGAAGGGAACGGGTAGGAGGAGAGGTGCTCCTCTTTATCAGCAGCATCTTAATTTAAATGGATAAGGTGAAAGAGAAAAAAAAAAGTATTAATGTGAAAGAGAAGGATAACAGTGAATAAGCAGTAGATGCTCTGCTTGATTTTTTCCAAGAAAAAAAAGACTTGCTATCAAATTCTTTTTATATGAGTCATCAATACAAATCAAACAAAATGAATACTTGGAAAAATATCAATACAAATATTTCTAGTTAGAATCACTGTTGTTAATTACTTCATGACGAATTATCAGAATTAATGCCAAACTCCCAATTAAATGAGCAAGTCTTAAGTCAGTCAATGCTTAAAGACACCAATTACAAAAGTAACAAGTGGCTTTAGTCAAGTTTCGGCCTACTCATTTAAAAAGGAAAACCTTAGGTACTGTTCTGCAGAAAAAAAATGCTTTATCTATCCTCCTAATATAAGCAGGGATCAAATAGTGGCAAAATCTCTGCATTTCTATTTTTAATCAAGTATATAATATTAGAATGAACAAAAATATACTTAAAACTAACTTTCTTAATAAAATGGAATTTACCCAGGGGCACTGGCAATAAGATGCTTTGCTCAGTGTTTCATTCTCCTTCCACTGACAGAGGGCTGATGATCAGAGGCAGCTACTGCTTTGGTTCAATAGAGCATTACTCAATATAGCTTCGCTGTAAAAGGCTTGGAGATTTTCACCTGCTCTATTTGAAATACTCTGTTCTAACTATTTCTACTCCATTTAATTTTTGTGAAAAACTAAGTCCTGTAAAAACTGGGACAGTTTTTACCTGTAGCACACTTCTACTTCTTCAACAATATAACATCATGCTTTAAAAATCCAGTTATTCTTACAGATTCATTTATTTGCAAATTATCTCCTGAGAGGTTAGTAGGTAGTATCTGGTTTCTGAGGAATCTCTAAAGACATGGTGGATTAACAATTCCTAGATAATCAATTTTGTATCAGTTCATCTCGAAGCCTGATACATCCTGAGGTTTGATGACAAACTACTGCAACAGCTCCTTGCTGGGACACTCTTGTTCCTAATTAGATTTTCTGGAGTGTCAAAACATGAAACTTTCAGAGATGATGGTCACTACCATGCTCTTGGCTAAGCATCAGTCACTCATTACAGCTTCACAACTTGCTAACTGAGAAAAGAGCTGCAGAGAGCTTTAAATTGACAGAAAAGAGGAGCAATTTTTTTGTTGTTGAAACTTTCCTCAAACTACACAAAATTTATTCATATATTCTAGATGCTTAGGATGCTTCATTACTGTGTCACAAGTACAAAACTTTCCTGGAAGAAAGTGAGAGAGAACATGAAGTTTCCACTATATACAGGAGCTTTGATAGAACACCTACTTCACCACCCACTCTCCTGGTTAGTAAGTGAAAGCAACGGAATGGTCATTAAATGACTCCAACTCAATTTACTCTACATTTAGCACTTCCTTCTTGCGTACTAAGCAGAGAGAGGAAAGCAAACATTTGGAAGGGAAGGGAACTATGCTACAGGGAGTAAGAATTACTTTCTATCAAGGTTCCACATTTTTTCCTCCATAATGCATGAGCTGACAGGAGACCAAATTGCTTTGATAGCGTACAAATCCTTCTCACAGATTTCTCTTCAGTCTGACTTTTCTTCCAAATGCAGCACTTGTGATTGACTTCCATCTTATCTGTCTGTATACTAAGAATTGTAATTTTATTTCTATAATTCATCTTAAACAGCAGCAACTAAAATGCAAGAAATACAAAATAGAAAACACCAGTGGTATCTTCTGTTCTACAAGCAAAAATGCGGGCACACAGAACAGCAGATTTTCAGCCTAGAGGACATTACCAGGAGTGTTAGCTTTTGATTAAAAGATCAGTATAGATTCAGCCTAGAAGTGAAGATACATTGACTTAATGCTAAAAGATAGCAATGTGCAAGAAAGAGTTCTCATGTATAACAAAAATGAGATCTTATCTACAAGATGTTTTCAAGATTTCTCGTGAACTATTAAAGTGTTTGCTCATGTTTATCCCTCCTCTCCAGGAGATATGTGCTTTGTCCTGCGATGGAAACCAAGTTCTGTCTTTCAGTAACATCATGTTAGTACTTTACAACTGGAAAAGTCAAGTATAACAGCTTTAGAGTCTTAGTAGAGTGGGGACTTCTTGGTGTTGCTTGCAGGAGAGATTGGAATGCTCTAAAAATCTGACAGAAGAAAAAATTAACATTCTAAATGTAAAGGAAACAAGAATAAAAGTGTCCAGTATAAGAACTGTAGCTATGGCTTATTACATTTTGTCTCTGACAGTCAATGATTAGGGAATGAGACAGTCTGAAAAGCTTAGCCATTTTGATTTCTAAGGTTAGGAACTTGGCTAATGGAGTAAAGAACACCAAGCCTAATTATGTCCTTTATTAATGAAAATGCATATGCAACTAAAGAATTGTCACCACCAACTGAAATCCATCTACTCTCATGTTCAAATCCCACTAATTACCGAAACCTACATTCTTTTTATTGAAGAGACAAAGTCAAGTCCGAGGAAAAACAGTGAAATCTCTCCTAATGAGCACCAAGATAAAATATTCCCTATTCTAATAAGAAAAACTGTGTTCCCATTATCAAGTAAGTGTTGCAGTTACAGCTTCCTAAGTAACACACACAAAATTAATCCACGCTTCTCCAAAAGTAGGTGGGCTCCTCACTAACTACCTATTAAAGGGATGAAAGTCGGCTGTCACTTAAGCCATGTGCCTCCAGCCCTAAGGCCTCCCTGCAGGTGCTCTTCCAAGGTCTGCCATCTGGTGCAACCACAGAACATCAGGTTATGGAAAGCAGTGATTTGTCAGGCTCACTAAATACAGTCAGCATGTCCACACTGGGCAGACAGGGACTTTCTCTGCCCCGGTTCTACAGCAGAAGCAAGTTTGTCCTGCCAGCACGCTGAGCTACTGGAAAGCTTTGAAGCTGCGTTAACATAGAGGCCAACCTGAACTAAAAAGCCTAGACTGGGAAAAAATCATATTACCCTGGCCTGAGCTTTGCACTGGGCCATCACAGGCCCCTGGATAAGACCTGACACATGATTTTCCTCAGGCCTGGAGCATGCTCAACCATATCTGATGCAAAACACTCTATGGGCATACCCAGTATTAGTCATCTGTGCGGAAAAAAAAAACCACAGCAGAGGGCTGTCATCACTTCTGGAAAATGGCCATAACAACTTATGCTAGGAATTAAAGCAGAAAAAGTAGTTCAGTTGGGAATCAATATATCAAACCCTCCTACCAAAACAAAACAACTTTCAGTGCTTAAGATAAAATTGTAAAGCCAGTAAACAACAATAGTTTTATATCACAGTCCAGCCAAAAATGTTTCCATTTGTGGTGACTTTTTGGGATTAGTTTTCCATAGAGAAAAAGTGGAGAAGAAGCCGCAAATGAAAAGTTGTGATGTTTCCTTGCCACGAGGCCTTAATGGTAGGTTTTACCCCATACAATCAGGGGAAAAAAAAACAACTTTAAAACATTTTGCTCAAAATCATAAAGCATTCTGATGTAGTTTGCTACTTCAGAAAAAAATGAGTCTCACTGGAGCAAAAAGCCAGCACAACACAGAGAAATCACCAGATTTACATTAGCAATAATAACAGCGAAGTGAACCTTGACCTTCTAATTCAGAATACTGTGCTATCAGCTAAACACCAGATTTATGAACAAATCTTTGGTCAGAGCAGTTTTGCAGGTCTGACCTAAATTTATACACAAATCAAGACAACTCATACTTGATTAAGTAGCAGATAAAAGCCTCATATAGGTACATTCTACATTAGTTTCCCAAATTAGCATTCTCCAATTTTTGTTCACAGCTACAAATCCTCTTGACTTTTCAGATGGCAAGCTTGACAACATATTGTACTGAAACAAGAAGAAATAAAGGCAAAGTGATTTCGAAACTAGAATTGTATAGGAGCAGTTCTAAGTGGAAGAAGAGGTTCCCAATGTGTTGGAAGAGCAATAAGCAGCATATTAACACTGCAGTCTGGGGTCATTTTATTGAGCTATTTCCAGAGAAAACAGGTCAGACAAATCAGCACTGTTTCAAGATGAGACCATGATCTACACAAGTGTTCCAACCAGTTTTAAAACTGGTTAGAATATTTCCAGTGTATAGAGCCCCAAAGGCAACATGATCCATTTTAAGAGGAAATTAAACAGTGATATTCAAACTGCTGCTTATATTGGCAGCAGCCAGATAGTCCCAAATCCAGCCCTGCTGGATTCATGTCATGAATATAAAGAGACAGAAGATTCTAATGACCAACAATGATGAAATAAATGAACCTGTAAAAGTTCATTGGAAAAGTTAGTATTAAACAGATTAAGAATAGAGAAATAAAACAATACCCGAACACCAAAAAAAAAATATATTTCATTTTTAAAAAGTAAATGTTACTTCTATGTGTGAAAATAAGAGTTTATCTGTGGGGATGTGGGGCAGGGGGGAGATAAGGTAGGATATGATTTTTAGATCTTTACACTGAAATATTCAATCAACAGTGCCCTGTTGACAAACAGAAAATTCTGAAGTGTACAATTTTTGGGCTTCTCCATGGTTTTAAAAAACTACCTTTCCATACTTTTTCTTATGTTTCTTAAATAATATGCCTAGAACTGCAGCACCTAAGTAAAAATTATTAGAGTGGAGTCCGTACAGTTCACAGTCTGTTATTCAACTTACTGTCACAACACATCTCACAGCAGATTGTTTCAAAGGAAAGACTACTTTTACAGCAGCCAATCAATTTCAGAAAGCTGAAGTATTTTTATGGCCATGCCATCACTTGAAGAATACAGAAAAGAAAAGAATGCAGAAAATCAAAGCACATTTCAAATATTTAATTAGTACAGTAGGCCATAATCAAGGTCCATTACATCTTTGTCTTCAAAGTTATGTGACTAAACCCTTCTAAATAAAATGACATTGCCTTCCACTAGTTTGAAACCCTTCATCACCACTTCCATTTCTGCATAAACCAGACTTTTTTTTCATACAAGTGAAGGAATCAGATGAGATAGATTCATATTAAGCCATGAAAAAGGTTATGAAAGGTGGCCCTCAGAGGTTAAATAACATTCTGAAGCAATCATCACTTTCGCATGGCAAGTCTCTACATTTTAGCTGTGCACTGCTTGCATGATTAACATCTACTATATGGTGGCATATGAAACTACTTCCAAAAGCAGCTGGAGGAGTTCAGAGTTAAATTATCATACAACAGCATTGCCAGTATCACAAACATAAAACTTGAAGAGAAGCAAAATTAAAGCACAATTACACCAACCATGCAAAGAGGTTCACCAAAAAAAAAAAAAAAAAAAAAAAAAAAAAAAAAGCCAACCTGGGATCCCAACAGGTTTGTACTACCACTCTATCAAATTTTGTTTCATCCTGGCATCACATCAAAAGTTTATCTCCTTTCACAAAATTCAGCTTGAATAAACCTGCTTGCTTTATATATACAGAAATGTTTTTCAAATTTATATCCATGTTTCATATAATTTAAAAACAACATTCACATAAAGTCCAAAAATTTGACTTACTAGGTATTTTCTCCTACTGATTTTTCAAAATACAAAGTGGATTGTACAACAGTTTCAGCTCCTCAGTGCAGGTTTGCTGGGTTCATATACACAAACTCTGGATTTTGAAACAAGAAGAAGCCAGGGAACCAAGAACTGATGGCTTGCTACAACAGTGACACGTTCCTTCCACACTTATTTGAGGTGTGTAGCTATATGCATCATCTCTTTAGTCCGTAACATGACATGCTTTTTTTAACTAGCCTAAGTCACTGAAAGTGCTTATCACATTTATTTAGGGATACAGAGATGTAACTTCTCAGTACTATTAAGAGATAGCAAATACTGTCTCCAGTGTCTTTGGAGGGTTATTGCCATTCTAAAAATAAAACTTAAGAATATACCAAAAAAGAAATTCAGAAGTTGTTGACAGAGTCATCTATTCTCTCTATGGCTGGGCCACAGTAGAACATTTATTCTCATTTTAGAGAATAAATTCTATGATTCATTCAGAAGATGCAAACATTGGAAAAACCTCATTTCTAAAACCAACAAACTCTTTGAAGCCTGCTTGTCAAACACCAGAATGCTTACTTCTGAATTCAAAGGCTCAACTGAAAAGTGAAATATAGAAATATAGCCTTAGTAACAAAAAGCTGCTATACTATGAAGGTCATTTTCTCTTCCTAGCAGGGGACAGCAGTGGTTCAAGGAGACAGGTTGCCCTGGAGGGATAAAAATGCATTCCCTATCTTCCATTAACATTTTTGCAAAACCTGCACTCTTATCAGCAGCTCTTGATACTGGCTGACTCCAAGACCTCAAAATAATTGGCTGGAAGCTATGTTGAAAGAGTTGTGTTGTGTCAGCTCTGTGATAAACTGACCAAAGGGAGAAAGAGGGTTACACACACGGCACAGACTGGGTTGCAACCTATGACTCATTAAGAAGCTATTCAGTACTTCCAGAACAATCCACATGAGAGGGGAAGAAAATGGATGTCTTTTGAAAGCTAGGATTATACAGCCTTACTAAGCTATTGTCAGTCGAGCCTTGTATGATAGCCAGCAATCTTCTTTCAAGTCTATTTGACCTGGAATTGTTGAGGATTTTTTTCGTAACTCTTAGCAACTATTCATAACATTCTTAGCAATGACAAAAAAATGAAAAAAAAAAAGAAAGTGTTCAGCAGCCTAACGTGCAACCCTCTACACAAAACCTCTTTAGCTGTCCATGTGGCCACTGGCTCAGCAATCCAAGTAAAAATTAGGTTTTACCAGCTCCCTGTATTTTCAAGAGCAAGTTTATTACATTCACAGTCTTCTATCACTGAATGATTTCAAGTTAAAACAGATTTGTTTTTTTCTTTGATCCAGCTCAGTACTCTGGGGTTTTCCAGGCAGACACCTGACCTAAAAGACAAATGAGCCAAATAGGCTCAAAGCAGGCAGAGTGCAAGCAACCACCTCCCACTGCCCATACCTTAGGATGCACCTGGAAAAAGAAAACAGCTTTGGTTCACAGAGTCAAATGGCACAGGTTGCTTAATAAACACACTTGTTTTTGTTGTTGTTATTCTTGTTTAGAAGCCACAGTACTAATCCTGTTACTGAATTTTGATTTCTTCAATGAGATTCCATTTTCTCAGTTCCAGTTCCTAGAAGAGGGTCTTTAGCCTGGTCTCTGGAATATATCCTAAGTATTTAGGAGAAAAACCACACATAGAAAAGCAGCCCTGATCATGTCATATTGCTACTGCTTTTGACTGGTTTCAATAAAATAGCTTCAACAACTATTCTGCAGCTTGAACCTTGATATAAATCCAAAGCATTACTGCTGAGTTGCATATCTGAAGTCTACAATAAATATTTTACATTAAAGGAGCATAAGAACAATAAAGGCCAGAGCCTTAAATATACATAAGCCTATATATGAGTGCCTTTATGTGTATCTAATTGACAGATGGGTATTGATATCCACACATTCACGTATTTCCAACTCACACTTTCCCATTATCAATACAGCTTTAAGAGTCATGGGGCAGAACCAAACAAGGTTCTAGTCATACCAAAATCACCATCTCCAATGATAATCAAAAAGAACAGTTAATGGTAAGTTAAGAATAGCATTGAGTTCAATTACAAAATGTTTACAGCTTGTCTCTCTCTGAACATTACTGAGGTATGACAAAAAGTCAGAAGACAAACTCTCAGGATATCTGAGGCAATTCAGTGTAAAAGAAGAGAGCTCAAGATCCAACACACGCATTCAGTCATTGATTGACTAATGCATTTGTGATGTACTCATTTTAGTAATTAGAGTGGGAACTCCATTAATACACTACCCATTAAATAATGATCTGTAAGACTAATGGCTAATTGGAATTAAAAAAACAAGAAGGGGAAAAATAAAAAGATCTTTGGTGGATGGCATTGAAACTCAAGTGAGCATCACCAGGAAAAATACTGAACATGTCAAATAGTCGTGGTGTATTTTATCACATACAGTTTAAGATATAATAATTTTGGGTTACTTTTCTCTTTTAAACACATGCCTACTGAAAAAGCACAATTCAAACTCAAGAGCTGCATTAACATCCGATAAAGCTATTTTTGAAAGCCCAAAATTGTCTTTAAATATTTAGGGCAAGTTTTATAAAACACAGCAAGATCACAAGCTCCTTTGTGGGTATTTAAATAGTCAGCCAGCATTCCAAACACTTTTACCAAAAAAGTGCTCAACACTACTCCCTACAGATGTTCAGTATTCATTACGCATTGATATGTCTTTATGCAAGCTGTAGTATAGATGAGAATTGGCACTAACAAGCAGAGTAAAGACAAAGCCAATAAACATTAACACTGGTTCCCCTGCTATGGGTGATTATACATCAATACCATGGTAGTGGTGTGATTCAGGAGGTGGGGGATAATGAGGATTTGCAGAGCCGCACAGCTGCATACAGCACTGCTCTCTCAAACCCCTGCCCCTCAGGACCCTGCCTGTGATTGTCCTTCCTTCTGTGGGCCCGAGGAGCAGCACAGTCCGCAGGCAAGGCATGCTTGCTGTCCACCTCTGGAAAAAGCCCTGAAGCCAAGTACAGGCACTATACATGTGGTCCCGGCGGTGAAGTTTGCTGTGTGAGGGGCCTGAAGACTACGTTGGAATGGAAAACAGAAAAAACCCCAGAAGATTCCTTACAGACTTACAGGCTTCCTACCACAGCCTCAAAATTACCTGCATCACATGTTCAGCCTGACTTCTAGTGCCTCCTCACCCAGCAAGGATGGCAGCAGCTCAGCAGCATTAATAGTATTAGCATTGTGGACACCACCAAAAAGACACCACTGTGGCCACACAATAACACCTCACATACATTCATATGAGCCTGATAACAGCAACTATAAACCAGTCAACCACTTCACCTGTTTCGGTGGTTCAATAATCAACATTCAACATTTACATTTAGCTCTGAAGAGCAATGCAGAAAAACAAAGGTGCATTTAAGCCAGCCTATAGCCTCTAAGAATATTAACTGTCAATTAAAACTTCATTGGAAGACTACCTCACATCCCCTTAAAAGCATGTAAACCTTCCCTGCAACTTCTGTCCATAACTAGGTTCTCACAGGTTAGGCTGTCTCTTTGCAACATATCAGCAAAGTCAAAGGACTCTATCCAGTAGAAATCATTAAAAAATAAATGACAAAAACAATTAAGGGAGAGCTTTCTATTGGAGAAAAAAGGGCTTAGTAACAACGGCTGCCTTGCTTACTGAAGAATGCTCCATGTTTCTCAATTAAAGAAGTTTAACTAAGGAAGAAAAACCAGTCCCCAGCTGATAAAAGCAAAGAGGAAGTAGAAGCACACCTAGAAAAAGCATCATCCTTAACTCACTGGTATAAGACACAAGACATGACAGACTACCTTTTCCAGCTAGACAACTGAGTCCACATGACTGTTAAACAAAGAGTCCTATCTTTAAGACTCAGGATGAAATTAAGATAGATTATGATTAACTCCAAATCAGACTTGGACAGCTATATATCTGCTTTCCATATCGCAGTGAGCAGGTCACGGAACAGCAAACAAAGCAAGCTATTTAAAATCTGTTGTGCTCACATCAGGCATAATTGGGAGTAACAAATTTCTCAAGGGCCTATACAAAGCTTTACTAAGCTGAAATTTGAATTAAGGGTTCATACCGTCATGCATATTTCTTCATCTTTCATTTGTACAGGATTAGCATTCATTAAACACGTACACATATTCAAACCCGAGAAGAAAGTCTTTAAAGTCAGAAGGGTCAAGTCATAAATTCTAAATGAGCTCACCGGGCAAGGGCTGTGTCCCTCACAATCAAAACAAACAGATGATTCCTTAAAGTGTTTTTCTTTGCATATGTGTGTGTATATATATATATATATATATATATAAAATAACCCGTAATAAATGACAAGTGTAACTGTGTAACACAATGTATTTCATTTAGAATTAACAAAAAGAGAGAAGCATTAGGCTACTCTAGTATAAAATAGCACAGAAATAAACAAGCAAAGACGATAATCTGAGAAAATAGTGTAGTACATAAAAAAACTACAAGTCTGAAGGTAAGGAGGAAATACAGGGAAAGAGCACAAAGTACTAAAAAGACTATCTTTGTCACATGAAACAGAGTAAAGCCATTACTGCCAATGTGGACAAAAGGAGGGAAAAAGGAGGGGTGGTTGAACTCAGAGGTTTTTAGTCTGTATAAAATCAGGACTGTTGTTTAGTCCAAGTCTGCTTTAAAATGCTCAGTTGAAAACAAACAAACAAACAAAACACAGACACCTAATAATATGGGTCTTAGAACTCACAAGCTAAGTCCTAAGAAGGCATCCTTATTTTTGTACACAGGAAGAAAAAGCAATACTCAGAACTTTCATACCATCAGGGTGCACCTGAACCTTTGCATTTTTAGACAATATTATTAGCCACTGAAAATTATTTTAAAACCTCACCATAGCTTCCTGTCTATTAGAAAATACTGCAAGTACACAGTGTTTAACACAGAAGCAGCAAAGAAAATTTTCACTCTTCCAGCAGACTTAAATATTAAGCTAGTAAGCATAAGAATTTTTTTATTCTGATTTTTAATATGTCTGAACGTATATTTTTTTAATCAAAAAAACTGCTAGAAGGAACAGGAACTGCCAAAGTGCAATAGGCAGGTGTTGTTGAGAGAATATTAAGTACAAGAAAAGAAATCTTTTTCTATACTAAGAAATTGAAATTTCTTAGCATATTTCTTCATTTAGGAAATCTCCTTTGTTTTGAAAATGCCCTCCTATTTGTCCTCACAGAATAAGAGATTAAATTTAGGGGGAGGATGTAGACCTGAAACAAGGATAAACAGTACTTGGAATCTAAGCCTCTTGGCTCTTACGAAAACAGTTTTTCTGCATGATGAACCACTCCTTCCCCTATAGCAAGTTCCTACTAAATCAGCATGATCTAGGGTAGCATTTTGCTTCACATTTCCTTCCCAGAAACCGTGGAGCTCCACTGAGGGTGAGCACCAATACACACTGGACACTTGTAATTTTTATTGCCACTTTTAGGGAGACAACCTGGTCTAAGGCTGCAAGCACTGGAGCTGTACCAATAAAAACTCATGAAGAAATGCTGGTAACAGCTGCAGAGCCCTTCATAGTCTCACCAGGTGACCAGACCAGACTGGAGCAGAGTAGGAGAACCTACAATTCCTAACTACCCACAAAAACCAAGCCAGAAGGTTTCAACAGCCTCTTCTGCTGCTCTGGTACCAGTTTGCAATCCAGACTTCCCAAAGACTTTCTAGATGCCTCTGTACCAGGGAAGGGAGCTATGGGGGCACAGCATCCCCCTGGCCTATCCTCAGCCACTCCCTCTACCATCCATACACAGCCTGTAAACTTTCCTTTACAAGGGACTGCTACCTCACACTAACTGGTAGAGAAAGCAAATCATGTGCACACCTAGATTTTATCTATGATGATTAATCCTAGAGAAGCCCAAATTCCAAGCTGCTGAAAGTGCATATACTTTACAGGGCAGCAGCTGAGAAGAGAGACTGTAGCCATGCAATGTTGTACTATGCCAGTCACGTGCAATCCGACAAACATGAGCATTGAGAAGGCTTTTATGTAGACAATAAGTAGCAGAATGCTGGTATGTCTGCATTAGAAAATAAATTGGCAGCCCATCTATTTAAATGTGGTTAAGTTTCAATTTAAACTGAATTACATGGTTTGAAATTAACTGTATTTCATGATCCTCAAGTTATACCTTCACTTCTTCCCATCACCTTTAATACCTGGCTCAACTTGTAAATGACCAAAGGCAAACCAAGAGTAAGAAATTCAGTAAGATCTTTTGAGAAGCCTTGTTTCACTTAATATACAAGGAGTCTATTCTACATTCAGATTATAGAATCTGAATCACACAAGTTTGGTGGAAGATTTTCCACATGACTTCAAATGCCTAGGTTTGCAGATTCCACCTTCCACAGATGCTGTTACATAGATTTTTTACTTCAAGTATACTTACCACATAAGAGGAAGCTGTGTGATATAATTTCTTTCTAAACAGCATTCTATAAAAGCAGTCTTAGGCCAGACAGAATGGACCAAATGACATGGAAAGCATCAACAGGGCAGGCAGAGGACAGCAGGTGTTTCACAACCTTCATCTTCACTGAACACTAGTCTTTCACTTTATGTTGACCCTATAAAAATTATACTCTACAAAAAAATGCTGCACTATATTGTAAAAGAAGGGGATGACCACGCATCCCCTTTTAGTGAATTATCACGCTAACCTGAAGTTTGTGAGAGTATACAGTCTCAAGCATAGATTCACTCTGCTTCCATAATCCATATTGCAAACTGTGACGTCACCTGGATGGGCCCTTCTCCACAGTTTCTATATTGCTACTCCAACCTCATTTGTGCTGGTCCTTTCTTTACACTTTTTTTTTCAAAAACTCATGCAAAAAAAAAAAAAGCTTGAAACAAAACTGGGATGGTGGGCATGAGGTTGGCATGAAGACATTTGACTTCATCATTTCATAAAATTATCTTTCCAGCATGGCAAAATACACTTTTTTGGCCTGTCATCAAGGACTGAGTTGAGCAGATAGTAATTCAGAATACATATTAAGGCATCCAAAGTGCATTAGGTAAAAATCAAGGGATAATAAGAAAGCTAGTAGTGCCATGGCTTTGTCACAACAAAACAGACTCTGTTCTGGCAGTGTCTGAAGACAGTTCTGTTAGGGATGGGTTTGGCCTGGTGCCAGAATGGATACCACCTGGAGCAGGAATATCTGAGGGCACATAGTTAAACATGGAAGAAGCCCTTGCCTAGCAAGCAATTGCCCTCAGCCATGAATCTGTTCTCCATTACCATAAGAAGAATGAAGGATGTAGGATCTCAAACAAGAGAAAAGTCTCCAACTACTGCTATTAAAGTGAAGAGGTCTACAAAAGAGTTTCCAAGACAGAGTCCTCATAAACTTCTCTGACACAATCATCTTCCTCTCATCTTCCCTCTTTCCAGTTATCTCCCAGCTGTGCTATTCAAAATTGAGGGCAGGCAGGAAATATAATTAAAATTATATGTGCTCCTGATAGCAGCGTATATAAATGTTTCTTTACCAGTTTGGAGAGAGCTGCGGAATTTTAAACTCAGTGTTTCTCTGAAATATTTTGACTAAATTCATATCTCTAGGGGAAAATAAGGAAAACATGTCCAACTGCACACCCAACAACACTTGCCACCTCCTTATAAGGTTCACAGGCATTACACAAGAGCAATAAGACACTATGATTTTTAGGTGACTCTATAAACAGAATGGAATTTCCCAAATCCTACCATTTAGCAATATTTATTATGAAATGTATAATTATTTTCTTGCCTTAACTTAAGGATTGGAATTCATATGTACTACTTAACTAGCAACACATCATAGATATGCTCTGACACACACACACACACACACACACACACACACACACACACACACAAGCAGTCAGTAACCAGAGACAAAAGGCCTGGCTAAATACAAGGCTGCTTAACCCAACACCATCCCACCCCATCTCCACACACAGAGTTTTTCTCACTCATCATCGTGCCTCCAAGTAACACCCCTTGTACAGAGCAGTTCAAAAGCAAGCAATCCAACTCCTGCTATTGAACCCTGCAGGAGAGAGGAGGGAAAAGGTTGACCCACTGCCACCCACTACAGGAAAGGTGAAGCTCTCACTGCACACCATTTTCCCCTCAGTTCCTGTCAAGTTCCTTGGCCTCCCCTGTTTCCTTCCACTTCTCTAAAAATAAGCAAACATATTGACTCACAAATATATCAGGAAGCAGTGGTAACCAGATAGTCAAGAAGACTAGAAGACTGTTTCTCCCCCTGGGGAGGCAAAATCAGCAGACTAGCATTAATGATAAGAAAAACTGTTGATGAGGCACAGAGAAAACAAGCATACAGCAGCAAGCATGCAATCCCTTTTTCCATCATCAACTCAGATTTAAAATAAGGCTGAAGCGGCTGAGTGTTCCACAACTCACTGAAATTTGAGTCACTTAATGAAGTCCGTCACTGCAGAGAACTGGTGAAAATGCAAATTCTGCTTCCTCCTTATGTGAGCACATATGTTGGCTTAAAAGGTTGAGAAATCAGTGTGAACCAACTCTAACTGGAAAGGTTTAGTGACTTACTTCCCCACTGGTTCTAAACAACCCTCTGAAATTCTGCCAGGAAATACATATAGATGAACATTCAGCATGTTTGCCATTAATTAAATTTAAATTGTTGTGAAATGTTGTCTAAAAGCACTTTCTTTTAGAAGAAAGAATCCTGAAGATTTAGGAACAATTTTGTTTCCATGTTCCTCACAGAGAGGGAGAGGGGGAGGAAGAATCACCAGTAGGGTAGTGTAACCTCTTATTTTAACAAACGCTAATGTAAGTCAAGAAGCCTGCAGTGACGTGTTTAGACAATTTTAGGCACTTCAGAACAGAAGAAATACTTTCTTTAAGAGAATTTTGAATGAAACAGCTACATAAAATAATTAAAAATGTGTTTGTTTTTAGAGCTGAATTAAATACCAGCTTGCACTGCTGTATTCCTTTCCACCTCCTTCACTGGCATTCTTCTCTGTTAATAAGTGAAACCAACAGATGGAAAAGAACTTTTAAAATAGTTTTTTACGTACTCTGGAAAAGGGCAAGCGCATTTGGTTTTGCAAGATAGGAGATGATATAAAAAGAATATGAAAAATGCAAAAAGCCTTCAAAATGTGAACATGTGCAATGCTGTGCTTTTAAGCCACTCTTACAGAAATCTGCCACTGGCCAAAAATAGCAAGAACATCACTGTAAACTACAGCCATTCAAACCATGATTACTATACTCTACCCACCCATCAAGCTGCTCCAACACAAAATATTTGGAAAATGGAATGCATAATTCCAAAGACAAATCTTAAATAAATTTAATCTGTGCGGATACTTCTACAGGTTTAAAGTGGCCTCGGCTCACAAATTAAACATTTGTTCAAGAAAGCCTATTAGTACCAAGTGAGCACATGCAAGGTTAAAGTACTTTATTGTTTGTTCAGCCTGAAGCTAACACACAAATTAAATTTCAAACTTCCCTTTGTCAAGTTCTGAGAACATTTTAAGATTTCCATAAATAGATAAACCCACTTTTAAAACACTATGAAATAGCTGCTAAAGCTCCTAAGGAAATACTGACATCCTGCCAGTGACTAAGGATCACTGGAAGCTCAGTGTGCAAAGGGAGCAGGGGCAGTGAGGGGAACAAGAGCAGCAGGTGGGGGGAAATGATTACTTACTTTTCTATGTTAGAAAACTAGGCAATACTTTACCCTGAGAGTTTGCAAGGCCAGATTGTTTTCTTACAGTTTCTCCTGGCAAAACCAATACTTGTATACCTTTTATATGACTTGTCCCTCCCAGTCCAAACTTCTTTGTAATCCCTTTCACATTCACTCTAAAGCTGTGATCTCCATAAACCTCACCGCTTTTCTTTTTCCTGCTGATTTATCCTTCTTTGTTCTCTATTCCAGACACCCTTGCCTATGAATCATCCTCTCTCTATTTCTGTCTCAAAAATTTTTTGCCCCAGTTGTCCACAAATCTGGCTAAGATCTGCCCAAAAGATAATATTCCCACTCCATTTCCTCAAGGCATAAAAAAGTACATGCACTACCTCATCACACACTTTCCTTACCACCCATCAGTTGTTCTTAATTTACAAAATTTCATTTATGAATGCTTTAAAAACTAATTAAAATTAAGGACTGGGATACGCAGGTGTCCTGTGACACAACCATTCAGTCCAACCAAATCCTTCAGCAGCGTTTCCCAACATGTCACCCACAAAGTGATGGGGGTAGAAAGAAGAGTTCAACACACTCATGAAGAACGAGATCACTTCCAACTACATTCAGTACATGCAAGATAAAAAAACACATCATCATCATTATAATTAAGTTGGCTTTAAACTCTAAGAATTCATTTCTTTACCTACAGCTGACCAATTGCACATGTTTAAAACAGGCCAGATGTTGCACTGAAAGGCTATGTCACATTTGTGTACCATAGGAAGTGTCAATATCAAGGACGAAAGGACATCAACACATGTGGTCTGGCCTTCTGGTTTTGATTTTTCCCTGATGTATTGAAATGACAGAGGAGGGGTTTTGGATGAAAAGAACACTTTATTTAGAAAACAAGAATTCATTCCAAAACAGAAAAAAATCAGTCTCCTAAACATATTTTGTGTTTTAAAACCAGGACAAATCAGATGGCTCTGCCTATTTAGACCTTGTAGATTTTTTCAGACAACTACCTAAGATCACAAGCAGCTGGTCTCTTTCACATTTTTGCAACAGCACTTCTACCCTTTCCCATTCTCTTGCACTGTTGCAGGTCCCCAGACAAGAGAACAGCACATATCATTGACAGCTCCCCAAAATGAGTTACTGCACTGCTTTAGATAAAAGGAGTGGTTCCAGATTAACACAGCACCATCCCTGCTATCCTTTTGAAATACAATAATCCCAGAAGTTTATAAGCACACTATATTGAGTGAATCAAAGTTAACTAAAAATTCTTAAAATATTTTGTCTGGGGACAACAGAAAGCAGTCTTCAGCCTATTTGAGACAATAACAGCAAAGCTTCCCTGCTTTTTCTTTTGAGATACACCTTTAAGAGAGCACATACTGTATCCACCCCTGCAAAAACCAGCATTCACTTTAAGTCTGACCCACATTTTAAAGATATGAGAGATTTATAACAAGTCTCTTAAAAACACCTTAAATAATCTCTTGAACAGTTATTCCCAGTCTATTGGATTTCTAGAATGAGGACATCTGTAAATTGAAACCTCCTAAACATTTTCAGTTCTCCACATGCAGACGTAAGGATGCTGTATAACACTAGCAAAAGCATGTCCAAACCTGCCAGCTGCAGTAGATGACCTCCAACTTTCTGGGGCTGCCCTGGCCTCACAGTTCAGCTAACCTGAGCAAAGCTGCACAGGGATACAGCTATTTCAGTGAACCACATCAAGTATCACATTAATTTAACTTAATTAACACTTCCTCCACAGGCAAATAAATTTATCTAAAAGTTGCTATCGCGACTGTAATTTTGTCGTGCAAATAAATTTATCTAAAAGTTGCTATCACGACTGTAATTTTGTCATCACCTTAAGAGGAGTGGGAGGGAAGACTCACTAAGTAAATGTAAGCAAGGTAAATGTATCAAAACTAATTAATCAGAACTATTTGTTCCAAGCTAGCTTGTACACATATTTAAGAGCAAGCAATAGCTACTAAAAAGGAAATACGTTGTCTTCAGCAATGGGCTAATACACAGCTTCAGTGAATGTTTCCAGTAGTTATCGCACACACGCACTCCCCAAAATAATCCCTGTATTTAAAGATAAAAAAGACATTAAATAAAAGCAACTCTAGAATTGCCCTTCAGTATCTCTAAACTCTTGTTACATTGAATTATTTACAACGTGATGCATTTGTCTTTTGAAAAAGACAGCCAGGGTGTTTGTTCCCCACAAGCTGACAGTTGGTTTCACATTTGTGCCAGGGCAAAGAGCATGGCATGACAAAATGCAGAACAGATCAACTTCAGGACAGCACTTCAACCTTGAAAATTTGTCTACATTTTTTTCAGTCTGTCAAACCAGACAGCTGGGTCTTTTACTGAAATAAGAAAAAAAAAAATACAACAGTTACATAATGTTTAAATCAAGAGATTCAATCAAGTTCAGATGGGTTTGCAAGGTGTGTTTAATCAATAGCCAATGATTGATTCTGATCTCTTCAGCCTTTGCATTTTGCTTCTCACTGAGCTCATTAACTCAACACATAAAACAACTTCCATAACCTTACTCAGCCTTGTTCAACAAGCAGTGGTGGAGAAAACACCATAATTCAAAAACAGAAGTGCTGCACAGTTGCAGAGAACCTCCTCTGATCCACAAAGTATATGTGTCTGCAACAAGTCCATCCACTTTCAAGCAGGAAAAGTAATGCCACTGAGCATCCTCTTGTACATCTGAATATTGGAGAATTCAAGCTCAAAAACACCTTTTTTCCCCCAATCTACAAAGGGTTCAAAACTGACAGTCTTGTCAATTAAAAGCATATTTCTATTCATAAAAATCTTCACTTGAAACAAATACACACATTAGGGCAGTAGAAAATAAAATTCAGTAGCTGAAAGAGGAACACAAATACAATTTACAATTTTACAAATATAATTTTACAATTATAAACTAATACATATCTAGTAAAAAGATAGGCATTCTGAATTTGTTCTGTAGTTTAAGAACAGACTACTTGCAATAGTCATGAAGCGAGGGGCACAGATAATCTCCCTGAGATTCACCATAACTTCTCAGGATAATACCTAACAGGGAACAACTCTGCAATTCATCCTTCTCAATGACAGAAGAAGATGCAATAAATATATCTTTTAATCTTCTAATAGACTTCTTACAAATAAAAGTGAACATAATCACTACTTCTCAAGTTTATATCCTCACAAAAGAAAGGCAGAAGAAATTTACATCCTCCCACACGTGATTTGTATTTACATAAAATTAGTTTCATATGTATACTACATAGAGTACAAGTATGTATATTTAAAAAAAAATAAAAATAGATATGCACCCACGTGTGTATTTATGCACACACACGGGCTCTTGCTAAACCGAAAGAGGAGCTGACAGGAATGATATTTAACCTAAATCCAACAATCTCTCTCTTTGATTAAAACTAGGTACCTAAATGTCAGCTACAGTGTTAAAACCTTTTTGAAAGGCAGGAATTAAGTGAACTTTCAAAAATATCCTTAACATATTATTACCTTATACATAATTCCTTGAAAATGTGCTTTTTTTCCCCCATGAAATACCATACCTATCCTTTCCCCCCCCCCTTAATTTGTTTAATCCGTAGTCTTTCTTGAAGGAATAATGGAGTCAAAGTACAGACGAGCGGTAAAACTCAAAAATCTTCTTCCATTACCTTTGAGTGCTCTAACCTGCCACACCTGCCCAGGAGCAAAGTGTTCAAGGGACCAAAGCCAAGCCAATGGAAGTAGGCAGCCGGCATCAGCAAGAGCAAGGGGCTGCAGTTCAGCCTGAAGGCTGCTGCTGGGATCCTTTGGCCGCTTTGCCTGTTCAGGGGCAAAGTTCCATCCAGCTTCAGAACTAGATGAAATATTCTTAGAAGGTGGTGCCGAGAGGTTGTATCCATTCAGGTGCGCTCATTGCCCATGGCTGCGAGAGGAAATGAGGTCAACATGGTGGGAAGTTCTGCAACAATGGCAGTCACCTAAAAGAAGTTATGACCTGTGTTCACACAACAGACGCTCAACTAATGTTCATAATGTCGGGACTTCATGAAAAACATTTATCACCATGTTTTCTCGACCATATTTAATGGAAAGTCTACTAAATCTTCTTAGAAAAAGCAACCATCACCCCCCATCCCCCTCAAAAAAACAAACCAAACAAAACGAAAACAAACAACCAAAAGCCACACTGTATGAACTGGTATCCTAATGGTTTCATTAACAACTAAACAATGTTTAGGATAAGCCTTTTGAAAGAAGCTTATAAGTCACCTAGTAGATTATCATTACCTTCTGATGTCCTTCAAACTGTAAGTTGGGGCAAGGGTGGTGATGAGGGGGGAAAGTAGCAGGGGTCAGAATCCTGTGGATATTCCTGAAGCAGCGTTTTAACGCAGACCACCACTAAAACACAGCCCTCCCCAGTCACCTCCTCTCCCAGGAAAGAGGATACAAAAACAAGATTTGTGAAATAAGGCTCAAATTTTGATTTGAGGGATATTCTCGGTCTTTTTGATGAAAAAATATCACAGCAGACTTGGGAGACCTCATATACTCTCTCCTTCAAGTAAACAGATAAATTAGATGCTCTGAACACATGCAGAAGCTACCACTGCACAACAGAAAGCAGCCTCTATCAGCAAAGGCAAATAAAACCAGTGTACCAAAACTAAGTGCTTCCTGGGGAAAAAAAAATATCAGAAAAGAAGGATCTTCAATGCAAATGCTTATGCCACATTTTCTACTCACTAATACCAGGTTCTTTATCAAATATATCTAAGAAGCCACTTTTAACCAAACTCAGAATGACTAAGTCATTCATAGATGAGATCCTACTCATACAGGGTCAAAACATGAAGACCTGGGATTAAAAAACAAATGTGCCAGTTATTTTTTCATAAGCAAGCAAAAGTAATTTAAATGGCTTACAAACTAATGAACAAAAACTGAATCTTGATCCAGTTGTGGATGTNATTTATCCACCATTCTCATTTAGATGCTTCCTTTTTCAAACTGTGCAAGCCATATTTAATCTTGTTTATTTCTTCTAACTTTTATTTATAATTTCTCCTTCCTTTTTAAGACATCCAAACCAAAAACAAGCCAGAATCAGAGAGGAAAAGCAAACAAGCTAAAAACCCAGAACATGTGTGGGTCAGTCAAGAAAAGACCTCCTACAGACCGTCGTCATCCTTCAACAACCTCCCAAGAGCTCATCGAGGAAGGAAGATTTTTTTCCCCCCATCGCTCCAAAGAGATAGGATCACCATTAACCAACAGAAGAGAATGTCTGGTTTTGACTCCTTCACTCTTCCAGAGGAGCTTGGTAAAATTTTTGAAAAATAATTCAACAAATTTTTTTTCTCCTTATAAGCCACTTCACAGACAAAAATATAAAAAAAAACCTGCAATTGGGAAGGAACTGTAAGACCCATACACCTAATACATTTGTATAAAAATATTGCAAGTCTTGCCAATTTAAGAACCCCTTATTCTACCACCTACAACTACTTCCTTTTATCTGATCAGAGAAATAGCTCTTCACCGCTGTTGGCTAATTACACCATCTGTTTAGCCCCAGTACAGTAACACTGAGACATGGCACATTAATTCCTTAACTTTCCCACGTGGAACTGCCTTGTGTTACCCTCATACTCAAAAAGACATGGGTTGGGCACAATGAAGAGGGGGAGGGAGGTGGAAATCAGCCTCACAGTTATTTGTATTCCCTCTTCCTCCACTACAGCTCTGCTGTCAGCCTTCACAGGGATTTAAGCAATCTGACAATTTCTCTCTACCTCACCTCAGTACAATAGTGCCACTTGTCAAGATCAGCAATGGAAAACATCAATCACAGGCACACAGACAAAGAAGTAGGCAGAATCTATCCATCTACTCCTTGTGGTATCAAGCGAGCTGCCTCTCTTCACAGTGGTCAGAGATCACCGGATCTCAGGTTAGAGCCTTCCTTGGGATACCAGGAGATACACAGCCTTGCACTAAAAAGAAGGATTTCTCCAATATCTGAAAAACAGAACACCACCCCCTCCACCTCTCCAAAGCAATCACGTCCTGTCCCATCCAACAGAACTAGAGACAGCACACTAACTGGCAGCTGTACCCCACACTATCCAGTATGGACCACATGTGCTGACATCATGGGAGACATCATCACAAGATCCCTGAATCCTTCTCTTTTTCTTCCTTCCCTCAGCCCTTTAAATAAGGCAGACCATTTATGAAAAAATGCCATCTGGAATTCTTTACGTATGTTAGCTATCAACTAAAAATAAAACAGTGGTTTTGGGGGGAAAATCCATTTTACGCAACTGAAAGTTGGACAAGAGGGCAAGAGCAAATGTGTAGTGAGGGGAAGCAGAAGGCACGAGGGCAGTCACCTCTGAATGGCAGCAATTACGAGCAGCTACATGCATCAAACGCCTCTTCAGAAAAGCTTCAGCAGGAGGGGGACACTTCTCTGAATCCTTGCGACTTTTAAGAATTCTCTTGTATATCTCTTAAAGTTAGAAAACTTGTTCCTAGCCTTGATTGCATCTGGGATTCTTCAGACTTCCTTTCCCTCTTGGAAGCAATCCTGTTTTTCTGATGAGGTGACACAAAGCCCCTATAAACTGACATGTTCCAGTTTAGAAACTGTTTTCAATAGGAAAAAATACTGATACAGATAACCACTAAGATTACACCAAAGGTGAAAGGAAAAATCCTTTGACATTTAACATAATCTTGATTGTTCAGCCAGAGACATTTATTAACAGTTATTTATAGATTCATGTTTCTGCTCTGTGTCACAGGCTTGGGTTTTATCTTCCTTTTTTTTTTTTTTTTTTAAACAAGGCATGGTGGAAGCTGTAAAGGAAAGAGACAGAAATAAGGGAATACTTCATCTTACAGATTGCTCAATAAGATACTTACATCCATCTATAGAACAGCAAGGCCTTTTTTCACAGGGAAAAAATTAAAAAATTGTGGCACAGAGGAAGAGAAATAAGAGAAGGTGAATTGATTACAGTCAATATCTCTGCCCTCAGCTCACAACAAAAATGAACACCAGGAGATGTGGATGGGATAGGGAACAAAATAAAACCACCACATCCTTTCTTTTATAAAATACTATGCTTATATCTTTGTTTATCATTTCAAACTTAGAAACAAAGTACACAGAAATTAAAAAAAAATTTCATCACTGTATTTCTCCTGACACTTTTAGTGACAAAGCTACTCAGAAAAGGAGCAAAAAATATAAAAAATTTGAAACTATAAAGGAAAAAAACTAAAAAGAAAAAGAAGTTACTTGAATTAGGTAATTGTGAGTAGAGAAATGGCAAGTGTTTGGTCAGAACCATACAGATTTCATCCTACCGTTCAGTAGTGCCTTACAGCAATTGTTGCATTGCACCTCCTACAGGCAAAGTGCCCAGACCAGGAGGAGGTGTGGAGCCATCTTTGTTCCCCATGGGGGGTGGTGGAGCCCCGGCATTCTTTTCCAATTTGGAGATGTTCTGAACCAGGACACTTCATTGGACTCCCTGGACATCACACCACCCCTGGAGCTACCCGGATTGGACGAGTGCCAGAGCCCCACCTAAGCCATAAAAAGCACTGCTTGAGGGAACCTCGTGGCATTTCGGGGGTGTGTAGCAGAGACATAAACCTGTGGTCTCTGGCACGGCTTTTTCTCTTTAGAGAGTTTGTTATTTTGGAAGTTAATAAACCTCCTTTGTTTCCAACAACATCTGAGGTGTCTTTCCCGCTCATTTTAAGCTGATGGGTAAGACAAAAACCCAAACGGGGATGGGAGCTCCAAGAGCTCATAAAACCTGGCTCAAGGAGAAATCCCATCAAGCAATCTCAGCTGTACAGAGTAAACTTTACTACAGCCACAACTCAGGGAAACCATCCGAGGAGTGGGCTGGTTCAAATTCAGGGACTCCTACACAACAAGGTTAGGGATACACTGTGCAAGACACTTCACAAGGCACTGTACTCATTTCTATTCTCTTAGGCACTTTACTATCACAGAGACAGAAATGTAGAGTCAAACATTCCATGCTATGACAGCCATATCTGTGCTTGCAGCTAATGGAAAAGTACCAACCATCAACACCAGCCCACTGAGCAGAGGATCTCGCACCACGGCTGTCACTTAACACATTCCCACTCACGGTCAACAGTAACGCCAGGGTAAGTCACTAGGTAACTTTATTAACCAGGTAATCCATTAACTTCAATCGTAGGACAGAAAGTACAATCTTCAGAAAGGCAATTTATCAATTCCTTTCCAAAGTCGCTTTGATACCCTAAGCCTCAAAATTTTGCCAGACAAACCCCAGTTGAAAGACAATAAATTTTGCAAAACAAGTGTGTTCCATAACATAAGAGAAATTTTACTAACCAACCTATCACCTTCCCTTAGCTTTTTTAAAAACACATATCTTTGTGCTTAAAATGTGAATGTAAACAAAATATCTGTTTTTTACTAGCAAATAAGAGCTGTGTTTGCTTAAAAGGCAGGTCCCTGCAACAACGCACATTTCCAGTATGTGTCACTTATATGCTTATACAAACAGTCCACACACAACTCCTGTATCTCAATATATACCTGCTATAAATCAGGTATCCCAATATTGGTAATCCAGGATGGAGGTGAAAAATCCTATATTGTCATTCAGGTACAAGTGAATGAAGATTGGTTAGTTATTGCATAAACTGTAGCTCATTAAACCACAAACAAAAATAGGTTTAGCTTTATATGAAGAAAGGGATTTATGACTTGACGAGAAACAAATTGCCAAAAAACCCCACTGCAAACTTGCAACCTAATTAAACACCTTCTGTTACACATAGCATGAAAATCACCACCGCTGCTTTTTATGACTATAAAACCACTCTTCCTTCTAACTGTTATTTACCTCCTGTTGGCCAAGCTCAGTATAATGCCAGCATGGACCCTCCAGGATTTCCGTAAGTTCCAACAGACAGAATAGATCTGCATACTGCCAGTCTTGAACTTGCAAAGAAACATATCTATATCCCCAAACAAAGGGGGCTTGTTTCTAAGTAGCATACAAGTTTGACATTAAAAAAGCATTGTCAATAACTTAATTGCCTTGTTATGTCAAGTGCAACACATACAATCAAAGGTTAACGACACAGAACATTTCCTTCATGCCAAAACCTCACTGGAGGAGTCAGACTTCAGAAAGGTGACTCCCTCGAAACATCTGGAAGTCACACAGTCAGATTATCTCAGTATACATGGAATGCTGAGCACCTCTTCAGCATTTCATTACCTCTCTGGCACATAGTGCCATTGTATCACACACAGCATTTAATCTTGCACGTCTTAAGCATGAAAGCCTCCACTAATCTTTGAAATTATTTAAAGCAGAACTGTAAACTCTTAAAGCAGAAAAAATATTTCAACTGTACATGACCACTGTAAAGAACCAGAAAACAGAAAACTAGAGAAGTATACCAGCAATTAAAGCATTATGAGGCTTGACGCTTTTCAAGATCCTGCACATAAACTAAACTTCTGACCATTTCAGTGGCAAATTTTCACTATCTGCCTGCTAGCACATCCCAAAATAATTCAGAAATATTCCTTTCACAAAGGGTACACCATAATCAACTACAGGGTTCAAGGCAAAACACAACGGAACACTCTCCAAATTTCACAAGTCCTTAGCAGAATTCAAACAACTACTATACAAACACCTTTCCAATTACATTTTCATATCTGAAAAACAACAGTGATCTTAGCTACTAGTCAGCAGTTTTGTAAAATGTCAACTAAGACAAAGCAGAAGGCACTGACTTCACATAAGCTACATAAAATTGACTGGAGGTCAGTAAAGAAAGGGAGGATGCCATTGTTAACAAAAGGCAATAAAAAATCATTCAATTTGCTATTGCTCTCTGAGCTTAGGTTAAGTTTCTGTGCAGAAGAAGTTTTCTAATTTTTTCCTACTGGCAGCAGTACAATAACTCTTCATTATAAAAGTATTAAATGACCTTCTGAAGAAAATAAACCTGACTTTTCTTACAACAGTCAAAGGTACATACCCTAGTGAACCAGATTTGGTAACCTGATGCCAGTCAAACTAATCTAGTAACACATCCTAGCTCAGAAAGGCCCCCTGAAAAATTTTTCTTTAACTTTTCTGGAAGTTTAACTGTCAATCAGAGGAATAACAAAACAAACCAAGAAAAAAAATCATGACAGATAAGCGCAGTGTGGACTCTTCCAAGAAACAGTCAAAATCATCTTTCAATAACCTGATGGAAAAATAACATGAGAAGCACGACAAAAATATTTGAATTTATACTCTGAAAGCAGATCCCCAAATGAAATACTGTCCAGATACAAGGCAATTTTAAATTGCCTTCTGAGAGGCTTGAATTTACATCACTGTTATAGCTACACCAAGACACTCTAACACCAGACTTTTCATTCATGTTACAGGTTGCTCATGAGTCTGATTTTTGTTTTTTAAATCACACATTTCTGCTACCACCACCACACTTATTTCTCCACAATTTGCATTTTCTTACATATGAGGAAGCAGAGCTCCTAGAGTTAGCTTATCCAAAAACACTGCCCAGTACCAGGGCAGATTACAGGCATCTAGGAACCACATGTGTTCTTGGTCACGTAATTCTTTTCTCAGTGTCCTAAAAGCCAGTCTTGTAATCAAAAAAACACCTCATGTCTGCATATCTTCAGTACAAAACTACATTCCTAAGTCTTTCTATAGACATCTATAGCTATCATAAACTCAAAATATTTTTCTCCCCCTAATTTCAGTGCATCCCAGAGAATTCAAAGATATTTTACGCAAGTTATTCTGCCTCACAGACCTCCAAATCACTTCTTTCATAGACTGCAAAGGCAGTATTATTTTGTATTTGATTATGGAAATGTCCAAACTGTCCTGTTTTTTAATCCTGCTGTTTCAAATAACCTTCATTTCATAGCAGAATTGGGGTTGCAAATACTACCCTGTACTCAGAATCGGGAACAAGGACAGTCTCTAATCCCTTGCTGCTGTTACTCAGTATCACTGCTGCAACCTTGTGCAACATCACAAGGAAAGAAAAAGTTGCCAGTCCTTCTCTTCCTGCTTCCTTGACTATCCTTTAAATCCTGTTTCAACATAACTTAGGCACCAGGGTCTTTCCACAAGCGCCACAGGAAGGGTGCACAATTGCTACAGTCATTGGCATGCTTGAAGTTCATGCCCTACCTCAGCCTGTGACAACTTGCTCAAATACCTATACCTTTATCTACACTGGGAAGTTGGACACAAACCACTGCTAAGCAGGAAGAGGATAAAAAGCCTTATTTGACTATTCATGTGCTCTGAGGAAAGCACAGGAGAATGCAGGAGCATGGTAGATGCTGCCTTCTCCCACTGCACCACCTCTCAGCCCTTAGGACCATAAAAAAATGTGTAGAAAGCCTTACACTCTTGTCATCCAAGCCTACTTAGCAAGAAAAAAACCAACTCTGTTGACCTGCACTTCTCTGCCTAGGTACTGAAAGCAAAGTCAGCCAGGACAACATGAACCCTCCAAAACAGAAACCACAGTGAACATTTAAATAGATTGGATACAGCCTAAGCTGCTCATATTCTGTCATTTCTAGAGGAACAATTACACATCAAGTGTATCACTAGCCTTATTTTCTTAAGACAAACATTCAAAATTTCTTTCCAACTTTCAAAATGACATCAACAATAAAGAACATTGTATCCAGTACTACCACCACAGTTTATTAGATCTAACCACCTGTAATAACTCACGTATTAATTCAACAGTAACAGCCAGAATACTTAAAAAAAAATACAAACAAACAAAAAACTGTGAGTTTAACAGCCTAAATTCATCCAGAAAGTCTCAAACTGACATTTCATCACAATAAGATCGTCTGTATATTAAATCGTCTCAATTTTTAAAAATACACCATTAAAAGTTGTACATAAATATTTAGAATTGTACTATGATCTCAGTGATTTTGGTTCATTGGTGGTATCCCATGATAGCAGTGCAGCTCCTAAACATAAAACATTACTTCTTAATAGCTCCATTAAATATGTTTCAAGATACAAAACAATTTTTCAAGGCCTGAGGCAATAAAAAAAGAGAGAAAGGGAAATTATGCTATGTGTGAGGCAATTATGCTACCTATGAGTCAACACTAGCTACTCTTCACTCTCTAAATATGTTCACAGATAACTGTTCCACAGCTGCCTTGGACTTTTTGACACCACACGATCATGAATTGTTTCCTCCTTCTAGATTCAAAAAGGAGAAAACTACAGGAAAACCATCAGGGTTTAATTGTTAATGGCAAGTGGCATATGAAAAGTCTAATATGTATTTGAATACTGATTTAGTTCTGTTATGAAAGTTTTATTATTAAATTGGACATCTCATTACCCACTAGCATCCAAATGGTTTTTGCAAGCAGCATTTTTATTTATAATTTAGTACTCCTGGTCATGAGGGTGACAGCAAGATTCATTCATTTATCCCTTAAAATGTAAACCTACATAGGAACTCCAAGACAAAAGCCCCATGTGTGACCATGCTAATATTTCTTCTGGGAAAGGGTTATTTACAAAACCAAGATAATGATTCAGCCTCTCTGTGTTTGTTCTGTCATTCTTCTGCAACAGAACATAAATTTGGATTAACCATTCTGGGATGTTGCATTATCTCATTTTCCCCATCATGTGTCACCAATTTGACTACTGAACCAGGACCACATAAGCATTTGTGATCTCAAACTTAAAAGGCCAATATGCCGTCACCTGAGTCACAGAAATAAAGCCTTCATGATAATTTACTGCAAGTAAATGTCACAGAAATTCACAATAGTTTTGTCTAGTTGATTTTATTTATTAGAAAGAAGTCTCAGACCTCTACAAAGTAACTTTCTACACCCTGTTCCTATATCCATGATTACTGAAAAATTACTTTCTGACGCCAAAGCAAGACTGCAAGTACCTTTTCATCTACCTTCATTACGACTGTGACATGTCCTAAACCACTTGCCATAGTTATTACAAGAAAACTGTAAAGTATAAGCAAGAATAAGTAGCCTCGTTATCAATTAGCCAATTTCACTTAGCAACCCCACAAGAGCACATAATTGGCTGTCAAGCTGAGCATCACACACCAATTCTCCTTTGAAACTACACAGCAAAAGTGAAATACCTGCAGTCTGCAAAAACAGCAGGTTTGCCTTACAAAGGTGTTTTCCCAGAGTACTTGTCTTATTCCTCAATCAAGTCCCCTACTTTCTTGAAGCCACAAAACTGAGAAGCAATCAGATAAATTTAGACAATATTTTGTGTGCCAGAAGACCATGAATAAAGTCATTAAAATTCCTCTATCTATGACTTCTGACTCCCAGTTCACAGTACTTATCCAGAGCACAAAATGGCCACTTGAAATAACACAAGTTAAACTTAACAATGACTACAGTTCTAAGTATTTACACAGCCCATTTTATCAGAAAACTGTCAATTTCTTATTTTTTATTTTCTGACTGAGATCACAGCTTAAATAGTTTTTAATCTGAGATGTGAAGAACATATATCCATATTTACAACTACGCTATACACTCCTACAGCCTGGCATTTAAACCACTGATAATGGCATCTCTGCCCCTAGGAGGTCTGCAACCGATCTGTCAAGCATATCCTATTTCAGCAAATCTTTCTAACCAAGCAAATACAAAACTCTCAATTAGGTGACCTGCCAGCATGTCTTTGAAGGCATTAGGTGCCAAATTTGAATAAAAGGAAAACAACACTGACAAGCATTCAAGCCTGTCAAGATCTATGCTAAAGCTGCATTAGTTCTGGTGAAGCCAGTGAGCATAAGCAGGAGCTGTCCCTGAAAAAGTGTCTGAGGACAGAGCCACTTATCCTTCCACTGGCATCAGAGAAATGACACAAATGAGTAGAACAGAAGTCAAAAACCCTCCCCTTCTGGCAGCAATACACGCAGCATGTACAAACAGTAAGTTTTTATTACACAACAAGAACTGGAAAACATCCTTCAGGATCCTCCTCCACCAGTACCACCATGTCCCCAGTAAATTTCCTACTCCAATAAAACTTCCTGTGTCGGGGTCGTTGCCATTATAAAGAGGAAAGATCTACTGGCAAATGATATAAATCTTTCCTTTTGTAGCCCCCTACAAGTTCTTTCATGCTCTTCATTAAGGAAAAAAACACAAACCCTGTACAGGCAAGAACAGAACAGTAAAATCATCCAGAATATAATTATGGATGTCTCCAGGAAGAAATAGTGAGGAAGGTGGTCTGAGTTCAGCATACCTGTCTCCCCATATACCTGCACTGTAGATTGCCCATCATGTTTTCATCACTGGCTTTTGCCTTACTGCCAGTAAATCACTTAAATCCCATTTCCTAATCTATGCCACAAGAACAACAAAAGTGTGAGTGTTCCCAATGCCAGATTTTCTTTTCAAAAAATAAAACAGGTTAACTAATTTTTAATCCATATTTCATAGGCTTAGTGAAAGAGCAGACAGGTAAAACTAAAGGATTTGAGAGTTGGAAGGTGGAACTAACAGCTGGAGATGGTATTCACCCAACTGTGATAAGTAGCAGCCAGACTACTCTCTCTGGCTGTTTTTAATCCATCATGAGAATAGGTGGACTTCAGCCCAGCTGAGGATTCCACCAGAAGCAGATATTAATTCTTTTCAGCAAATATTACATCTGTGTGGAAGGATGCCACACTTCCTAATGCAAGGAACATTTAACCTTTCCCCAAAAGACCACCTTTAGTCACAGCTATTTTACAAATAGAAGCGGACAACTTCCTGGCTCAGATAAGCCAAGTATCAAAAGGTTTAACTGCATGGGTGACGGAATGTGTGAAGTTCCCTAACTCCTGCTAAACGATAGGTTCAACAGCAGCAGTGCTGTATTAAAGATTCCTCGAATTTCAAAAATGCATTTTTAAAGCATCCATAACAAGGACAAACCCATTAATGGTATTGTGAGAGATTATTCTTCAATCTCCAAAGCTTTTAGCTTGAGAATTAAAAAAAAAAAAAAAAAAAAAAAAAAAATTCACTATAAAANAAAAAAAAAAAAAAAGTAATATGATTCACTAGACAATAAGGTAACAAATTACTGAAAAATACAACAAAATTCATTATTTGAGAGGACAATCAACAACATTTCTTTGTTTATGTTTGCACCATTTTATATCAGGCACATGAATCATGGATATGGTGTATTTAAGTACATTTCTGACCTATATATTTTGTAGTTAGAAGGAGAGAAATATATCCACACACTCAGGCAATTGCCACAGGTGTTTCAATTCTATTGGAACACATTCTGCTAATTTTAAAGGGTTTGATTATACTATGTTGGAGAAAGAAATCTGATTCTAAGCTCATTTAAAATGTTCAAAGCACTATCTCTAAAAAGAGGGGAAAGTTAAACATAGCTAGAAGCATATTGCATAAAACAAATATATCATTATACCAGTGTCATGAATAACTGGTGGGAAATGCTTTACTCTCTGTTAGCATCTTCAGACAGTGGGATCAGCTGAATGCAGTGCAAGAGAAGCGAGGAGAAGGAGACACAGTCTGGCAAGAAAAAAAAAATCAGTGAACTAACTGCTAGGTTAGCCCTTAGCTATTAATAGAATAGCCATAAGGAATAGCTTAATAGTTACCTACTCCTCAGCTATTCCTTGATTAACACAATTAAATAAAATTCAGAGAGAATAATTAAGAACCTCAACCCAGCTTGAAGATGACTTGAATATAAAACTTAATTTTAAAACTGAAAGTGATTTTTTTTCCAGGTGTCACTCCTCCTTAACTTTTTTCTACATCAAGAATGTCCACTGCTTCATCACAATCAGAATGCTCTCTGCAAATCTGCACACAGTGATTAGTTCTACATATTATCTTAATGCATAGAGACCAACCTAAGGGAGGGGCTGAATGAGGAGCAAAGGTAAACATGAGCGGGGGGGAAAAGGGGGATTTTACTAAATGAAGGTACCAAGGGAATGCCATTTGCTTATCTTAAAACCTACATACCTGAAGATGGTTAAGAGATAGAGTCTACAGTGAAACATAATTGTTGAGGTGTTTCAATCCATATAGGTTTTGGTGGTTTTTGTTTTGTTCTAAAGATGAAGGGGAAAAAAAACTGTTCAGAGATGCAACTTAAATCAACAATTTAAAGCTCAGCCTTAATCTATAGATAAAAAAGGCTGCAGTCTGTTCCAGCTTACTTAGAAAAATATTTGACTGATGAATTTATCATCAGAAAAGTAGAAAAGTATGTGACAAGTTCTAAAAACTAGTTTTCAAATACAGAACAAAGTATTTCCCAAAACAAAATTTTTTCCAGGTTAAATGAACTTTTTATAGAGTACCTAAAAACTGAGCACCTCACATCCTGATGTTAGCACACCATAATATAATAAAGTAGTATTTGGTCAATCATCACATTTTCTGTTCATTCCCATTTCACTTGCACTTTAAAAGATGGTTATCTCCTCCCAAATACAAAAGTAACTGGTATGTCTGAACTGTCTAATAAAAGTCTTTAAATTCCAGGATGCATACAGCTTATCGTACACTTCTATAATTACATACACTTAAAACTGACAAAAAAAATCATTTCC
Organism: Bombycilla garrulus; assembly: GCA_013400315.1. Lineage (NCBI taxonomy): Eukaryota > Metazoa > Chordata > Aves > Passeriformes > Bombycillidae > Bombycilla > Bombycilla garrulus. The sequence continues at coordinate 78,971 of VXBU01000713.1, read as the reverse complement.
TGTATATCACAATGAAATGTTTCCTACTCTGTAGCATTTTTTACTATACTGTGTAGCATATGACAGTTTTCTTTTCTGGGAAAAAAACCCAGTCATTCCTGTTTTCCATTCATTTTTCGGCAGTATCTCCTATGCATTACAGTGTCAACTACACGTGATTCTTGGTGCAAGCTCACTATGTTTTAAATTTAAGTTGATCACTTGCCCTTTTCAAAGGGTAGAAACATTAACACAAACCTCTTGATATTTCCATAGTCTGAGACATAACAGACCACAGAAAAGATATAGAATTTTCAGCTACTTCATGATATTGCTTCCAATATCAGGTGACAAAAACCAAATATTGCTGACAATCCTCAAAGATTGTCTTTGGAACATGTCTAGTGTCTCTGTGATTAAGTTTTAAGAAACTTTACTTCATTTCCTAGTACAATCAATTAGTTTATATAACAGGTCAAAGTACAAATAACAGAAGACCAAATTTATGTTGCTTGGCTATTAAGCATCATTTTTTTATATCTTCACAGTGACTACAGAAGAATTTCAATAACTCCTTCTTATGCTGAAGCATGCTGTCAGCCAACACTGAAATGGGCCTGGTATTTCCATCTGTTTACATGTTCTGCCACATGCAACAAACATCAAAGAAATTCTTGTAAGAAATTCTTATCTAAAGATCGTTACCATTTCCCTCTTAATTCCACTGATTTCTTTTCCTTTGAAGAAAACCAACTAGACCTCACACTCCATCAATGCAGACTCTCTCCTAACCACAGAAAAACACAACACAACCAGCCACAGAATAGAGTAATTCTGCATTATAGAGACTGCATTATAAACTTCAGTGTACACTCTTTTGGATATATTTGGCAAGTAAAACAGTAGGCAACCCAAAAATGAAAGCCAACTTCAGGCAGTCAAGGCTTTCACCCTAGTGGCAATAATTTTGCAGCTACGTTGAAAATATTTCCTCAAAAACAACAAACTACTTTTTTGCCCTGAAAGAGAAGTTGAAGGGACATTCACACCCTGTCACCAAATGTACAAAGGGTAACTCTTCTGGGAACTCCTCTCAACTCTAGAACTCTTCTCAAAGCGTAACTCTTCTAGAACTGCACCACCCTGTTCTGGGCCTTTTCCTCAGAGGTGTCAAGCTATCACTACTCCAAGCAGACACAATCACCAATTGCTGCTTCTCATTCTTGCTGCACAGCCCAACTCCAACAGGATCTGCAGCCATATTTCACTTAAATATGTAACTGGATTATTACTCCTTTGCGACTGCAGGCGCCACAGGAGAAGAGTCCTCTACAGTTACTGTAAACTTAATTTTCTAGGAGATTTGACTTAGGTCTACAAGTGTTCCACAGGTGATTTCAGGTACAACTTTGGCCAATCTAACTTATGTCTCTCTAAAAGTAGTGCAACCTGTTCTCAGCAGACTTGAAGATAGCACTGGTGACTACAAGTGGACTAGCAACACAGCAAATGCTGCAGTGAGATCACCCTGCAGGGGTTTAAAGTCTTTCAGTGTTCCCCTCCTTGAAGTCAGACACTTTGCTGTTAAGGCTTTGAAACACACAGAGGTGTGAGGTTACTAACTACATACTGTCCCCCCCAGGTTTATGGGGAAAAAAGCTTTCTCATGTTCAGTCATAAGATTGAGACTCATATGAGAGACTGATAATAAGAAGGGACTCCAGCAATTCAGTTTACAGAAATCAAAAAGGGTGGGACAAACCATAAAACCTTAAAGAAAAAAAAGGCAAAAAAATTATATTCATATCATGCCAAAAAAATAAAACCATTGAATACACAAAGATAACCTGAGATGCTGATTCACTCCTCTCCCCATATTATCAAAGCACTTCTAAGGGTATTCCAAATATAAATAAATTTAAAAAGGCAGATATTTTGATCCTTACATTATATGGAGTATGTCTCCAGTACAATGCTACCCAGCTCTCTATCAGTCCACAGACAATAGACATCAAAGTCTCAGAAGTACATGTGAATATAGTAAAAATTACTAAAGTAGGCCATCTTTGGTTTAACACTTTTTCTTCACTCTCTGACTCCAGAAGGACTGTTAAGGTGTTAAAGAGTCACCTTCCCCTCTTAAAGGATAGTGCAGCACTGCCCTTCACTGCACAGTTCAGCCTCTTCATTTGTCTTTGAAAGCACTCTGGATAAGCAGCTGCTCTTCATGGTAACTACCTCCTTTGATTAGCTGATATGAAAGCCTCTATCAATAGCATATCTTTTTATCTCATATCTTCTGACATACTTTCAAAATCCTATTACAGTGGACTCTACCCTCAAGGTCTGAGTTTAAGCTGCACCCTCCTCGTTAACTATATTATAATTGCTGTCAGCCTGAACCTGTTTTTCTCCAGAGCACCACTAGACAATGCTGACGAGGTATTTGTGGACTGAAACATCCTGCCAGGCTCACTCCAACACTGTAATGCTTTAGAGGTATTATTGCACAGACCTGATTAGTTCGAAGCACTGCACAAGTCTGTGTAGTGTCTCCCTGAAGGCACATCAGAGGTCACAAACACAGTCCTTCAAAGTCCAGGCTTGCCCTTATTAGCATGCAGCTCTGTCTCTCAATATCACACATCTGTTCTGTTTATACCCTACGACCTCTTGCTTGCACTGGGTGAAATCCTCTCCTGATACAACCCTTGAAAAAGACAGCAAGTACCAGCATCAAGAGAGGAAAAAAAAAGTTTCAGAAGTTGCTCATTTCAATGATAACAGCTGGTATCGAAACCAACTAATGTCCACAGCACATTTATACACACGCACACACTTCTACACCTTGAGTTTTTGGAAATTTTCCAGTCTTATCTCAAAAGCAAACTCTTCCTCTTTGTTGCAGCCACTGATAATAGCCCTCAGTTCAAAATTTGTTACTGGTAAAACTTCTCTATGGGGTAGCATTGCCAGCATGGACTTTGCTCCTACCCTGTAAGTTTCATGTGGCCTAGGAGCACTCTCTGACCCACAGAATTCTTTCCAGTAGCTTAAATGCACACCTACTATTTTTAGCAACTTCACTAAATCCCTTAAAAGACTTACAACTAGAACCACAGTTAGTATTCAGATTTTTTCACTTTTAATAAAACTAATTTTAATTTCTCCACTTGCAATTTGGCATACTTGTAGAGAAAGCTTGTTTTCCTCTTTATAAACATGTTGCAAATGTCCCTTATCAATTGCCAAATTAAATTGCAATTTAAATTAACTAACGTCTCTTACAATATTCTTCAAAGCCTTGCCACTAGGCATTTGTTCCTCACAGTTACATACTCAGCTAGTCCCAAGATACATGCAAACAACTACAAGGTTTCTTTCTCCTGTTGTCTCCTAGCTTATTGCTATTTTTGGTATGGATTTCAAAGAGACAGTAACTACTTCAAAGTAGTTGATGGTCCTTGTGAAATTATCAGCAAGATTCATATTTAGAAACAGCTAGAAACTTGGAAGTTTGGAAACTACAGCAAAAAAAAAAAAAAGACAAAACTGTTAGCTGTTAGATTATATTCCTGCTTTCAGAAACAAGTTTAATGTGGGAAGGATAAGCCCCTAAAAAAATCTTAGGAGACTTTTTTCTATCCTAAATAGCAACTGCATCTCAAAATATCTATGCAACATTCCCACTGCCTCCCTGAGCTTCCTTTTCTCCTTCTGACAAAGCAGATTCTACACAAGTAAGTCACCTGAAAAGACATATTAGATAAACAGCAAGCTCACAAAGAGACCTATCAGTCTTGCTGTACCACACAAAGTACAAGAAGTATTAATTAATGCAATTTTGGCATGGCAACTCACTCTTCCCTACAGTGTGGAAAACAAACTACAGAAATAACAATCAAGAAAATAAACTATATCACTTAACTTTTACAATACTTAGCACACTCCAACTTCTATTCCTTCCTACCTCAGGTTTCCCCTTAACAGAGATGGCGGGTAGTAATATAAATGTAGTAGCACTTCTAAAATCCAAAGTGGTTGCAAGTTTATTAAGTGGAATATAAAATTAATTATCAAACTGCAACATCAGAACAGTTGTACAAGATTGGACATAAAGCTTTGTGCACTGAGTTGTTAATCCTGAAAAATACTTTCATAAATATTAAACACTGAAAACAAACCTAAATTCCTTTCTCTCATAAGGAGTTTTCTCACTGTATTTTGCATGTCAGAAAATGCACTAATTCAACTGCAGCAGAGCATTCCACAGCTGTGGGTACAAAGGACACGCAGTGAGTGTTAAGCATTAAACCAACACAAACAGAAAATTGATTTTCCAGGAAAGCCTTTTAGAGCATTTCAAAACTTCAAAATGGAGGGAAGGGAGCAGAAAAGGGAAACTACAAAAAGTGAACTGCTTTGTTCTTCTGTGAAAGCAATTCAACAGTTGATACAAATGACAGAAAACATAAGACATCACAATTATTAAATAATAACAAGTTATGCTAATTACAACTTCGAATAGGAAATATTTTCAAAGTCATAGGAGTCAAACAGAAAATAGCTCAACATATACAACTAACATTTCTATTCAAGTTAGCACTGAAGATTCTGTTTCTTTATACTGTTTCTTGAATAGATTGTAAAATACAGAATCATACAAATTGATAAGTAAAATGCCCTAAAAAATTGGTGTAGGTGGCCCCATAGACTTAAGATAATTAAGAAGTATCTGGACAGCCAGAGGGGACGCCCTTGCAGTTCACCCACCAAAGGCTGAGGAGGTCAGCTCCAGCCTCCCCCACATTTTGGAGGTGTAGGGGTGTACATCTAAGTCACCGGCCCTTGCAAAGGCTGTGCGCATCCTGTCTGCAGACAACAAACAGCCCCACACCACCAATGTCTTATTCCCTGTGCCTGTCTCTAGACTGACAACAGAACTCAAAAACAGCAGGATGGTGTGGTGCTCTCTGTCACCAGGCACATGTCTGATGTGCCAACAGAGGGATCTCAACCTGTAGCAGTGCGCACAACGGCCTTTCCCAAGCAGGCTGTGGGTTTGGAAAGACAGGCTGTGAGAACTAGTACTCATACGGCACAAGTTACTTGCACAGCTTTCTAAATTGGTCAAATAAAATTTACATTTTTCGTGACAGCATGAAGACAAGTGGGAGGAGAGGAGGTGCTTCACTGCTACGATTGCTCATTCAAACTCCCAACTGTTTCAGCTTTCCAATAGAGCTAATGGGCTTCCCTTATCTTTTAACATTTCTCCAGTTTCACACCTCCAACTCATGAATTTCTACAAACCTGCGGGAAAAAGAGTATGGCTGGTTAAACAAATCCAAGCCATTCCAATTTTGCAAGATGAGGAATAGCTGAGGACAGATCGGGAATTTAGGACAGGAAAAGTTCACACAACTTTAAATAAGCCAGTCACTATTTGTTTACGCTGTACTCTGGGTTTGGAGGAACATGTTTATTAACATATAGATGCACACATTGCTGTGCTACCTCTCTCCTAGTTTGTGCTAAAACCTCAAACTTAAAAAAAAATATTAAAAAACCCAAACAAAAAGCCAACCAAACAAAAAATCCTGTCGCTACAAGCGGCGCTGTCAACACGAGCTCCCGGGTCGGGCAGGCGGGCGCGGACCCTTGTGCTGGCCCCGGGCCGAGCCGCGCTCCGGCCGCAGCTCCGCGGCCGCGGGGACCTAACCGCGCCAGCGCCCGCGGCTCCGGCGCGTTCTGTACCGCCACCTCCTGGCGCCTCCGCCCGCAGAGCCCGCAACGGCGCCCCGAGATGCTCGGGAAGCCGGGAGAACGGGGGTTGTTAAGGTGGTCTCGAAAGAAACGCACTGGCAGGGAAAGCCAAACCAAACCAAACAAACAAAAATACCCAAAAGAACTAAAAAAAAACCAAACTGGAAAAATATAGGAAATAAGACCCCCTTTTTTGCTTTTTTTTGTTAAAGCTTCTTTTGCTTCCACCAGCCCAAAGGGTGAACCCAGGCAGAAGGAGAAACCAAAATACTGAGGAGACATGAAAACAAAGAGTATGACAAGCTCAAGCCAGCTGAGCATCCAAAAGCAGCTTCCCCCAGACCGCATTAGTTTTTAGTGTAATGGGAAGCATTGTGTGTGTCAAAAAATAAACAAACAATCTGGTATCTACAAAATGCCTGCTCCACAGCAAACCTGAGAGCCTGCAACCTGAGGAGAGGTGACCTGGATATTTATCCATCCACCATGTCTTCTTGTCGCCCGCCTCCCTGAAGGTCTCCCCTAGAGAACAGGGTCTTCAAGGGTTGCAGTACCAGAAGGACGTACCATACACTGCCAGCACCTACAGCTTTCAGTCAGCTTCCTGGCTACTGAGCTCTTCCAGCAGAAACCCCACTGCAGCAGGCAAGGCCTCCCCCATCCATCATTCAGGTACGTCCCAGCTAGTTAGAAAAAGACAATTTGGCAACACCAAAAATCCCTTTGTGCCCACAATTAAATGTCTTGAGAAGAAAAAGACACTTCTGTGCAAAGTAGAGAGAAGCAAAGCACTCATCTCAAGTCTTTTCTTAATGCTTCTTCTCCAATGATTTTTTTTCATTTTACTTCCTGCTTAGTGACAAAAGGGATTTGCTTCTGCAAATAAGTAGGACCCAGCTTTAAAGAAAATTGCTGTGCATATGAAGCTTGAAGTTCCAAGAAATTAAAGTTCCATCAAAAATTTAATACTTGTAAGTGTATGTGTTTGTATCAGAAAAGTTATGTTCTTGGTTTTTTGTGCATTTCTTGTGGTTGTACCTAATTGTACCTAAGACTACCATATGAGACACTATCTCAACAATGAGAAAAGATAGTACTCACATGATCAATGTCTGCAAAAATCACACTGCTTAAACATCTGGCAAAACATATTGATTTTGTGGTTAAACATCAGGTTAATGTTGCATTTATAATTAGTGCACATATAATTACACAGAATTTTTTTCATTAAAAAAAATTAACCACAATTCTCCTAACAAAAAAA
>VXBU01000713.1:46302-71955 GCA_013400315.1 Bombycilla garrulus | reverse complement strand
AAAAAAAAAAAAAGAAAGAGAACCGAGAAGAAAACAAACAAACCAAATAAGCCACCTACACACAACTTCTGTAATTTACAAATGTGGCTTACAAGCATCTGAAATTGATACTTTCCACTATCTCAAACATAGGCTACTTATAGAAACAGATCTTGTAACAAATAAAATGTGTCCAACTTTGTTTGTTAGAACGATTTATATGCACTTGCGTGACACCACGCTATGAGCAACTCAACTCTACATTCCTGTCCAAACAAATCTAATCTCTTCCCTGCAACAAGCACTCCAGAGCCTTCAAGTTGATTTTACCCAAGAGTATTTCTGGGCTATCTTTGGAATGCTTGTGGGGTAGGGGGAGGGGGGAGGGACCAGGAGGGAGGGGAAGAAACACTAGCAAGTAATCAGCAAATAGAGATGGAAATTAAACCTTACTTTGTGTGTTGACCAAAAAAAATTATGCCATTCCCCATAAATCACTGCTTGGCTAACACTGACCTCTGCTAAAATGTTTACAATGTTAATGCTGTCCTGTAAATTCAATCTCTATGAAAAATGGCACTTTTGCCTCCTCTACTAATTTATGTTATCCCATTCATATGTGCTTGCACCTTGGGTAATAAATTATGTGCTCATAGTCTGCTTTATGTTCCGCTTTCCTGTTTCCCATAAAAATTGCTTCTTAAAATAGGCAGATTTTCTACTAAGCTTTGATTGAAATACTTTTAAAATCTGAGAATAAAATAAGAAAATTCATTTCAACTCAGATGCAGATTATACCCTTTTTTCTGCTCATTTTTTTATCTCCTTTATTTAAGCTACTTCTCCACAGCTTCACTTGTGTTTCAGTTCATAAGCTTTTTAGAGAAGGGAAATCAGGCACTTTTTTGTGTAGGAAATGCCATTCACACAGCTCTACAGAAACAACAAATGCATGCACACAAACTCCCTCACAAATTGCTTTGTTAGAAATATTTGAAAGTTTAAACAAGTTCCAGGTTTAAATCTGTGCCAAAAACTTAATAGTTAAACAGTTATGGTTCTCTCTTTACTTTGACCACCGCTCACAGTAGAAGTCCTCAGACTTTGTACTGGTGCTCAGAAGTTATGAAACTTGGTAACTTCCAAATTTTATTCCACTACCTGCAAGAATAAAAGCCAAATGGAAGAGTGAAAGGACACAGAAAAATCAAGAGGAACATATAAAAGCAAATTCTCAAAGGGTTTCTTCCACAGATGAAGTGTAGCAGTCAGTGAAGAGGAAGATTACTTCTTCACTGCTCCCAGTTAGAGATTTTCCCACTGCAGACCCAAAAAAAAAAAAAAAAAAAACAAAAACTGCAGTGAAGCATAGTACCAGCCCATCAATCAGAATTAGGTATTTTAAAGTGTCTACTTTTCAAAAAAAGATAAACTGCCATTCCCCTAAATTTCAAAGTTTGTAACCACGGCTTGTAAGCACTTACAATTTCATGTTTTCTATTACCTCCAAGAGACACTTTGCATTTGTAATATGAGAGATTGCAAAATGCATTTCTCTGCATTATTCTCAACACTATTTCTCTTCTTCTGTCAAGCATTCTGCTACTCATTTGCAGACATTGTCTGAGAGAAAGTATTAAATCCCACAAGCCTTCTTTAAAAACCATGGAAGTTATTGCATCAAATTTCATAGCTTTCATAAAGCATTCAGCTATTATATTGATGGCAACAGGAATATTTTAAGCAATTTAAATAAATCCTACTGGTCTTGTCCTCCTTCCATGACTTGAACAAAGGGATTGACAGCTAATTAATGACCAACAAAAATTAATTAAACAGGAAGGATGAGAAAATGGAGGCATCTATTCTGATGTGTCCCAGAAGCATTACAATAATCCCTTGCCTAGCACTAGCAGACAATATTCTAAAACCCATCTCTTAAAAGATCTAGAACCAGCTTTAACCTTCCAGACAGATTCCGGATGAGGACAGTCTAAAATTGTAATTCTAGAAGGAATTTTGTAGCAGTTATTAGTTAAGAATGTCATATTCAAAAAGCATGCTATTATGTCTACCCAGACACCACCCTCACCTTCTTCACAGACCCTTTACATCCACTGCTGAAGACCAGAGATCCCATTTTTTAGGGGTCTGACTCCTAAAATGGAACAGACAACGTTCCATTTAACACTGAGCTAACTAATTCTGAGTTAGTCTCCAGTGCATATTATAAGGAGTAAACAACCAAAAAAAAGTTGCCTTTGAACAATTATGGGCAAAACGATATTTATCATTACATATTTAACATTAATGCATTTTGATGTTTAACAACAAAATGAACTTTGGTATTTATCAACAAAATGTAACATTAATGAACATTGCCAATATTGATTGGGTTGTCATAAAATCAACAAACACCTCTCAGATACATCAGAGTGTTCTGTGTACTGACAAGTACAGTCCAGACTGTACTGACAAGTACAGCAACTTTTCTAAGCTAGGTTTGTCTCTTTCCACAGAACCCCCCCCTTTATTTCCCAAGCTGGACATGAATGACAGTCATGAGAATAAGTTGATAGCACAGAATCTAGTTTGCCTGCACAACAAATAATACAAATTGTTTGAGAATAATAATACAAATCTTTTTGTTGTTTCTCCCAGATATATCCCATGCTACTCAAACAAAGCCAGAAAAAGTGAGGAGTTTCAAATCTGTATCTTCAAACCCAGTTTCCCTGTTTGCAATGTGATCAGCATGATGTTTCAATACAGCAATTCTGTTCTAAATGCTGTTGAACTACAAAATTTGACTCAAGGTTTAGACATAGGAGAACACAGTGCTAAAAATTCAGTTGATTAAACCAGGAAAAGATATTTTTAAAAAGTAGTATATTCTAAGAGCACTCTGACAAAATCAGATGCTTGCGTACTTACATCCTCAAGGTCAATACTGAGTAGGACATAAGTTTCCTGTCTAATTTTTTACAAAGTAATCTTTTAAGACCACAGTAGCCCTTGGCAAGATTCTTTATATTCTATAAATAAATAAATAAATAGAGTCACTAGCAACAAAAACCTTCAGCTCTAGTAAACGCAAATGCGGTAACACGTTAATGCTAACACCAGTGCTGGTAACACAGAACGGCTGTATAGAACAGGCCCTGACCATGTATTTCTGTTAATCAGACTATCAAAACTAATTACTATTGCTTGTCCACTTCAGACACTTTCAAAAACCCAGAATATCACAGATAAAAATCCTAGAGTTACAATTTCTGTACTGTCCAGTTATAAACTCTGGGGTTTTAGTTCCATAACACTATCTCTCTTCAATTGCTCCAGGAAAAGTGTTGCAGCTACAGCTTGGTTTACACCAAATGGCACATGGAACTCATAAAACAAGTGTGATTAGGAGCAGCAGTCTTTACCTCCATGCAACATTGTCAAGACCAAGAAATTAGAAAACAGAGCCCTGAAACCACAGTCTGAAGAATATCTGCAATGTTTATCATTTACATCTTTAATACCACCTAATAATACTGCACGTGCAATTACAGTGGAAAGATATAATTAGGATGATTCATCTAGAAGAGGTAACACTTTCAGTATTTTATGAAAAAAGATTTACTAAGCTACAATGCCAAACAATGGATTTGCTTTTACAAAAATACTTTCTGGTTTCAAATTTATTAATCACTACAGAAACCTTCAGACAGTACTGATGTCAACCAGAAGTATCTTGTTGTGGTGATCAGGGCCAGTTACAGTATCTCAATGTAACCTCGAATAAAAAAAAATGAAATAGTTTCACTTAAATTCTTTCATTAGCCTGTCCTTTTCAAGTCTTTCAGCATAAAATTAGTAATATCATTAACAGTCTGCTTCCCTATATGCCTAACCCTAAAGGAGCATTACTTAGGAAAAAAAATATCCAATAGGAAAAAATATTTCCAGCATGCTGGCACACTAATTCTGTAACGCTCATGCTTATAAAAGGTTTCCACATGCCTTCCAAGGAAAGTTACAAACAGACTGACATAAAATAACTGGTAAAAGGGGAAGCATACATTCTAAGTTCAGTAAGGAATGTAGATTTGATTACCAATTCTGACCTTTTACCACTTGAAGTCGCAGGAGAAAAATGATGTCACAACTACAAGCATGCAAAACCCGTTAAAGTAATGCCGTAACCTTTTTGAGCAGTTGAAAACAGATATTAATAAAGTGTCAAAGAGGCCACAGGAGACGTAACACAGGAGGCATGAGGAGGTTTACATAGAGAAGGCTTACAGAGAATACGGACATTTGAGTTGCTTAAACCAGCATATGGCTAAATATGACTGTGCACGATTTGTTGGTTTTCTTCTAGGACTGCTAGCAACAAGCATTGCACAGTCTTTCAGAATGAAATAAATTGCATCCTTCCCCCCAGAAATGGAAGGAGAATTCTAGAGAATTTCCGACCTTTTAGCTGCAGCTGTAACTGCAGGGAGCCCAGGAAAACGGAGTGGGCATTTCATTCTTTCGAACCAATAGCAAGCAGTCAACCCAAGTTAAAGCAAAACACACAGCCTTAACTCTGAAGATACCCAGACATGTCTGATGGGGAAAAAATTGAAAGTTTTGCCAGTAAACAGGAAAACAGATGAAGGGGAAACCTAGAGGCATGATTTAATATTCATCACCCTTACCTTGTGGCACACCAGCTATGGCCTCCACCCTTTCTTTGTGTCTGTACTCATGCTCACCCGAGCCACAAAGCCAAGGATCTGGAGCTCTCTCAGGTCAGGAATCAACCCTGCACTCCCAGGATCGCTGCTGGCCCCGCTGCCTCCCTGTGGCAACAGCATCGTTCCTGGCTCTCCCTTCCACCTAAGTGGCACCTCAAGGAATGGGTTCCTCCTGGATTATCAGGCTGGACTGGCAAACCAGGAACCGGCAGGTTCATGCCAAGGAAAGGGGAAGAGAGAGACACCAAGAGAAGTGCCAATTCAGGTCAGCTGCTAAGGAACCTGCTCCTAACCTTATCTCAAGGAGAACCAGAAAAAGAAAAATTGCTTGTCATGCTAACCCAGATGCATTCACATTTTCGAACAACAGTCAAAATCTACTCAAGCTTGAGAAATCAAAAAACCCCTTACTTCCACATTCCATTTGTAGAAATGAAGTAGGATTGAAGACACAATTACCATAACCACGTACTTTCCAGAGCACTAAACCTGTATGTAAAGTTCAGCCCAAAGTCTCATGACAGCCTAAAGCTACCATGAGTAATACTACCTTCCCCAGCTCACAAGTCAAGCTTCAGCCAGTCTCTCCCCACTTTGTTTCCAGTGTCTTCACAGGAAAGTTGGTTACCACCCTCAGAGGTGGCTGAGGCTGGTTGCCGAAATACTGAAGAAGACAGGCAAAAGCACAAATCCCTCGTGCCAGGGCAGTCTTGTACCAGTCAAAGTTTCTGTTTCAGAGGAACTCCAAGATCCTCAAGATCACTCAAAGCTCCTCCACCTGCCTCCAGATGCTAGAAAACTTCAGGCAGGCTGGAAGGATTCCTCCAACCAATTTCAAACTGTAAAATCAGCTCCAAATTATACATTAGGCTAAACAAATCTATAGGTCCAGGATGGAGTCAAACTTGCAGTCGATAATCCTAGAAAAATGCAGAAACATAGCACCTGAATTAATAAATTTCAACTTGTCAGCATGAAAAGTAATCATTTCAGTTGACTCATGGTTTCTCTCCTGGTTTCCCTTCTGTTTGCACTAGTGAAAGCAACTCGAATAAGTGCTCAATAATTAGAAGACAAAACAGAGTACAGGTAATAATAATAATAATAAAGTAATATGCAGAAAAGTAAAAATTACATAGGGATGTGTACATGCACCTTATTGACAACCTTTAAAATATTCCTTGTCTCATGTAAAAAGTGGAGAGTGAATAATTTTTAATTCACAAATTTGCCACAGGCAGTTACAGTTCAGGGAAAACAGGTATAACAATTTTGCAGCATTGCTTCAGCAGTGCTTGAAAGATTTCTTGTTCAATTAAGATGTTCCTAGAAACACAGAAGGGGAAATAAAATACCAATCTTCCTGAATGTAAGCAGATTTTTTTTTTTCTTCTAACAATGCCAAATGCTCTATCAAACTGCCTCTCTCTCTGCACTAGAAGCTAATCTAAAAACAAAAACATTTACACTTCGCATTTCTTTCCCTCCTTGTTCAAGCTAAGAAGTGTGTAATATCCATAACACACACAACTCACAGTGAATTGTGACTTCAACATACTCACTTGGCAATGAAGAAAGCCCCAAGGTCCGTATTTGTAGGAATAAAGCAGATCATACTAATCTGGCTCTAGGAATTTCAAGACTGGTATCATATTGCAAGTGGCTACCCACTTGAACATAATTTCTCCTCAGGTTTTTTTTCTACTTGAACTGCCAGCAGTGTTAACTCATTCAAGCAGCACACATTACCACTACAGAACCCTAGGAAAGCTCAAGATCCTACAAAGAACAACCTCCAATACATGAAACCAAACGGAAATGAAATTTAATTGGTTTTGACATCATTCTAAACAAACTAGCTAGCAATTTGGAAGCCTACATACTATATTTGAAATTATTTTACAGATGCAGTTTTGAAAGCTTAGAATTTTTTTTTTTTCTTATTCAAAATAGCAAGCCAAAAATGAGATAGATTTTTCTTGTGAATGAGAAGCTTTAAGTGGAAACCACAAAGTTTATGATAATTGATTTTGGTAGTCCTGAAGTAGTCTCTGAAAGGGGTTGCTTAATTTTCCTAAGCACAGTCAGTTGAAAAAGAATAATCAAGAAAAAAACCCTTAGAGTTGAATTCTTTTCCCAGAAATTCCAGGAAACTAGAAGTTTCAAAGATGTTCAGTAAGATGTAACACTGCCAGTATTTAATAACAGGATTCAAAGGTCTCGGCCAATATTTTAATTTTTTTTTTCATACTTCTTTTAAATCACACAAAGTGGGGAAAAATACAGAATACTAAATAAAAATAAATAAATAAAAACAACAGCCATTCTACTAAACAAAATCTCCTCATCTCAGTGCTTCAATTATTTGTTGGCTTATCATTCTTTCCTCATTTTCATTAATATTGTAAGTTTTTCTATTTAAAAAGCATCTGAATCATCATTATTCCTGAATTTTTGAATGGCAAGGAGTGATCATCAATAATGTACTGTACAAACTAAAGAAAAAAATAAAACATATATGGGTCAACAGTATTATCATTTCAATTTGATATATTACTAGCAACAAGTATGACAAAGGGTTTTCTTCCCATCTAAAGAAACTTAAGCTCCTGATTTTTCTCAAAGCAGAACTTTAAAGCAAATATTTTGTGATCATCTGCATATTTGCCCTCAGCATATATTTTCATGCCAACAGGTTGCTAGTCTTCACAGTTTTCCAGAGTGCGCATCAAACTTTTCATAGGATGAAAATACAGCATGCAAAAGAGGAACAGAAAGTGACAAAGCAGGACAGTACACAATAACACTCATGAGATATAGAAGTGGAAGTAAAATCCTACAATCACAGCTGTCTCAAAGGTTAGTGTTACGTAAACCTGAACTGAATGCACTTTAAATCAGGGGACTGTTCCTTCAAATATAGTAAATGTGATATTAACTGTTTGACACTGAGTGATCTTTACATGTAGCAAACAACCAATAACAGAAGGCACCTTGTCCACAGAAAATTGCTGAAGAATTCTGTGCTAGTTAAGTGAAAGAGAACTCAATTCACTCTTTTAATTTTGCAGTTAAGCACTAAGAAACACAATAGCCAATCAAAATTACTTACTTGGATATTAATATTTTACACTGAAAGTACAGAAAATTACTACAAAATTTTGCACTGATCTACAAAATGAAAGCATCTATACTTCTGAAATGAAAGATTCCTTCATTTTCAAATTATAAATTCACAAAAAAAGTCATCACTCAATTTATCATATGTTAAAACAAATACAAACAGGTAACTACATTTCCCAAATACTAAACAGTCTGAATATATTAGCTAAAAAAGTTTTGACAATATGAATCAACCTTGTTTCACAAATACTAATATACATCACATCAAACACATCATGCACAAAGGTGTTATTCTGTGGGTTGAGTTTGAGGGTTTGAGAGAGAGGGCATGTTTTCCTTGGTAAGCAGCAGCTTGTTTCTTGATTTTTAACCATGAGAAGGTTGCCTGTAACAACTTCAGAGCACAGAGCTTCAAGCAGACTTAAACTAATCCCTTTCAGAATCTGTCGACACAGCGCGCTCACTGCTCTAACTCCTGCTGGATTGGTTAAAGCAGCTGAAGGAGTTAAGTCCCCCCTTTGCTAAGCAGAATCACAGTCCCCTTGGCAAAAGTACGGCCATCCACTGTGGTCACAAAGGACTAAACACACTTCCCTCTCCATGGTCTGCGTGTTGGTTTCAAGCTCTGACCCGGATTATTGGAGCAGGCAGTAATGGATAACAATTCCTTAAACTGTCCCAAAACAGATCACTAGATGCCTTGGGGGCCTTAGCTATCTGAAGTATTTCTGAAGCTAAAGCCAAGCTTTCTCGAAGAAAGCCCTACACAAATGATAAATCAGTCTTGATGACAGACCTTAAATGCCACACCTTTAGTTAAGTGACTGCTGCTTGTTGGGGACAACCCTTCATACACATCTCCTTTTTGATAACTTTAAAAAGAGCCCTGTACTAAAAGCTACGCAGTCTACACAGCTCAACTTGAATAAGCACAATATATCATCTGAGTACATGCTTCTTCTTCTTCTCAAGTAAATTCATTGGAGAACCTGAAAAATGTACCTCCCTGATACACTGAGGAAAAAGGTTTAACAGAGCCTCCAGAGATTTCCCAAAAGAGAATAAAACAGGGGCTCAACATCAAAAATAGAAATTTGATGTTTATCCTCAGCAGAGCAAGGAAGGGCTGAATCATATACCTACCTTATTTTAATCTTGAAAAGAGTGTTTATGTACCCTAGGCTGACATATTGGAACAATGAAAATTAGTCTAAATTATCTCTAAATTAATTTTATTTCACTTTGAAAAACCTGTGTAGCCTCTTTTTCAGAATTAGTCTACTTTAATCCAATTTACCATAATCCATTCCTAAGGTGAATTATACTAAACTGAATTTTAATGTGATATTTTAACACTGAATGAAAGCAACCCACACAGAATTTTAACATGATTTAACTAAACTGTTTTAAATTAATTTTTAATTTGAATCGATTTTGTTTGACCTTGTTGTCACACACGGACACATCACCTTCACACATGCTTTGAGAAACTGACAACAGAGAGAAATGTATCTAGAAATATTTCTGTGACTGGCAGAAAACTTCACATAAGGTGTCCTCCGTTGGAAAGAGATTTTCATTTCACCACCTCCTTTAAGAAGCCAAGGGTTAAAAAGGCTTGAGGGGTTTTACCTCAGCAAGGATTGAATACAACTCTAAGGTGCTTCTTTTGTGGAACAATGGAAACCGAGTGGAAGAACTTCCACACATCCTCTTATTAGGAGAGCTATACTTTCCAAATAACAGTAGCAAGAAGTCAAACTCCAAACCCTTGCTGTCTTCATGCTTGACTTGCAGCATGAATCAAATTTATAAATTAGTTTGCAAGAAGAAGCATAAATCTTGCCCAACTCACAGAGTTACAGGTGGGGGGAAAGTAAAAAAGGCAAAGAAGCCCATGTGTCTGCAAACCCATTCCTGGGTTATTTGTGAATGTATAACTTCATCCAAAAAAAAATTAAATCCAGTCTGACTGTAAAGGTTATGGAAATGTCTCTGTGGAGTAGAGAACAACCAGCCATTCTGCCAGGCTGGAGCACTTTCAACCTGCATCGACCTGTTCCCACACCCCATGAAATTGCAGGCTACACTTCTACAAGAATCAAAGCGCTGCTTGCAAGACACCTCTGGAGGCCATCTAGGCCAAATACCCCCTTCAAAGTAGAATTATCACCAAGACTATAACATCAGCCTCAGCTTTGTCTAGTTGAGGACTGAAAGCCTCAGTGGACAAGGGTTGCCCTGGGCAGTCTGCTCTGCTCCACCACCCTCCTACACATGAGCAAAGTTTTATAGTATTCAAGCTGAGCCTCCCAAGCTGCAATTTGCGTCTACTGCCCCTTGCTGTGTTATTTGCTGTTATCAAAGAGATCGTCTCTGTCATCTTCATAAACACCCTTCAAGTTCCTGCAACCTCCTGTTAAGATTATCCCCTTACTCTTCTTCATCTTGAGACTAAACTAGCCCAACTCCCTTCAGGTGCCCCTTGCAGATCACACCATCTAGGTCACACCATCCTTGGTAACTTTCTGAGGCTTCAGCTTCTCCACATCCCTCATGACCTGGGAGAAGGCAACAAAATACTCCAGACATAGCTCACCAACACTGAGTAGTGGGGGACAGCAGCTTGCCACAATCTGCTGGCTACAATCCTCTTAGTGCAGTCCAGTATGCCACTCACTTTGCTCAGAAAATCAAAAAAGTAACTAAAAGCTCCACAGAAGCAAACAAACAAATTAATTAAAAAAATAAATTAAAAAAAAAACACCACCACAAAAAACCCCACATGCATCCCCAGCCAGTTATCAACCACAAATCCCTTTCTTGCAGGCCATCACCCAGCCACTATCCAGCCTTCACCCACAGGTATTCCTGCTGCCTGATGTTCTTGGTTCAGATGCCCTTCAAAAGTCCATATGAAATTAAATCATCAATCCAAAACTACTCTGGCTTGCAGAAATATCCCATGTGTCCCGATTACCGCAGCAGAAGAGACACTCACATTATTCACTTTGTAAATCATGCCATTTCAACAATAGACAGCCCCCAACAGAACCAGGAGCACTGGTCACCCTCCATTAAAAAACTGGCATTGAAAATGGAAAGACAGCAATAAGTGGTAGTGTAGGTATTGTAACTATAACACGAATTACAATTATGCTTTCCTTTTGAGTGCCCAGTGAAACACACACCTTCGATAGCTGACATCCACATGACTTCTAGCCAAAGCAAACCTATATGCCTGAAATATATGATGCTAAAAACTGGGGATGCAGGCAAAGATTTGAAAACCTTTGTTCTTTGGTGTGCAACCAAATACATCTCATCTAGATTTGTATTTTGAGATGACTAGTTTTATATACTTACATTTCCCTGACTTCTTCTCTGAAAACAGTCACTAGGAGAACTCAAAAAAAAAGGGGGCAACTGGAGTGTTCAATACTGTATTGAACTGAACTCTTAAATTAAAAAAAAAATATATATATATAGTCCACTATTTTCTAACAGATAAACTATTAAAAGTTTGCACTTCCCTCCTTCTAAAAGGGCAATCTCATCTCTGAAACTCCATGCTTTTGGGAGCTGTTGCACTAAAAGGGGTAGGAAAAAAAACTGTCTTTTATGTCAATAATGACATCAATCCCACATTGCCTAATCAAATATCTGATCTGTGTATTAGTTACCATGTAAGGAAGAAGACTAAATATGAGAAGAGTGAACCTGCCACAATATGCTTTTCAACATTAATAAACCATTCAATAGTAGATTTGTTGCTAAGTCTGCTAAAGTAAAATGTTCAAATGGCCTTGGAAGAACCTATTTGACAACAGAGCCTAAGTCTCTGACAGAAAGTCAAGGATACTTCTTATCCAAGTCCTAGAAGATGATCTGCTTGATATGGAGAATGCATGTTAATCTTCTTTGCAAATCACATTTTCCTTAGTCTGTGTGGTATTAATCTCCATGGGGGTGGACACCTCCAGGAAACTGCAATGGTTCATCTCCTGGTTCTGGTCAATTCCTGTTTTAATCTCATTTCCAGGTCACACTTTTCACACATAGTGAGATATTAAACGCTATAGGCACAAACATCTCAGCTAACCTTAGCACGCACCTTCCTCCCTTCTGGCCAATTTTTATTTAAACTCTTATTTCCTATGATGTATATTCCATTTTCAAGTTTAATAAATTCTACTTCATTTTTATCAACAAGTCTTCCCTCTCCTTCCCCTAACTTTTTTCAGAGATTTTCACAGGAAAAATTATCAGTTCGGTCCCTTTTACTAACCATTTCCTTCAAAGTCATTGTAGGTGTTACTGATATTATTGTCAGGTTGAGATGTCATTGCTGTCATTACCAATAGGCATTATTACCATCAATGCTACCTGCAAACATATGGCCAATGCTTGCCTTATTAAGGACCTAGTTCTCTCAGCGGGGTATAATTTTGTGCAGCCTTGCTTCATATAAAATTTCACTTACCTGTTGCAGGATGGGATAACCCCATGCCTAGGCAATAAACTAGGATATAAGTAAGAACATAAGACACTAAAGCATAATACCTTATTGTACACTCTCCAATTGACAGTCAAGTCTCTGTCCTAAATGAGGGGTGCAGTACAATAGAAATCACAGGAACATCACGAGGCTAAAGTACTTCAGGTCTCTCAAATATTGGTATCATAATGGGCAACACAGTCTGAGAGAGGAAAACAGAACCAGAGATCTTTAGCCTGTATGATATCTGCCTCAAACACTTTGAGAACAATCTTTGCCCTTCCCACCAAATATAAAGCATTGTTTGAATACAGTATTTAATTTCACAATCTAAACATGCTTTTGGTTTTCTCTGCCAGGTTAGCTTCTCAGCCTTGAAAACACTCACCACTAATTTAACACATCATCATCATCTTCATCTCTTATTTGTTCACTACTTGAAAAACCTACTAGCCAAACAGTTAAAACCACAATAAGGAGGCATGTTTATGAAAAGGGCAAGAGACAGACTTCAAAAACATTGCTACTTTTTCAGAGCATGCTCCTCTTCAATTTTTTGTACCGCTGATTTTTATATATTCTCTAGCAGAGAGCCTGTCTAGTGTCCTAGTGTCCTCCTTTTTTTTTGTTTTTTGTTTAACCTCTGTTGGGAATTTGGTTCAAAAAATAAGGAAAACAAATGCCTTGATTGCCTCATTTTACCATTAATTTCTTTCTCAGCACAGCTTTTGTACATGTGAACTTCACCACCACAGTCAGAGACAAGCACACCAAAAGTTCCAACAATTCTCAGGGAAGCTTGATTCAAAGTTAGTAGACTATGTACCATGAGATGCTTAGGAACCAAAGACACCGGAAAAAATGAGCCTACAGGAGAAGATCACAAAATCTGAGGTAATGCTGCCTGGCTATACCACATGCAATGGTTCCAAGTGTCTCACTCTCTGTAAGGCTTAAATTCAGCCACCAGCATCTATTGCACTAAATTGCTTGTCAATGCAGACACAGCCATAGTCTGTCTGAGACACAGCAAAACAGAATTGCCCTGACAGGTACTAGTGTTGCAGATAAAACTGGCAAGATCCTTCTAATTTCTTGCTGTAGCAGCTCTTAAGATTCCAAGAGCAAAATACAGTGCAGCTAAGTGCACAGACAATTTTACTCAAACATAACCTTACTTTGCTTTTGGAAATTATTTTTTTACTGTTTCTATTCACAGACATTCCAGTTAAAAGCTTGAATTAAAAAAGGATGATTTCTTAGATATCCAAGCCTCTCATTCCAAAGTTTTTAGAAAGCAAACTGAAATACACTTCAGAATATTTATCCAAGCTTTGGCTTCATTTAATTTTACAACGCATTTGCATTTTCATACATGGCCTTTATTGCTGTCTGTCTGCTAGGCTGCCATCTTCTGCAATCCATTAGCCAGTTTTCAAACATTGATTACAGTCCCCCATTAAGAATATCTTCTTTGCCCATGCATTTTATCTCCCGCTATTATAACATTTCATCATGCCAGAATCTGTAAATTGTGTCTGAGAACAAACTAGTCTGTGTCTTAGGTAAACTGATCAATCATATATGAAAGAAACCAAAAATACTTCAGGGACTTAGATGTATTTATATATTTTACCATGTATAAACACATTCATCAAACAGCCACTGGGTCCATTTATGAGCTATACATCAATTACTGACATTTACATAGAAGATACAATCGTTGGTAGTTTATCTTTTATACTGCTAAAGGCAAATCCTTTTAACTACAACTTATTTAGGCAGAAGTTTTTAATATGTGCAACTCTAATGTTCTTAATTTTGTTACACTTTCTCTGCTTTTTCCCCTGACAGATTACAGAAATTCTGAGGTTCAATCCCACTCTTTTTGAAGTTGTGTTCTGAACTGCAAAAGTATAAGGAGATAGCAACTTTTCTGGGCATAAACATAGCCAAAGTAATCTTTTATATAAGAAGGACCCATTTTGCTTAAATACTTAGACCACATACTGCCTGCTCTTTCTTAATTCTTACCCAAAGAAATGTAAATTCAATCAGATGCTTAACTACCTTGGTTGAGATATAGTGAACAAGCAGATAAGAGAGAATGTAAAAGAAGGACAGGAAGAATACTGTGATAAACAATATGCAGTCATCTTGGATGCAGAATGTCTCAAAAAAGGATTAGGAAATAAAAAGAAACCAGTTTTACCTGGATTCCTTCTTGACAGGGCCTTTTTAATATAGTAAAGAGGAAGGTAAAGGCACCCTGACCTGGGAGTTTAAAAAACCCCACACCAATAAAACAAAAGCTAAGCAGACATCTTATGGAAGAAGCTAGAGAACTATCAAGAAACTCACTAAAACCCCCTGCCTACCCATAACTCAGTCTTAACTAAGAAGATATTCATTCCACAGTCAGGTAGGCTGGTTTGTTTTTCTGACCTCTTTCACCTGGCAATACACTCAACATACAGCATAAACAGAGTTGTTTCGAATTTCACATATTACTGCCCACAAATCTGTCAGTGTAACAAGATGATGATAAAATAAGAGTTATTCCTAAAGTACCAAAAGCTGAAGAGCAGCAACAAAGATGGGCTTCTCTTCCTTTCACCCAGTCCACGTTTTGTGTCTTAGAGAGGGAAAAAGGCATCCTCCTCATTCATGGCACAGTACCAAAGAAACTCATCAACTTCAAGATTTCTGCAATGGATTCACAGATCACTTTTACCCCTTCCTAATTTTACACTTTCATCTTCAAATCTATTTTGTTTACACAGCTGAAATGCTGCCACCATCACAGGACTCAATTCTCAACCACAAGACCGTAGCTGATGTGTTCGAATATGTAAGAGGACTTGGGATCTTTATAATTTAAGGACTTATTTATTACAAAATTGTGATCCCAGTACTTAATTTTGTCCTCCAACAAATATGAGAGCAGTTGCTTTTCCCTTAAGGAAAAATGGAGTATTGTACTTATGTGTCCCCTACACTTCACAAATCGAAGTAAGATTATGTTGTTTTCCCATTTACAAAGTGTTATTCAAGGCAAGAAATTCCACAAAACTACTTGCTACTACAGCTTTGTTTCAAGCACTACACAAGCAGTGCCCAGGAAACAGCACTTGGTAAGAATTTAACAAGTTGTCCATTAGTTAATCAGCATCAGTTCTTCTGTACACTTCAGAAGTGAATAAAATTGTTATTTTATTAGGAAAATAAATAAACATTTACCAAGTTCATCCACTTGCTCATGTGTCCTCTGAGGACTGCCTAATATACAAACTTGGAAAATCTGAGCATTTTCTTTGGCTTTTTCTTCCACTTACTAATGCTGGGAGTTTTTTAGGTTTAAGTTCACAGTGCAAATGCTTCACCTCCAAGTGCAGTGGAAGTTTTTTGTCGTTGTTTTTTACTCACATATTCACTTCCACTAAAAGATAGTTTTTCTAATTATTTCAACTTCTTCATCATAGACTAAGATTGGCCCATTACTTATTTAAGGCTGCTTTTTACTTAATAGCTGTTTAAAGAGATGGATGGCCAAAATTATTTCCCAGAAACTCAAATTATCTGGTGCTTGTTTTCATTCCCATTTCCATGCTTAAGCAAACAGAGAGATATGTTTATGCTTAGCATCTGGATACTATCACTATGCAAGCAAAGCAATCCGTCAGATTATTCCAGTATTTCTAGGGTCTGCAAATGCCATTATTAATCACAAATGCTACTCTTTCAGGTTCACAGCCTTGTCACGTACCCCATAAAGCTCAGACCAAGGATTTTAAAATACATTGTTTCTGTCAACCTGAAAGTAATGTACAGACTCCCCTCTTCTGAATGCTCATAAAGAACATCTGTGCAGTCTCTCTAAACAAGAGCATAATCTTGCCCTTCCAAAATGCTGGTCATTTAACTCAACTCCTTGTTCAACATTTGTCAGAAATACCAATAAATCACCAAAAGGATTGAGCATTTGGAGTATAAACCCAAAAAAACAGATAAGTGAGCCAGAGGGAACAACCACCACCCTCAAAACAGCTGCTTAGTATACCCATTTCAATGCCTTTAAAACCATCTATAAACCGAGTCTGGTAGTTAACTGCTGCTGTGCAGACAACAGGATACACAAACTGGCCAGCAACTTGCTCATCCCTGGAAAGAACTGCAGACCTGGAAGCACTTCATACCTGTAACATGACTCAGAAGGAGCTGTTAACCTACCCTACAGTACTTAACCAAATCAGCGTACAGGTATTTCAAATGAATGGAAAAGGAAGGTGGGGGGAAATAAGGGGGGAGGAAAAAACTACTGGGACTAACACATCACCTAGGAATGCAATACTTTCCCACTTACATAAGAAGAATCAAAGCATTAAACTATTACACTAACTTTATCAAAGGAAAAAACTCAACCACAATGGCTAATAACAGCATATAGAGTTAGTAACTACTAACAGTAGTGGTTTACAAATATTAAAAGCTAAAACAAAAACCAATCTGATTAACAGCTTTTCACTTCCAGGTTTCAGCCACCTCAGTCAGAAAAAAAGAAACCCACCTTTAAATCTTTAAATGCTGTGACATTACACCCATCTATTTAGCCTGTGTCTACCAGGAAAATTATAATCCCTTTCATTACCAAGCTTCGTTTCAACTG
This sequence comes from Bombycilla garrulus, assembly GCA_013400315.1. Taxonomy (NCBI): domain Eukaryota; kingdom Metazoa; phylum Chordata; class Aves; order Passeriformes; family Bombycillidae; genus Bombycilla; species Bombycilla garrulus. Next base: position 54,959 of record VXBU01000713.1, on the reverse strand, counting down.
ATTCAGAAATCCAAAACCTGCTGTGGGTTTTGCTCTGACCTGGGAAAAGTCTTTCCACCCTTACATATCTACTTACATTCTCATAATTAAGTAGAGCAAGGGCATGAAGGATTTTATTTGTGGAGGGGGTTAGGAATAGTTTGTCATGCTATCTGAAAGGAAAGGTAGCAAAAGAAAGCCAACCCCGCAGAGATTTACAAATGCATAAAACTTAATATAAATAGACCTTTTGCACTAAACAAGACCACACACACAAAGTATCCATATGCTGAAGTGCTGGCAAAGTGACTGAAAGTGACTGAAAAGATCCTATTGTTATATTTCTGATGCACAAGAGTGGAAAACCTCCTTAACTGGAAATTTACTAGCCTGAAAAGTGAACACGGAATGCACCAAACAACGTTATCACATCAACAAAAAAGACAGATACAGCTAACCAGTTAAGCAAAGGAGCACACAAAAAACTTCATTAAAATAATATTTATACTCAACTATTTACTTATGTTGTTTATACTTAACCGTTCTCAGTAAGCAATCTCATCTACCTTCCTTCACTTATGGCACGAAATTCTAACATCAAACTCTTCCAAAAAAAACCAAGGAGAGCCAAGGAGATTAAAAAAGTGGGGAAGGGGGCAGATGGAAATGAGTGTTTTATAATTTAAAGATACACCGGCCTGGGGCAGGGGTGGGGGAGGTGGGAGGCGGAAGAACCACCACAGGGATAAGGAGTGTGAGAACAGTGGGGAAAATGACAATCCACTTCTTTCTTCAGGTGGGGGGAAGGAAGGGATTGTGGGACTGCCCATTTGGTAATTTCGAGATTGGACTGGGGGTTTTTGTTTATTTAACATTATTTTTAAATCAATGCCATTATCTTCTCTGGAAAACTAATGACAAATAGTACTGAAGTTAACACAACAATGTTTTGGTATGTACTGTCTACTTATAATGCTCAGACTGAAGGATATTAATCGGAGAGATATCTGAAAAAAGTATCTTCTACAATTGTAAAAACGCATTTCTTCAAAGGAATCAGAAGTTGAACAAAATAAAAAACTGCCTTTGGTGTTTTTATAAGAAATCATTCCTTCAAAGTACTTTAAACAGAGTGATGGCAGTCAGCACTGACAACTTACCTAGTCATGAACTCAGTCACCTTTCTTCAGCACTCTCATGGCTGATAAGTGCTTTCACATTTACAAAGAACAGGCAAATAGAATGACACTGGGAGAACTAAGACAACTGATACCGTTTTGATCTTACTCCAGAGATATGATAGAGATATAATGGAGTATCAAAATATAAAATCAGAGCATCTTTTCCAGTTAATAGCAACAGGACAACTCTCTTCCAGGTCTTGTCATTTTAATTTTTCACTGTAATGAAGAAGACAAAAGCAGTCTGAAATTTCAGTGCTATAACAGAATTTTCTTTTTTTACTTAAAACCATGAATCATTTAAAACCAGCAAATATCATAAACCACACTACAGGACTCACAAAGAAACACAACCTCTATTTGGAAATAGTAATTTAAAAAATAGTTCAAAAAGTTAGTTATCCAGTCAAAAAATTTATACTGAGCAGTTTTGAATTCATTTGAACTACAACCACAGTTATTCTTCATAGTATTTTTCTCTTCTGGTTAATATTCATCAGTCATTTTTACTGTTACAGAGCAAGTGTTTACACACAAAAGTAAGCATACAACTCCACCTCAAAATAAATTGAGTAACCAGTGTGTAATAATTAGAATGAACATACCATAACTTAATTGCAACAGAACTTGGGTTTAAAGTATTCAACAGTGTCTCATAAGTCAGTAGAATTAATTTCGTGACATGGTAGTTGAGAAATGGCTTCTTTTGCTACTCAATTAATAAACATAATCACATGTTTTTACTAAGTGGCAACAGAGGTAAATGACTTTCTGACAAACTAAAAGGTCCAATCTTTCATACACTAGCTAACAAAAATAACCCTGTATTACCTTAATACTGGGCAAAAAATTGATTTTTTTCACGGCACCAATCCTCAAGGCATTAAATCTCTCAAATCTTTTACTGTAAGCGTAAACACAACTTTCAACTACATGGCTTCCTAGTTAGAGCAGACTAAGTGACTCAAAACTACAAAGTAGGTAGGCACAATAGGTGACTTCAGCTGGGTAGTTTGCATAGCTTTGGACAACTGGTTTAAAGCCACCTGTAGTCAAGGCTTACCAGGAAGCAGCACAAGGACCTTTCTGACCTACAAAATTATGTGTAGAAGGATTTTAAGCTCAGCCAGATGACACAAAATTGTCACCAGTGCCATTTACTGCTGCCCAGCTGGCTCACTCTGGCCTTTAGAAACCATGGCCATTTTTCCCCTTCAACTCACATTCACGTATCATGAGCAATCCTGTTTAAAAAGGCCAGAGGATGGTCAAGGACAGATTGTGCACAGAAAGATGTGAAATTGCAGAAACCAGCTTTAAATCAGTTCCTGCTGTGCCCCAAACTGGGTGTCACAACATCCTCTAATTCTAGTCTTGTATCTAGGTGTCGCCTCCACCAAGTCCTCTATTGCTTGACATCACAATTGCTCTCTACTAAGTGCTATGAATAGGCCACTCCTTGTTTATACAATTGTATAATAAATGCTTTAGCTATCTATTATAACCAAAGAACACATTTAAGCCCAGTTTACTCAAAGCTGCATGTCAGAAACACTATCATAACGCTGTCATCAGTTGGCGTGCAGTCAGCCAGAACACAGCCTCAAATACCTTCACCCAGTCTAACCCCTCCAGCTCCACACAGAGCACCAGGCCTCTCTTCCCACCTCAATCCGTGTCCTCCTGCCTGCTCTTTGTACTTCTTTGGGTGCATGAAGTGCTGGCATGGTGAGCAGAGCAGGTCCAGTGTGACTCAAACCAGTGCCAGGTTCACCTCACATGAGCTGCACTGCAATCACAGCTGTCAAACCTCACCATCAGCCCTCATCCTCCCTTATGTCAGGTTTTGGTGGCTGCACGTCTGCCAGTGAGCTAATAGGAAACTAATCCCAAGCCCCATCTTCCCTTCAAGAAGACTCATATACAGCTCAACCAACTCACCCAAAGGCCACTTGGTGGCCAGACCTAGCACAGGCAAAGACCTGAGAGCCACTCAAGTGATAGAAATGCCCCCCTCTGTGGCAGCAGTAATTTAAAGTAGCTTAGTACCATAGGCAGATTGCAAACAAAGCTCCAAATCAGAGCACGCTTCTGGGAGCAGCACTACAAAGGCATCTTTTCATGACAATGATAAGCTATGACAGATGGGATTCCATCAGCACCTGAAAACACAAGGTATGTCCTAATTGACTCAGCTAGCAGAACTGGAGTAATTTTTTGGAAGCTTCCTATTATACACTTATCAGGATCTGTGCTGCAAAAGGAAGAGTAGAGATTTCACCACAACAGTTGCTTACACTCAGTCACATACCAGCTCCTCAGAGGTGAGATGACCTGGAGGACTCCTGATTAGAGACCTTACAAAGACATAATAAAGGCTCAAGAGCAAAAAGCAACACAACAGCAGTGGTGCAGATCTCTGCATGTTAATCCAGATACTGACAATCTTTACATGTAAGAGGATAAACTCTTTTAAACTCACTTGTATTAACAAGAGCATATCAAGAAAGAGGCAAACCACAGTGACAAGCATTAAACTCTCCCAAACATTCAACATCAGGTCACAAGTCCCTCAAGAGCCTTGCTCAAAACCCCTCCTTCCTCCAAAAAGGCTGGTTAAAGACACTCTCCTTCCCAAGAGTCCTGCTGTCCACTGGCACAGCCAGCCCACAGACCATCATTTAATGCAGTATCTGAGCTCTTCAGTAATGAAATAGTTCCATAAAAGTGTCAGCTCACAACCACGAGTGAGACAAATGGTCAAAAAAGCCAAGCAAATGACAGGAATGATCACACTACGGATAGGGAACAGAACAGAAATCATTATTAAGCGCTATATAAATCCATCAGGCAGCTGTCTCATGGATGCTCTGAGCAATGTAGAACTGGGACAGAAAGAGAAGGCTGATAAAAGATAAAAAGAAGGTATTGGAATGGTAGCTTCACAGAAGGTGGCTACAACTGGAGTTTTCTGACTAGAAAAGGAATGGTTGAGATAGAGTGGAAAAACCCTGTGCGGCATGAAGAAGGTAAAATGGGAGAAATTATTATTCATCTTCTCATACAAGAGCTAGGATATATGAAATACAACAAGCTATTTCAAAAAACAAAGGACCATAGCTTTTTCCACACAACTTATAGATTCCTTACCACAAAGTAAGGCAATAAGTAAAAGCAATACAGGCTGAAAATGTCATTAGGCACAATCATGGTTACACAGTGCACCTACCTTATGTAATACCAGCACTTTGTCACTTTGGACAGACAGTATTCAGAGGAAGTCACTCACCTGGCCAAAAATTCCTCTCCCCAAGTGCCCACCATCAGAGACTGGATAGGGGGACCTCTCACCTCATCATGTGCAGATTTCTTACCTCACCCTTGCTCTTGGGATTTTTTAATTTTTATTTATTAACCTAAGTTAATCTTATATAAGAGCAAGACATCTTCCTTGTTTTAAGGTGCACCGTGTGTATCACTACCACACTAATCCAGCAGTACTGTGATTCCTAGACAAAAGCAACTAATTGGGACTTCCAGGGTCATTGTGTTCTGGGTGCTTTCAATTTCACATGAATCGGTTAAGTTCCAATTAGAAAATTTATATCCATTGTATAAGTGTAATATGGCACCTGAAAATACAGATAGACAAGTGGTCTGTGAATCCACAGTGCCATGCAAGGAGCTGGATACATAAAAGGGAAGAAAACATTTTAGGAGGAGGAAAATAATTTCACTTCTAATTTCACTCATTTTCCATGTAGTTTGTCAATAGCTTTTAACAGCTTGATGGGAAATAAAAAAGATACTGATGAGTTTCTTATACATGGACACCTACCTGCACCAGTATCTTGTATATATCTCACATATGTGCAAATAGTAGTACATCCAAGGTAAAATATGACTGAAGCATCTTTTGCTGTTCTGGCAGCAAAGAGCTAATCTGAGTTTAACTACTTTAAAGTATTTTTGAATATATTCAAAGAGCTCTCAGTTTCTTCTATTACACAATTACAAACAATAGATATGCTAGTTACAATTTTCATGTATTTCTCTGTAAGTATATTTAATGTAAAAAATCTATAAAACAAATAATATCTTCCACTTCATTGTATGAAATTTCTGAGTTAGATTCACTCCCATAGACAGACTAGAAATATTTTATAGGGGAAGGGAAAAGGATTAACTTAGAAATATTTACTCTTCTATGTTAATTTGTAACACTAACTACTTCGCATGCGAAAGTCTAAGGAATAAGTATTCTAACAAATTATTTGAACTCATAAAATATACAGTGTTTTTTATGCTTAACTATCCCTATGGTCTGAGATATCACAGTTAAATAACTTCAGGTAGGCTGATGCATCTAGAATTTTTATCCTCATATCTTTTATTTAGTAATAAAAAACCCCACACACTTGCACAGACACCATCAGAAGCAGTGCAATGTATATTTCTATCTGACAAGCTAGCTGACAAGCCAGCAGCATGCTTCATTTTTTTTAATATTCCCTTTTTTCCTTCAAATTTGAAAAAATGCAAATTGCTAAAAGTAAAATTTTTAAAAAATATATTTTTAAAGTGATTGAGTTGTGAAAACAAGCTGAACTTGTTCTTTATCGAACTGTAGGAGTTGCAGATGAAAGGAGGTGCTATATAAGGAATAGCTAGACTTCAACAGAGAACACGCTGCCAAAACATTTTGGCCTAGATTCTGACAGGCACGCACCCAAGTTGAAGGGTCATGGAAAGCAGCGGTGTAAAGAAACAATCTACAGAGACCAGAAAACATTACATTGCGGATTAGGGCTGTGTTCGGGGGAAGGGGGAGGGGAAGGAGGGCAGAGAGAAGCCGTTTGGAGTTTTGTTTGCTTGGTTCTTTTTCGTTTGAAATCTGGGGAGAAAAAAGATACAATGTCCCGATTATGCGTGAAGGGGGCGGAGAAGATATACAAGCACAATTTCTAAGACAGCAAAAATTTACAAAATGTATCTTGCTCTTTTTCCTAAGTTTCTGCAGCTCCTTCCTTCTCATTTGCTTTCACGGAATATATTAGAAGGAGGAACAGACGGCAAAGTATCACATACAGTTCCCGAGGAAGGCCAGCTTTCAAAAAAATCATACTCTGTAATTTGATTAGACCCTTAATAAACATGTCAAATTTTTTATGAAGACTTTTATGAAGAATTCTGGATCTTGCTATCATTCGTACTCAGGAGTAGTACAGAGCGTCATAAAAAGGAAATAAAAATCAAATTACAATGAGAGATTTGTGAAAGATTCACACTGACTTAATACCTTCATTAATGGTAAAGGAAAATTAACAGCTTTCAATTCTTTCAATTCAGACAAGAATATTAATAAAAAGGGAGCTGAGAATTAGCTAGGTTTAGTTTAACTTGGAAAGGCACAAATTGGTATATTACAGTGAGGATGGTGGAAGGCAGTCAAAGAAAGATGATTACAAAACAGTACTTATGTTAAACAAGGGAGATGCCTAGGTGTAAAAAATGCTCCAGCGTGCACCAAACAGAGTAACTTCTCATTGTAGGCTACAGAAAGGCAGGGACGTACAAACTCAAACCTCTGTGTGTGCATCCACTGACACCAGGATAAAGAAGAATCACAAACACATACACACTCCTGCGACTGGCTAAGAAACAAAGTTTGTGGCAGTTAACAAATTCAGTAGGGCAAAGTTCTACTTGTGGATATCAAATGTATTCAAGATGAGCCTAAGAACCATACCTTAAACCAAGTACAATGACAGAACCAGCCACTAACAACTCTATTTCACTAAACCTTCAGAAAGGTCTGAGTGTCTCCGATTAACAGACCTCTGACTGGTGCAATACATCAGTATTCTTGATCCTTGGCAATAGAAACTAAAGTCTCTAGCTGCTGACATGCTATACACACACACACACCAAAAAAATAATCTTGTGTTTCCTAGATACAATTGTTCAACTACTTGACAAGCTTCACCTACTCTGGTCAGAAGGATATTGAACATTCTTTACCACTTACCTAACACATACCTCACAGTACCAACCTGACTGCTTGTACTTGTAATTCCAAAATGGGCTGCTTGCCACATTTTCAGTATGAAAGACCATATAAGTTATCAGAACTTCCTACACTCCTCACACCAGCGAACAAGTTTATAAAAATCTTTACGTAAGTGCTACCTTTGGTGTTAACATTAGTCTGATGAGTTAGGAGTAAAGAAAAAAATCACTGGTCTGACTTAACTATGGTTTTGAATGAAAAGATATTATGTTTGGGAACATTTTTTTTAGCTGCTCCTACAACATAGCAGCTGTGTAGATGGTACACTTCCCTTCCCCTGGTAAAGGGCTCGTAGGTGCTTACATAATTTTACAATTCTGATACAGAGACATTAAATCATACACACCAAAGTCAGACACACAAGGATGGATGTTATCTGCTCAGACCAGCACTACTTCAGCATATTTCTTAATCGATGACATTTCAAATGTCTCAATTAAAAACTAATTTATAGCAGGATCAGGAGGAATAAAAAGAAAAGCCCCCTGACTACACGTCAGTCCTTTAAAGTCTCAAGAGTGTAGATACTTTTATTAATGGCAGTTTTCAAATCAGTATCGTATGATAAAGAGCTCAGATGCCTGTCCAACTGATGCACCCGATGCAATTGCAAGTACCATCCAAACGAGGCGGGGGAAGGGAAGAAAGAAAAAAGAGAGCCTCAAGTCTATTTCAGCCATTCAGTTAGTCCTTGGCGCAATACTTCACGCCGCAAACAATAAGAACACGTTCATGATAAACCCTCACCCCAAGCAAACGAAGGGTGCTTCATAAACTACAGCGGAGCAGGTGGGGGGGCGGGCCGGCACACGAGTCCCCAGTGCCCTCCGCATCGCCTATGCACAGCACGGGAGATGCTGCCCCCTCTTCCCGGAGCAGCCGCTCCAGCCCCGGGCTCTCTGTCCCGAGGCACCCCCGAGGCCAACGACTCACCACCGCGCCGGCCGCAGCTCCCACCGCCCGGCCCCGCGGGCTTTAATTCCTCAAAACCCCGTGGCGTTGGGCGGCCAAGGAGGAAGGGGCGAGAAATCCGCGGCTTTCACAGAAAACAGACGCCGACCCTATCGCAGCTTTCCCTCCCGTTTCTCACCCACCACTCTTTTTTTGGTGTGGTCCTGGTGGCCAGCGGCAGCTCGCGTCTCCCCGCGCCACGCCTCGGGGCGAGGGGAGCGGCCGGGCTGCGCCCTCCGCGCCGGGCAGGGAAACACCGGGAAAAGTTTGAGCGGGGGAAGGGGCGACAACAGCTCCAACCCCGCCGGCACCTGAGAGGCTGGCCGGGGGAGAGAAGGAGGAGGAGGTGAGGAAGGGGAGTTTGTAAGGTGCCCGAAGCCCGCGCTCTGCGAGCCGGCAGCCCACGCACACGCGTGGGTCGCCCACCGCGCCCCGCAGAGCGGAAGGGGTGGGGGTGGGGGGCAGCCCCTCTGCAG
>VXBU01000713.1:0-46157 GCA_013400315.1 Bombycilla garrulus | reverse complement strand
CACCTGCCGAGAGCTGGGCCCGGGCCGCCCCGAGCAGGGCGGGCGAGCGGCCGGCAAGCAGGGCGAGCGCCGCCAGCAGCGGCAGCGAGGCGGCGGCGCCGCGCTCGCCCCCGGGGCCGCCCGCTGGGGCAGCCGTCTGCGGCGCGACGAGCGCGGCGGCGGTAGCACCGATTCCCCTCGTACTCCGGAGTTACTTTGCTGCTGGGCGAGTGGGGCGGGAGGGAGGAGCCGAGCGCGCACGTCCAACCCCCGCTCCCCGGCACTTGGCACGGGGAATGTGGGACTCCGGCCCGCAGCCCGGCGCGGGCGCAGCGGCGCCCGGCAGCGCCTCCTGCTGCAGGCGCGGGGGCAGCACGGGCTCGGATCGGCGCTGCCCGGATCGCCTCCGCTCCGCTCGCATCGGCTTTCCCTGGCGCGGCGCGGCGCGGCTTCTCCTGGCACAGCTCGGCTCGGCTCTTCTCCGCCCTCTCCGGCACGGCGCAGCCTGGCTCAGTGCGGCTCCGCTCGGCTCGGCTCCGCACGGCGCGGCAAGGGAGCTGCTACAGGCGGTTGTGCGAGCCCCCAGCTCTCAAGCTCCCGCCTGAGGGGAACCTGCCGCTTCTGGAGGAGAAGAGGACAGGGGCGGAAGGGAGAGGGCGCCTGCTGAGCTGGCGGGGCGGGAGGTCGGGGCAGGGACCGCGGCCGGGGGCGGCAGGTCTCGGGCTCTGGTTTCGGGGAAAGGTCCCCCGCGCCTCAGGTGGGATCTGTTGGCTCATCCCGCTCTCGGAAACGCGGTACAGATCGAGTGGCGAGCGTGGTATTGTCAGCGCGCATCAAACAGCCCGGCTGTATCCTCGAGTCAGGGTTCGTGTTTTTTCTTTCTTTGGCAACACTTGTCTGGCTCCTAACGCCAGTAAAGGTTCATTGTTCTCAATTGGAATGGTAATAAACAGTGGTGCCATTATCCTATCATTTCCACGCGTGATCACTATCTGACCTTTCAGGCAGGTCTGTGTGCAGCTGCGCGATTCTGACACCCGTGGGCTGTGACAAAGGATACCCTCTCCTGATCCAGACCTCAAGTATGCCCTATAATAAAGGCCTCGTTCCCTGTTTCTAAAAGCACTGCAGGTCCTGACGCTTCCAGGGCTTAGAACTCCAAAAAGCATTTGGAATAACAGATTAAATCACCAGTACTGGAATTTATGTTTAAATAAACCTAATCTCCTCAAATTATTTTTACTTATTTTTGTTAGATTTTCTTTTTCTCGTGGCAACTTGTAATTAGAGATGTTGTATAATGATTACAACTGAACCTGAAACCACTGGAAACTCACAGGTTTTATTGCAAATTCGAAATTCAATCCAGGTTCATCAAAGGTTTGCTGTGATTCAAAATCCTTTCCAGCCATCATCTGCAAATTGATAGGTTTACCTTTAAGCACCACAAGCCCTCAGTTTTTCATAGAAAAAAAAAAAAAAAAAGAATCACAACATGTTATACAAAATACCATGTCGTTCACACAAGCCCAACACTAAAAAAAAACACTACACCTGGAAAACCCTGTCCTTCGTTTGGGTGGAGTGACTGAAAACCCTCTTGCATGCTTACTCTGAACTGTAAAATGATGTGCTTCAGTGAACACTGACTCTTTGTTTGAACTTCAAGAAGAATGGGAGCTGTGTGAGACGATCTCATGACGCCCAGTATTTCAGGAAGGATGGGCTGTGTACCAGATGGGAAATTTTTCTGAGCAAGGTGAAAGAAAAAAATGTGCCAACCCAGCTTCTGATGCCTGAGGATACATCATCATTTCTGTTGCTAATGAAAAAGATGTACCAAGTCATATTGGAGTGAGGGAGTATGTGGGTATCTGATGCCTGCCTTCATGCTGGGAGCTATACAAGTAACACTGTAAAAGTGACTTCAAGCCAGATAACTCGTGAGTTGTTTGGGAGGGGAGAGGAGAGGAAGACTAATGTCTCCTTCCCCTTTACTTCCATGACAGCCTTGCAGCTGCAAGTGGTCAGCACTGCAGATTGCCATGTCTGGAGTGGGGGAGATGTTAGGTGATGGTGAACGTGCAGCTCCAGGTTGTTGCTTATTTCATTGCTCTGAGGTGATGGATTCCACTGATGATGCATAATCATCTGGGCGTTATCCAGATAGCCTACATATGTTCCAGTAGGAGTCTCTTGAGATTTCATCCTTTCCCATTATCCTGTTGCTATTAGAAAACTACCAAAAGTGTTTTGATTGCTATTCTTTCCTTGACTGGAGAGTTCAGGCTTGAGAGGTAGGGCTGCAGGGTGCCTGTGATTCCACTTTTCCCTCAGGTGTGTGCGTATCTGTGGAACCATTATGTGTAGTTCATTCTCTGTGTCCTTCTGCCATATTTGGCTCCCTAACAAATACTTACAGTTCAGGTTTGAGGTATTTTTTAAGCTATATGACATGAATGGATTTATTTTTAGTCCAGCTTTTATATTTTTAGAACTCTAAATGTTTTACCAGTTTTCACATTTTCAATTAAGAGCAAGCAAATCTATATTACCTGTCGCATGTCTTTTAAAAGCTGTCTGAGCTAACAAGCTGTATGCTAAATGCAATTCTAATATAATAGCAGAAAGGTATTACCCCACAGTAACCCACAGTAACATCTTTCCCTCCAGCCTGAGGGCTATTTTGAACTTAAAGAAGATATGGTCTTTATCTTAATAATTGCAACGTCTAAATAAAGTGCCAAATAAATCTCTGTCAATTTCAAGAAACTGGTTCTGAAACTACTAGATACTTCTACCCTCTTTGTATTCCCAGTTAAAAGTTTCCCATTATACTTTTGGGTGTTGCTGAGCCCGCCATAACATATTTTTTTAACACAGGCTATCACTTAATTATATCTGTAATGACTGACAGATGTCTAGCACAATATATCATTTCACAGCAAAGTATCTTAAATTAGCAATATTTCAGTGCTATATGATAGAATCCACATCTAACATGTTATTATCCTATGGTATTTGAACAGTATGTAAAGTCTAGATATGTTATAGTAAATTACATATTCCTAACAAGAAAAAATATTTCCCTCTTCCTTCTTTTCTTTTTCAGGAACCTTTAACCATTGTCCTAGAGCAAAAGGGGATTTGGAGAGATTTAAATAAATTTTTTCAAAAAAAGATAGTCAAGTATTCTCATTATCCTGCTGCTCCCATCCAGCTTTCCACCCCTCTGCACATTTGCTTCCTTTGACAAAATCTGCTCATTTATTTTGTGAGCCTTAGCAAGATCCCAGGCCTTGAAGTTCTGGCTCTTCGAGGTTGGAGATCCTAAAGAATGTTGAGAATTGTATTGATTGAGGTTTTCTTGGTGTTATCCAACAATGCCCATGGCAGTGGCTTCATTGTATTTTGACTTCTGAAAAGAATACCTCTATGAAATATGCTTCAAATTTCAATTAAATGTGTTATTTTAAAGCCTAGTACTCAGAGAGGCTTTTTGAGAACATGCTAATTTCACAGAGAATCAGCAGCCGAAACTCTTGTCTTAAGAAACCATGAATACGTGGACTGAAAAGGAAGAGACAATGCTGAGAGTCTTACTGATGCCTTTCAAAAGCCTCCCCTCATACACCTGCTTTTTGGAAGCTAATGTGGGGCAGACAGAGGATCTAAAAGGTATGGGGATTTACTGATGTATATCATGTGTGCACAGGTGGACCTGGATAATACCTTCCAGTTAGGAGCATCCCACATTCACCCAGCTACTTGTGGTACATGGTGAGGCCAGGGCACACAACAGGTGAACTGCCCAGTGGCAGGGGCATCCCTGCAGCTCTTTCTCACATTCTTCAGCCCCCTGTCATCAAAGCTACTGACAAGCTTGTGTGACTACACAGATTACTCTGTGGCATCTTGGGTCAAAGAGTGGGCTCAATGATTTCTGAAGTCTTTTCCAATCTTAATGATTCTATTATTTTATTCTATCCTTCTATAATTTCCCACCCTGAGCCTCCCATTCTCACTTGACCACAATTCTCAGCAATGTTCACCTTTCAGGGCAGAACTTTCCACCATCTATCCAGAGATGGAATTATACTTGGATCTGCTTGTCATTTCTACAGTTTTGATAAAACAGCCTGTGATTTTTTAAAAAGAGCACATTTCCTGTTATTGACCAACTACTGTCTTATTTTTTATTTGAGCAGACAAAATAGTTGACAACTGAAATATAGCATGGGAATAGCCTTCAAGAAGAAGCAAGGCATGGCCTTGTTTTGAAATAAATTGTTGTACTGAATTCCATCCCTTCAAAATTACATTGTACTGTGCATTCCCCATGCCAGGGTCCAGCCCAGAAAGAAACTGGTCCCTGAGTTTGTCTAAATATCCAAAAAAAAGTTCTGTAAAAGTCTCTGTTTTAATAGGGTCTTCTTTAGTAAGACACTGTTTGGCTAAAGCAAGGGACACAGAGCTGGTTTGTCTGGAAGACAGCTAATAGCTGAAACTCAGAATATCTGAGTGATTCATTGACCAGTGATTATGAGGGCATTAAATTCCTCAGAACCACTTGGTTTCAAACAAGTTCTTGCTATACTTTTTCTGTATGTATGTGTTTAAGCAAGTGCACCTTTCCACTTTGCCTATAAGCCTTTTACCGGTTGACTTCTATCCCCATGCTGTTCCTCACGGCTTCATGCTCATATTCCTCATTAGAAACATAGGAGGAAGCATTGTTTTGTGCCATTGGAGAAGACAGCAGAAACACTTTAGAAGTTTCTGGGGACTTGCAAAAGTACATTGCATTACTGTAGTGACTGCCCAATTTTTTTAGATTATTGTACCTGTACCTGCTGCTCGCAGTGTTTCGAAAGCATGTAGAGCTTTCAAGTCCACAACACTAAAGCTGATCTTGAACTCAGTTGAAGTTGTTCGCTCAGGTCTTGGAACAGCTCCACAAAGACACTCAATGTGCCCTGCAAAATTTGTGAGAAACTGGGAAGAAAAATGGACAGATGTCCTTAGAGCATTTGTTGCCACTGAGGTGCAGTAGACAAAGAGATCCAACAGTAGAGAATGGTTGAGTTGGATGAGGTCTTGCAGGTGTGAATCTGATGCAGTGAAAACAAGAAGCTGATAGAAAAATGAATATAAAAGGAAAATATATAGATGGGTTTGCTAGAGCTATCATTTTAGCAGCAGCTTTTGGGGCTAAATAGCTGTCTGTAATCAGGATAAATCACACAGTATTGCCTCTATTTCCTTATTAGGTAAACCTGCATATACTTGTAGCTTAATGGAGAAAATATGCACATTTAAAATTCAATGAGTAAAATGTTTGTGAAAAGTGAGCGGATGAAAGAAACAAAATCAGCATGATGCAAAACAAAGTTGCGCTTTTCATCCACCTTTAACCCAGCCTTAGCATGTTGTGATTAACACAAGAAACATGGAGATATTTTGGGCACAAAAAGGAAATACAGAATTGGGTAATTTTGTCTTGAGAACCTTTAAAGAACATGCAGTTTGTGAATTATCAAGTGATAGGCCTTGAAACACTTAAATATGATTTTGGGTGTGCTGGTGGATGAGAGGCTGTACATAACCATTTGCCTGCATCCGNCAAAATCAGCATGATGCAAAACAAAGTTGCGCTTTTCATCCACCTTTAACCCAGCCTTAGCATGTTGTGATTAACACAAGAAACATGGAGATATTTTGGGCACAAAAAGGAAATACAGAATTGGGTAATTTTGTCTTGAGAACCTTTAAAGAACATGCAGTTTGTGAATTATCAAGTGATAGGCCTTGAAACACTTAAATATGATTTTGGGTGTGCTGGTGGATGAGAGGCTGTACATAACCATTTGCCTGCATCCGAAGCAGCATGGCCAGCAGGGCCAGGGAGGGAATTCTGCCCCTCTGCTCCTCTCTGGTGAGACCCTACCTGAAGAGCTGCATCCAGTTCTGGGGTCCCAGCACTGGAAGGACATGGACCTGTTAGAGCAAGTCCAGAGAAGGGACAGCAAGGTGTTTAGAGGGTTGGAGAACCTCTCCTACGGGGACAGGCTAAGAAAATTAGGCTTGTTCAGCCTGGTAAAGAGAAGGCTTTGAAGGGACCTAATTGTGGCCTAATTCCTTTACTAGAATACAGTACAAATGAAAGATGAAGAGAGACTACTTACAAGAATATTTGGTGACAGGACTGGGGAAATGGCTTCAAATTGAAAGAAAGTAGGTTTAAATTAGATACTAGGAAGAAATTCTTTACTGCTGTGATAGTGGTGAGACACTGGAAGAGGTTGCCCAGAGTAGTTGTGGATGACTCATCCCTGGAAGTGTTCAAGGCCAGGTTGAATGGAGCCCTGATCAACCTAGTCTGGTGGATGGCATCCCTGCCCATGGGAGGGGGGTTAGAACTGGATTATCTTTAAGGTTCTTTCTATGATTCTATGATATCTCTTTTCCCAGGTTGTTTGGGGTTCATTTGAATGGTGTGATTTATCTAGGGAGAGTAATGGCATACAAGTCATCCATAGCCTCAAGACCTCTCACAGTACTGCTATATCCAGTTGTGCTACATTCAGTGATCAGTTTATTAAGGGGGCTTGGAGGCAAATTAATTATTTAGAAGTACAATAAATTGAGAATTCAGTCTTCCTTCCCTTAATAGATATACCATTCTTGAGATAACCATTAGATCTTCAACACATTGTCGAACTCTTATGTGGAAGAAGACCTATATCAGAAAATCTTGAAGTGAAAAAAGTAAAGCTTATCAATCACAAATAACTTTTAAGTAATGGAGAACTCTGTAGTCTTGAGAAGGTCTGATGGGATAGGTAGTGACTTTGTTTGGCTTATCCAGGCATAAATGTCCTATACAGATTACTGTTAAACCTGTTAGCAAAATGAGAGAAAGTTAGGCTTGGCTTGGAGAAGAACAATTAGTCTCCCTGCGATAACTGCTGTTTTACAGTGGTGTGTTCCAAATTTCTGTGAGATCCCAATTTTTGTTTCCACCTCTTCTTGTTAATTGGAAATTGATATATATGAGGGTGTTGAGAAGTCTGCCTGAATATAAAATGGTCTAAAGAAAACAACCCTGAGCATAAACAACCATGAGTAAGTGACAATATAAAAAACATTAGCCAGTGCTCTGGTACATTTATCCATTATAAAGAAATTAATTCAGGTTTTTCCTGTTAACCAAGAGATGGCTATGATTTGAATAAGAGGCTGAAGAAGCACAGTATACGATTCAACCTTACCCTCACAAATTTTAATGATAGCCAGGAATAAAAATTGGAATCTGCAATCAGTCAGTCCATGCTCAAGGGAACAGGAATATGATTAAAGATATTTTAAGTTCGGTACTATACTCATGTTTATTTTTGCAATCTCACTGGCTTCCAAGTGAAAGCAAAATTGTGCCCCATCTATATGCACTTCATATCTGTGGCTATACTGCTGATCAGTGACAGCCCACCAGAAAAGGAAAGTTCACACCTTGCAGAAGTTTTCTGATATTACCCGGAGGGAAAAGGAGATCTGGGCAGGGAAAAATGTTAAACAAAATATAGCCCTCTCTTCTTCAGCCTGTGATATAAATTTGTCAGCTGCAGTAGGGCTGTATGACCTCTCAAAGAAGGAGGAATAGATACTAAATTATTTCTTCATCTCGTATAAACCTGAGGAATTGTTAATGCTGAAAATACTTCTGCAGAAACAATTGCTAAGAATCATACTTGCCATCTTGTCTATAGATTTAGGAAGATTTAATCCCCAAGGGAAATTAATCAAGACACATTAATACATACTCAGCAGACTCGCAAGTCATAACTGATGTCTGGTATAGTGATTGCTCATGTCACTCCACAAAAGCTTTCTCTATTAGAACAGTCTTTCATAAGTCTGCTACTCAACTTCTCTTCAAAAGTGGGAAGTCTCATCAGATAAATCTTACAGACTCATAAAGACTTTGTCTCTGGGGTCTGACAGCTATATTCTGGTTGTTCTTAGAATATTACTACCTCAGTTTTGTGTACTTTAACTTCAAGATTTCAGTGTGAGTTTCAGATATCTACCAAAAGCCCTAAGTTTCCTCTTTTATGTTCCTTCATTTTAGAGCCAAAGTTTTCAATTCTCAGTTTTTAAAATAAGCTACTAAAATGGAAAAGGCTACCTACTCCAAGAATAGATGTATATTTATCTTATCCAAAGTAGGCTACCTTCTGCCCAAAGAGTTTATCAGCAGTTGAGTTACCGTACTCTCTTTGCTGGATGGAAAGTGACTCACTCTGAATTACTGTGTGTCAGGATATTGAAGCTGTGTATAAAGTTGTTCTATTCTTCTCTCTTTCTCTCTTTTTTTCTTTTTTCAGTTCTAAATTTAAAACTTACATTTCTTGTATCCAGTTTTAGTTGTGTAATAGATTTCTTCCTTCTGTAGAATAACTTCATAGGAACAAATCAGAAAAGCTGGAGAGAAAAGCATTGTGAAAGACTGCTACCTGAAACAGGATACCATAATACATTTAACAATAATTTTATTTGAGTCTGGAGAGTGTTGAAAAGTAAAAACTTTTTAGATCAGAATTAGTAGGGTTTACCTGTAAGCTTGTTATAGACCTTGTTGTATCTTGAAAACGGCGTTCATTCAGGCATTTGCGTGAGAGAATTGTTTTACCTGGCCCAGTTGTTCATTTGAGTTTTTAAAATGCATCTCCACTGGATTCTGAAACTCTCTTTCAATAAAGACCAAAGGAAAATTACTTCACGTTTTATGAAGAATAATCTGGAAGATGTTATAATGAACTTGGATGCTTTTTTTCTGTCTATGCTGGGATGATTATTATGGCTTTCACTTACTCAGCTGAGTGGTATTACTGTCTGTTTTATCTCAACAATGAGAGACTAGAGGACAGTAGAACAGTTCAAGAATACCTATGGCAAATGCAATGTTGACCTGCATAATCTGTGAGAAATATACTGTACATTACCATCATTTTTGTGCCATAAATAAGCCCACATCCTTTGTTTTACCTAACTCCTTCCAGATGCCACTTCCCTCAAACAAAGCACAGTCCTCAGATTCTCAGAAATATTTGCAGATTGAAATGTGCTTATGGATCTTCCTTTGGCCCACAAGAAGGTAATTTCTCCAGGTTCGACTATTGGATAAGACATTTTAGTCCTGCACTCTGAGTTATCCCAAGCTATTCTTGAACTGCCATCCCTTCTAGGCAGGGACATTTAGGATACAAAAAGAAATCTTACGTCTTTATAGTACTGATGGTAGTAGTAGAATTGATACAATTTGCAAGGTGGTATTTCTGTAGGAAGGATTGGCCATTCTTCACCTTCAGCTTGGGTTTGGGTGGCTTATTATCTTCCTAACTCAAAATCGATCCAGGACATCTGAGGCAATGTGTAGGATCTCAGCCTGGCAGTCCTACATTGTAGTCTATTCTCCCCATTCTTGGCTGCTCATACTCCAAACAAGAGCAGGGCTCTCTTTTAGTCTCAGACACCTCAAAGGAGGTATTCATGAATGAATCTGAGCCCCAAAAATAGTTTCATAGTAACTTTTAGTGGACCTGATCTTCAAGTTTTCTCAGTCAGGGATATTTCAGCCTCCAGGAAATGCCATAATAGCTCTTGGGTCTTATTCACAATAATTTGGCATGTTTGTTTCATTTGATGTCCCAGCGAGAGGAGGTAGCTTGTTGTTTACTCCTTTTCCAGTGCCCACCTGAGTGCCAGCACTTAATGACTACTCACCATGTGGCACCACTATAATGACAGCACTAGTTATAACACCACTAAGACTACAATATCATTAAATCATTTTCCCAGAGGAGATAATAGACAATGATAAAGTGAAAAAAGAAAACTATATATATAAATTATGTTAGTCTTGGAGAAAAACACTAGCTTATTCAGTAGGAAGAAAAATACAATTATCAGAAACACTCCAGTTCCTAAGAAGGAAGGGTTAAGATTCCCATGAACTCCATCTAACTACAGGTTTTATTTGGACAAAATATGAATTCAGAGAGAACCTGTCCTTGCACAGCTGAAATGCCCTTTCTGCTGTTTCCTTTCCCACCGGAGTAATTAGCTATGGTAGCAGTTCAAAAGTGGTTGCCTGGCATTTATTATTAGAATTGTTAATTCCAGAGTGCTAAATATTTCATTTATTAAGGAGTATAGTCTGCTTAAAATCTCACTTCTGCCTACATTTTTGCATTTAAGGTTACAAGTAACATCTACACATATAAAGATTAGAGAATATATGTTCCCTCTATTTTTCAGTGCATTTTGTAGGGCTTCAGGTCTGGTTATTTGGTTGTTATATAATAAATGAAAGCTCTGTCCAGCAGCAGAGGTTCTCCACGTGGTGGTGTGAGCAGTCCCACTGAAATCAGAGCCTCATTCATCATGCTTGATGATTATAGTTTGCTAGATTGGGCCAAATTTCACTACTCTCTGCCCTGCCTCCTTGCTTTCCCCTGCACCCTTCCTGAGGGCATTTTCAAAATATGTGGAAGAGAAGAAAAATACGTATTAAATCACTTAAAATGGTAAAAATGTTGAGATTTAAAAATTTAGCTTTTAAGACCACTAGAATGGATTATTTGTGTACTTCATGTGTAACAGCATTAGTAGTAGTGTCATCCAATGATACCCTTTTTTAAATGACCAAACTTGTGTTCAGCTAAATTAAAGGCCTGAAGAAGCTTTCAGTCTTTATTTTTTGTAGAGTCTAAGTCTTTAACCAACACTTTTCCTTGTAATAGGTTTCAATGACTAATCAACTTAATTTTGAAAGTGTTTCAACCTTTAAGTTCCAAAAATTGCTCTTGTTAATATCTCTCTAAATTAGTCTTTGCTTTTGCCTACACTAATTACTGTTTTATCTATATACTACAAATCTCAGAGAGGGTTGTCAGTAATAAAATTATTAAGAATATATTGTTAGCAAGCACTTAAGTTAAAATTATTTTTACTGTAATTTTTAATCATCAACTGTCAGGGATTTGAGTCATGCCTGATTTACAATGAAATCTGCATTTCTAACACCTGGAGGAGATAAGTTATTCTGTTGGTTTATGCCTACAATGAGTACTCTACCAAGTCTTTGGGATAACAAAGTGGAAGCCTACCTATCCAGTCATAAATTACAAGCAGTCCCATTAATTTATTTCAGGTTAGCACATGGAGAGGTTTTATAACCACTGTTGCTGTAAGGCAGGTAGAGTGCCTAGCAGCATGCAGGGATTACAGAGGTTTGTGATCCACTCATCCTGCTGTGTTCAAAGTTTCAAGGATTGTCTTGAAGCAAATGTTTGATGGATAGCATACAGTGCTCCTCCACCAAGCACTGTGAGTCATCGTGTTGTGTATTGTACAAGTTTATTCAACTTCCACAGACCAGCATATCCCACACAGAGACCTAAGTGTCTCTTTTTCCTCTCTCTAAGGACAAACTTTCTGGTTCTACTTTATATTCTTTACCCACAGTTTGTGAAGTGAAATGGAGTTCCAAATGTGGAGATGGTGATTTGACTTTGCTTTTTTTTTCCTCACACGAAGAAATAAGCCTTGATTAATGATGAGTTTCTGTTCACAGTGTTCTTTCTTTAAAAGGCAAAACCTGTTCTCTCTGTGTGTGTAAGATGACAGATTGACAGCCCTGGGAGACTGAAAGCCCTCTGTTTATCCCCAGTACAGATACAGCGCAACTTACAAAAATGTAGCTTTCCATGAGATATCTTACCAATGTGTTTCAGCCCTACTCTACATGGCTAGGGAAACATACAGGATGCTAGAGGTTGTTTTAGTTGTTCAGATTATGCAATCTTTTGTCTTTGTGAAAGCTACCCACCACAGCATTGGCAGTTTCTGTGATCTGGACATCTGAGAACATCAGCTTTCTGGTCTGAATTTGAACTGTATTTCATAGACAAATGCCTCAATGTCTTTTACTCAAACATGTAAGTCTTTCAGCTACTCTGAGTGTCCCTTGTTTGAAGGAGAAGAAAGAGGTTACTTTATGCATTTGTATGGGGAAAGCAGTCTTGGCTGATGATACATGGGACTGATCATTCATTTCTGTGCTTTGGTGCCTCCTTGAAACGGATGGGGATGTACCATGAGTTTTTTGTGACTCTTCTTGAATGGCTATAAAATTCAGTGAGTTCAGGAGTAGTGGGCAGAGTATCCTGAACACATGAGCCTATTATTTGCACACTGATCATTGCAAAAGATTTTCAAAGGCATAGATGAGGAGTTTTACAGATCATAAAATGCTTAGTACCATTTTGGGAGGTGGTACACCAGAAATGTAAATCGTTGGTCTCTTAGCACATTCTTGTTTTCAAAGAAGCCAAAAGTAAATCATCATTCTGGGGTGGAGGCAGTAAAAGGAGAACGTTGTCTGGGCATGCAGGTGTCCTTGGACAGCTGGGATTGGTGAGGGAGAGGATGATATTGAGGCTGGATTAATCTTGGGATCAAAGATAAAGTGAAGTCAGGAAAAACATGTTTTTTAATAAGGTTACCAGAGAAACTCCTCAAGACATTTCTTTGTGCCCTATGCCTGATGCTTAGTACTCAGAAAGTGAGTATAAAATTATGTGGTTGTTGTGAATTTTGGTCATGGATCTGCTCGGGCAGCCCAATTGAAATATACCTTTACTTTTTTCCCCCTGAAGGTAAGGTTCTGTAGCAGTTTGGTGCAAGGAATTCAGCAGCTGCAGAAATTACTGATATTTGGTCTTGGACATGAGTTGACATTCTTCCTTGCAATATTACAGTGATAATATATGATAAATATTGCAATTAATAGCTCATGTTTCTCCCCTGTGCACCCAGATACTGAGCTGTCTGAAACCTGATTCAAGAGATCTTCCTGCAGCTGCAGTGTTCTTGGTACAACTCCCCTGTGTTTTATAACACTGTAACTAATATTTCAATGCTATGCTATTCCCAAAGTCCAAAAATCTTATTTAATCTTCTTTTTTTTCTTTCTGTTCTCCCACTTTCTACAAATAACACTTGCTGCAGGGATGTGATGTGAATATTGTCACCGTGTCAATGAAAGTCTACCTAATGCTGAGTTCTCTTATTTCTGTACTTCCTCACTGAATTCTAGAGCATGACAGAAATTCTCTGTTCTACAAGACTAGGAGGGAACTCATACCATGAAAGACTGAAAGAGACTAGGCTGTTGAAGACCCTTTATAAAATCTTTTCATCCAGCTCCAGAAACTGTACCAGCCAAAGTATTTCACATCTATGCCTGATGGAGAATTTTGACACTGACTTCGTGCACTGCAGGATTCTGAGAACATTCATGAACTTTCTGGGAGCACATTTATTTACTCACAGAAAGTGCAAATTCAGGATATTTTTGGTAAATTTTCTGAGGTTTTAATTTATCAGATAGAGGTTTTTCTAATGCCTCCCTGAGAAATATGCAAGATATAAGCTGTTAATTTTCTCTCCTACCAAAAGGGTTTTTTTGCCCTCCTTGAATGGCCAGTACAAATACCTTCATGCCTCATCTATGAATTTCATGTCTTATCAAGAAAATCTCTTTTCCCAGTAACTGAGAAAAGCATGTGCTCTGTTTGCAATTTCATGTGCTATCATGTGATGACAAGACTGTTATTTGGAAAAACTCTGTTGATTTTCATTCTTATAATTACAGTGCTTACTTAGTTGTCTGTTTAAATGTTATTTGGACCCCAAGGCCATCTTTAAATAAAGCCAAACTCACTAACAAGTATTTTAATGTTTTATTTGAAGTTCTTTTTACATAGGAAGTTTTTTGCTATTTGTAAACTTTTCTATCAGTTCAGTTAAAATTTCAAGCATAAATTTAGTTTAACTAGCATCATCTAAAGTGTATGTGCTTCATTTTTACATTCATTTTGTCAGCTGTACATCCCCCATACCATATGGTATGATACTCTCAGAGAGAAGCTAAATGTTTTCTGCACAGTAATTGTTTTCATTTCTATTAAAAGAGAAAGGCACAAATAATAAGCACAGTGAAGGCAGGCAATCTTTGGCATGTCACTAAATCCTTGATGTCTATTAAAACCCCACCTAAACTTGCAATTCCCTTGACAGAGCACGTAGGAAGGCCTTTCTCCATCTGCTGTTTTTGCTGATGAGATGCCAAATGTCTTTACAGATACCCTCATAGAAAAGGAAGGAAATGCAATTACAGGAATCATGCTCTTAAAAGAACCATTTGAGAAGATAAAAAAAAAAAGAAAAGGTGAAGTGATTTTATATATATGAAATCGCCTCAGAGACTGGTTACAAATTTTGTTCATTCACAATATGACAGAGTGATAACTGATTTTTATGTATTGGTGTTTATAAAAGATGGTGTTTGTATTGTCCATCACTCTCTGCTAATTCAGTTTTCCTCTTGCCTTTAAACTCACAGTTTAGCACAGAATAAGCAAATAGCTTTTATTAGGTTTAAACAAATCTAGTAGAAGTAACTGAAGCTGAATATTTTCATGAGAGGACCAGTGCTTTAAATGCTGTGAAAATGTTAAATCTTAAAATCATCCTGAATATTTGCTTCAGCCTGATCTATAACAGTTTTCTATGGTGGCATTGTATTTTAGATGTACACAAGCAGATGTGCCCTCAAAACAGCATCAAATTGTTGAAGAAGGCATTACTTGCTTTGCTTGTTTATAATGAACTGATATGAAATTAGAGCATTTTCTTGCAGACTGAAATGATAATTATACCTTTTTTTGGTAACATACCTAAACTGAAATGTCCAGAACCAATCAGCTGACATATTTTGACATTTTAATTGACATTTTTTTTTTAAGAGAAGGAAACATGATAAACAGGATTCAAGCAATTTCAGATGGGAGTTTCTTTCATATTCACAACTACTTGCTTGAATTGAGCAATAATCCTAAAACATCAAGTTGCTGAAAAAGTGTCTATGAATATAAAACTGCCTTTGTGAACCGCAGGTGATACATTCTCTGTGTTCTCAAATATAGGTGTAAATTGAAAAAGAGTAAAACTAGCGAGAGCAAACAGGAAAAGAATTAAAACACTATGTCTTTGTTGTTTCATTTCCTTTACTATAGAGTGCAATCAATACTTTACAACAGGGTTAATGTGGTCTCTTCAAACATGCTATTATTCTTTCAAAATAGCACAATAACTTTATTAGTTATGCTGTCTGCAGTCTTTCCAATGTGACAGGATTGTGTGGGTGTTCAGATTGTACGTAATTTTCTTGGTGCCCTCTGTTGGAGTATTTTTTCGTGAGTGCTAACAATAGCAGCTAGCACCACACAGCTGCAAGAAATTGGAGTGGTGGAAGTTCTAATTCTAACTAATATAATTTACACAAACAAAAAAGTGTCCCACACTGAGAGACTTACTGTTTCTCCTCAGTAATTATAATATTCAGATTCCACATCTGCCAGTTCTTTACTATTCAAGTGAGGTTGTAGTCGTTGATTTCTTTTTTTTTTCCGCTTTGGTGACATTCAGGTACACTGAAAGGTTACTTTAATACATAGCCTAGAAATTGATCTTGCAACTGGATGTTTGTGCTCCTTGTACCTTATTTTTGGAAAGTATCTTTTTTTGTAAATAAATGTAAGCATTGGCCCTGTTAGGTGTAGTAGTACCACCTGCTTTTTGTTTCTGATGAATTCTGAGAGGCAAGAACAGAGATTTTTTTCCTTTGCAAGAGAATCAAGATGAGCAAGTTTACAAATAGAACTTGTGACCAGCTACAACACCTCAATTGAGTACCCCAGTCATATGGTCAACAGCCAGCCTTTGGGGAGGAAAATATATCAATATTATGGTTTGATGAAATTTGAATATCTTAGAGACACTTCAGAATTGGTTTAGTCCCTGCTGTTGTCTGAGGAACATAATTTTGTTAATATCCTAATCCTGGGCAAAAGCTTTTTTTTTATTTTTTTATGCTCGGTAAAATCTTGGCATTCAAACCACCTGCACATCACAGTTTCTGCTCATAATCCAGGGTGCCAGTATCCTGGCAGAAGAGTTTTTAATTTGCCTTTGAGCTTACGTATCACCTTAGTAAAAGGGTGGAAATGTGATGAGCTTGCTGACAATGAGAAATACCTTAGCTGCAAGTAGCTGCATGCGTGGAGCAGAGTGCTACTCAGCTATACAAAGGAATGCTCAGTAGCTTCAGTGCCACTGAATATTAGTGTCACCTATGGCTGGTCCCTGGACAAAATATGTCAGGAATCTGAGAGAAGATTAGCTAACACAGAAAGGATAAGCATGTTGGCTGGTGCTTATGAAAATGGAAGAACTGAGGAAAATGTTATCTTTTGCAATAAAGTTGATGTTGGGCAATCTGTACTGATTCACCCGCCAAAGTCACAAGTGGTCATATCTGCACAAAGTGATAATTTTTCTATCCCTTTTCTTGTCAAGATTGAGTAAATCATCATATGACAGACCACCCGTGTGTAAAATGATATATGTCTGGCAGGAGCTGATATAAGACCTGTAGATGGGCTTACTGGCTTTGAAAGGCAAGTAATTTTCTATTAATACTTCCTGTAGAGGATAAGGCCCTGATACTTTTCAGATGAGCTGTAATTAGGCCAGTATTCGATGTCTCAGATATTGCAGCTGATAACTGTGTAAGTTATAGTCTTTTTCTAAATTGCCCTTTCATCTTTCAGTCTGGTTTTATGTCTGGCTACAACACTGAATGAATCACTCCTGTTAATTAATAGTCAACATATTAGCTGCTTGAGTTGTTTGTAATTTCTTCCCTCTGCATTAGCCTCACCTCAGCTATCCATTATTAACTGTGAACTCTTTTATAGAAGCACCCACTTATAGTTAGGTACTGCGCAAATATGTATAAAAAACCAAACCACAAAGCATAGAAACTAAAGAAAGATTAAATTAATGACCTCATTGCTCCAGTTTGAATCTCTGTACCAGCAGCCAATCCTCAACACTGGAATTTTGTTTCTGTAACTTACCTCTTTCCCAGAAGTTTCTCATTCTCTGTATTTGACTCAACCAACATGTATTTCCTGCAGTACTTTTAAATTAAAAAAGTATAACATTTGTAGTAGCCCTTTTTACATAAAAGGATCTAACTTTGGCACTTACATAATTACTAGATTTGATATGTCACAAATGTACATTGCTCAATTATAATATTCTGAAATATTAATTTGAGGTCCAGTAGTTCATCTGTACTTCTTTCCAGGTGTTTCTTACATGATAATTTTCCCTTAAGTAATTAGCAAGAATCAGATGATCTGAACTAAAATAAGTAGTTCTTGGCATGGATCTCATGAAAAATGAGATATTCCCCTGGAACTACAGAGAAATGAGAGTTAGATATGCAGAAAGAAAGAATTCAACATACAGAAGAATTAAAAGTGCACAAGCATCAGTGATTTAATATGTTCTCATACCCACATTTTCTTATTAGGAACTGTAAGGAACTTGAGAGTCAGAGACTGAAATTTTTGCAAGAGTCTCCCAAAGGGTGTAAATAGATGGGAAACCATAAAAAATGAGAATTGAAAAAAAAAGACAAAAACTTACCAGGTTTTCCAGAATGTTGGAAGAAACTACAGTAGCAGCCAAGAGCAGAAGTTGGAAAGGGTGCAGGAAGATGAGCAGGAAAGGTGCGGGGCAACAGCCTCTTGCTTTTTTCTATGCTGGAGCTGAATACCCAGTAAGGGCCTCAGAGCAAAGAAGAGAGTAATGAGATACATCCCAAGGGGCAAAGTCTGTAGAAGTTCACCTGGTATAAACAGAAAGACAAACGACTGAAAAGACATCTTAAGACAGAGTACTTTAGGAGAGGAAAGTGTGAACGCCCCATAGCTGAGGTCAATACTGTAGAGATGGAGGAGTATTGGATGGAGCATTTCCCTTCCAAAGCACTATGGAAAGTTTGTTAAAATGGTATTTTGTTTATGGTTGGTCAAGGGAATCACAAGCCAAGCTCTGACAGATTGGTCCTGTCAGATACCAGGTTCTGTATGTCAATGCTTTGCACCGCATTCCAGCTGCATAGGCTTTTGTGATAAACTATCTCAGCTGGGGATAGCCCCGCTGCTGATGGGATAAAAGCATTAGGTGAGAAGGGTTAAAATGTATCTAATTACACTGAGTTTACACTCACAATTAGTATGTTAGGAGTTGTGCAGTTAAAAAAAAAAAATCAAATAGACAAAGAGAAAATATTCTCATGGTGATTTGGGTTTTATTTTCCCTAAGTGACTGCTAGCATGGACCTCTGTCAAGACGAAGCTATGTGGAGCAGAAAGATATCACCACTTCTCATTAGCTGCTATCAAGCAGGAACAGAAGACGACTGAATGCTCTCTACTTCACTGCAGTACACGCAGGTAAGCCTTATGTGACAGATACCTGAAGCAGACCAAATTTGCAGGGAAGCAGGTGAGGCGTGAACCTGGGATCCGTGCCACTAGACTTGTAGCACACCAGTGGTATGTTAAAATACTTCATCTATTTGAAAGAGAATGTATCCCTGTGTCCTACACAGCAGTTGCTGTGGAATACTTTCTAGCTTGTTCCTCTTTCAAACTTGCCAGCAATAGATAACTTTAGACAGTAGCAGCAAAGGCAGAAAAATAAAATTGTACCTAGTATGCCATATGTTGATTTGCATTTAGGATGCAAATCCTGCTTTCAATAACATCTGTGTGAAACAGCCCTGCTATCCAGCTGCCATCACAGTTTTCTCTTTGGAAAAGGGAAAATGTTTCTACATCTGAGTTCATTTGAGGTACACACTCCAGGGGGGGCCAGTCTAGCATTATGTTTCTGGAAAATTTATGCCAATCATCAGTAAAAACCATAGACTGTCACTCCTCTAAATATTTGGTGTGTGCTTTCTGTGGAAAAAAACCCTAATTTTTGGCCCCTTAGTTATAGAAGCAATAGACATGCCCCCCAACAGAGACATAAACCTTTCAGTGGATATTTACAGTTGCATAAATCTGGCCGGTGAATTCAGTGGTTTCATTGATGGGAGAAAATTCTTAACTAAGTAAATTAACTGACAAAGACTCTGAAAAGTCATGAATTCTCCGAAACTGAGGAGTTTATGCTGAGAATTACTGTATTGCAGGAAGTAGTGTTAGAATTACTGTAGAAGTAGGTGAGAAGTTGGGCTGGTCACAGCACTTCAGGGTTGTTTTTTTTTCTTCTGTTGACATGTGTTGTTTCACAAGTGTGTAATTTTAACACAGGGTTTTGAGAGAGGTTTGCCCATCATCATTAGCAGAAGCACACATCACGAAGAGCTCTAAAGTCAGTTCTATTTTCTGATGACTCATAGCAAAGCATTTCACACATTTGAATTTCACACATTCACAAATTCAGAGGCCTCTAAATAATCTGGACATTAAATATGTAGGGGATGTCCCTTGTTTCATGTTAGAGGTGTAGCAAATGGACTCAAACCTACTTTCAGAGTCAAAATGTACTTGACTCAAGTCCAAACATCCTATCAGTCATACAGAAATGTTGAGAAAGTGCTTCTATCCTGCAGGACTAGAGTCATATTTTTAAGATACAGTCATTACATTAAACTTATTTCCTAAAAGATGAGTATTAGGAAAGTTAAGGGTATGTATGGATTGTCTCTTTTAAAAACACATGAGAAATTGCAGTAATAGAGATACTGCCTCACTGTCCTCTTCCAGAAACAAACATGTCCTGGTTTTCTGCCTGGTGCCTATGATCCTTATTGCAAGCATTTATACCATGCATGTTTTTATGTATTTCTCTTCATGTTGGTTTTTAGGATCATTCAAAATAAAACAAACATAAACTAACCTCAAACACAAAGAATTGTTTATTTTTAAGTTAAACTCACCTCATGCCACAGTTACTCTTCTGATATCCATCTATGTTAAATGGAGCTATGCAAGGGGTAGTATATATTTAGTAATTGCAGGTCGAACAAAACTGTATTAGTGTGGTATATGGGATGTGCTAGTAGCACTACAGCCTCTCAGAGACTTGTCATAAGTTAGAGCCACACAGTATTTCAGGCTGCTTCTTCAGTGCATGAGGAAACAACACCTCCTTTAAAGATGAGATGGTCTAAGATGAAGGACGCCAAACATGTTCAAACACGCAGTAGAGATAAAAAGAAATTGTGTCTGTGACTGGACATCAGATACCCAGATGATTTTGAGAATACCTTCATATGAAAGAAATACTGAAACTGCTTATGTACTTTGGCTTCTGGTTTCCACAATCTCGGGAGAGAAAAAATATCTCAGAATTCTTCTATGTGCCCACAAGTTCCTGATTGTATTTAAGTCCTTTTGAAGACAAGAATAAATAAATAAAGCAATAAAACAATTTTTCCTTTCCCAGTATGAAGGGGACACCTTTGCTTATGCTGCTATTCCTTGTTTTGCACTTCCAGACACCATAGGTCTTGATTTGCATGGAATTCATGGTTACTGTTTAAATACATTTTTCCTTTTAGAAATACCTTCAGACTGCCAAAGGGGCTGGCTGCAAATTTTAGAGAAAAGCAGGTCGACCTATCAGTATATTTCTGCTCCTGTTGGTATTGGTGATGAAATGCCAGTGACAGGTTAGGTAAGGTCTGCAGTGCCCCTGCCCCCTCTTTCTGGTACTGATGGAGCTGTCAGGGAACTCCCCAGAATGCCTGTGTGCTGCACAGGAACGTGCTGTCCCTACCCCTTTGCAGACTCAGCACACCCCCAAGTGTACACGCGCAGATGGTCCCAAGCTCAGCTGGTGTAAGTCAGCGCTGCCCATCCAGCAGATTGTATGTACTTGCTGTAAATAGATGCTGTGAGTTATAGATCTGTGTCAGTGTAAAATCACATTTCTGCAATATTGGGACTGGGAACTTCAATCTGCAAAACCCAGGCAAGTAAAATGAAAGCTGCAGTCACTTCACAGAATGGTTTTAGTTAGAATAGACCTTAGGGATCATCTAGTTCCAACCCCGTTGACATGTGCAGGGACATCTCCCACCTATACCAGGTCATTCAAAGTTCCATCAAACCTGGCTTTGAACACTTCCAGGGACAGGGCATCCACAGCTTCCCTGGCCAACCCATTCCATTACCTCACCACCCTCACAGGAAAGAATTTCTTCCTAATACCTATTCTAAACCTACTCTTTCTTAGTTTGAAGCCATTATTCCTTGTCCTATCACTGCATGATCCTGTAAATTATTCTTCAGCTCTCTTGTAGCTACTGGAAGGCTGCTGTAAGGTATCCCCAAAGCCTTCTCTTCTCCAGGCTGAGCAACCCGAACTCCTTCAGTCTGTATTCAGAGGAGACACGCTGCATCTTCAGATCATCTTTATAGCCATCCTCTAGATCTGCTCCAACAGGTCCATGCCCTTCTAGTTTTGTGAGCCCCAGAGCTGGATGCACCTCTCCATGAGAGGTCCAAGGAGGGCAGAGTAGAGTGGGAAAATCACCTCCTTTCACACTTGTTTTGATGCAGCCCATGATACGATTGGCTTTCTGGGCTGCAAGCTCTCATTGTCAGCTCATGTTGAGCTTCTCATTAACCAACACCCCAAGTCCTTCTCCTCAGAACTGCTCTCAATCCATTTTATGCCCAGCCTGTGTTTGGGATTGCCCTGGCCCACATTCAGGACCTTGCACTAGGCCTTATTCACTTGCTCCCCTTGACATACAAAATACAGTACTTTATTGCATGTTTATTTTTAGTGCATGTACAATGCAACGTGAGAGACTTAGTGTTGCCATGGGAACCATGACTTTGAATTCCTGACTTTTTTATACAATGTTTTTATTTAAAAAAAAAAAAGAAGTCTACAGAAAGATTGTGGACAAAAAATATTGGACAGAACTCTAGTCCGTGGTACTCAAGTATGGTAAGAATGATGGGGAGAATAACTGACTTAAGATACTGCCAGTCTTAAATAGTAAACATAATTAGAATTGGCTAAACATGATGAGGTTGAATACAACTACATGAATCTGGCAACAGGATCCTATACTGCTGCATATATATGTTTCAAATTTTATATATCTGCTCCAAATTCTATTGAACTAGCACTTGAAAATGATCATTTTTCTGCCAGTCTGTCACAAAACAAATAGCTATCAAAAGGAACAGAAAAAATGGATCTATACTCCTGGGTGAAGACTCAGACATACCTGTTGAACATGGTAAAAAGTTAATTTTTTTACATAAGTTAACTTTTAAAAAAAAATTCACTCTCATGTTTATCCTGGAGCCATTCTATCCTACCTGTCTTCATTGCACAGTTTAAATTGTAGTCTGTAAAGAAAGTGTTATGACCACTGTACCATTTTATAACTCCAGAAAGGTAAAGATACAGCAGTAGATAAGTTTATAGAGATTTTAAACTTGTTGTTGCTCAATAAGGAAAAGGTTCTTCTTTCAGCTGCACATTCAGACTGCCTGGAGAGATGAGATTTCTTGGGTATCCTGAGGGCTCCATGGGAAAAAGTACCTGAGACTTATAAAACGCATCTCAAATCTTTCCGAAGGAAGGGGCTTATGCTCATGGAGAAGTCTCATTACCCTGCCTCTAATTTTGATCCAGCCACCCATAATCCCTGCCTCAAATAACTCCATGTGAATTCTAGGCCCTATTCAGTTAGCAGCAACACGAAGAAAGTCTGAGCAGAATCTCGGAAGCCTATTCTGTTTATGGTTCTATTAACTTTTCTGCAGTGATGTCCAAGGAATCAAAGATTACTAATTGTCATGAGCATTCTCCAGGAGAGTGAAATCCTGGATAATGGAACTGCTGCAAGAGGTTCTTCTCAGACTGCTGCCCTGAAAGCTGGCCTGCTACTCTCTTGGTGATGCCACCAGTTTCCCTTATCCTTGCACACATAAAAATAATTCAAAGAAATCACATGGTCACTTTTAAAATCTGAGTGCAAGCACCCAATCACTCAGGTTAGTTTCTCTTGATTAAAAAAAAAATTATTGAAATCCTTGTGAATTAGGCATTATTAGAGAGCTCAGAGCATTTTAAAGGGTACAACTGTTTTTTTCTGTGCACTGTGATTCTCTTCCCTTACATTCATCACCAGATGTCTATCCCCTGCTACACTGTGGAGCCTAAGAGAAAATAGAACAAAACTCTTCTTTGTGCTCTCTCTCTTCAGCCCTGTCTCTGCCCTCTGTTCAGGGCACATGTTTGTACACAAAAGTATAGACATCATTCATAGTGGCAAAAGAAAATCTGGATGAGCTGGGTCCCTTGTGGATGTGGAGCCAGAGGGCGCGATCAAGCATGCAGCTGTTGACTAATGGCTCCTTCGTGTACAATATGAAGCTGAAATAATTCTTTCTACTAGATAGTTTAGCTCATTGTTAGAAGAAAATTGCTTGGGTTTTATTTGGGTAATATGCCTGCTGGAGGGGGTTTGCATAAAAGTTTTTGCATCTGAGAGCACTGAGATGCATAATATTAGTGTGATCATGATATTGTCTTATTAGTAAGACAACTTGTCCTTTTTTGTCAGTGAATTGCAAAGATCTGTCAAGGCCCAGTTTAATCTACTCCCTGTAATAGGATTTGTCTGTAGCTTGAGGAAACAGAGGCTTGTAATGCATAGGGTTATTAAGAAGAGGATGTAAGCCATTTGAGACTCTTTAATAAAATATAATATCAGTATATTCAATGAATATGGAAAGAGGGATCTAAATATTTCTCATTACAACCTTCAAGTATCTTGGGAGAGGAGGATGATACCATCTAAAACAAGGGGGAAAAAAGCAATATCTCTCTGAATTCTCTCCTTCCTCAAAGTTAAATATTGATGTAAGCGAGAGTTCAATTCAAGAATGTCATTGCTCCTGCTGTAACAATTACAGTAAATCTCTACCCCATTTTAAGGCAAGGTTAATGTATTTAGGGAACCTTGCAAACAGCAGCTTTAGTTGCTTTCATGTACACCCATGCGTGGCCCTTCTGCAAACAAGGCAGCTTTAAACAAGGAAAGCTATTGCTGCCAAGAGTACAAAGTATTCTTCCCTGTGAATTGCCTCACTTCCTATGTAACAAGCTTTGAGACAGTTGAAAGTGTTTGCAGTCCCAAACCCCACTCACCTCCCCCAGTGCCTTGACAGGAAACATGAAAGTCAAAAGTTTTAAATGCCACTTTTTAAAGGGAATTTTGGTATCTGGAGCAAGCAACCAACACAAAGTGATTGAATTTTTTTTTGTGGATAAAGCCATTAGGAACAGGATTCTGCTTCGCATGAACATTAAGGTATACTGTGGTGGAAACAGACTGCTTTAAAATAAGATTTATGATCCTCCTTCACAAACACAGTTTTACCCATCACACGTACCCATATCCCCATCACTGTGATGCCTGGAAAGGCTGATCTGGAACAGAGACTAGACAGAGCAAAAGGAATAAAATAGGTATTTATTGAAAGGCCTTAAAAGGATACACCTTGGGCAGCACAAGAGCCTGGCCAGGGCTACACCCAATAGAATCTAAGATGAATTCTGGTTACAAGTTTTTACACTTTTATAAGTTTTGGTTCATCTGCATATTGGGTTCAGTTATCCAATTACAGCTCCAGGTCATGCAGTCTCAAACCCCCTGGCTTGCCCTCTTCTCTTTCCTGTTGTTTATGCTTTTTGGGTAAGAGTGGTCCTTGATTCTCTAGCTGAGAAGGGATTGTTTTGTCTAACTGCCCTGTGGACTAACACCTTATATGAAATTTCAGAGTAACACACTAGCAGCTGAGAATCTGAAAAACATAAAAGCTAAAACTCAAGGCATCACTGAAGATTCCTGGAACTGGAGTTACTTGTACTGAGACTGGCATCTTTTAGTCATTAATATTTTTGCAGTGCCTCTAGTGTGTCAAATTCATTATTTACTTTACTGATTAATATGACCTTGTCTGTGTTATATCTAGACAGGTTAAATACCTAGATTGTCAGTTGTTGCCAAAATGTCTCTAAATCTATTGAAGTGAAATCACAAATCAACAACCTGAGACACTTCTACTCACTTGAAGTATTCCACAAGTATTCCTTGACTGTGGTCCTCCAAAAGTACTGTAATGCAAAATATATGTTTTGAAACGAAAGGTTCTGGTTCCCATAACTGGTTATTTTTGAATAGAGGATCTAGATTCAGATCTCTCAAGGCCTGACTCACAAGCTGCTCCAAAAAGCCAGATAAGCCAGGACAAGTAGTGGGAACAGTAGTCTGTGGAAACAGAGAAGGGAGAGGTGAAAGGGGCAAATTTCAGTTTGTTTGTTGAGACCAAGGTTGATTTAGGGGTGGGCTTTGGTACCTGCAGAATGGCAGAAGCAAGACTTTTTGATTGGAATCAAAAGAGATTTGTTTGTCACTATGAAATGAAAATTCTTTTTTGGACAATGATAAAAGAATGAGATGAAACAAAGGGGGATTTTTCCCTAAGGAATTATCCTTAGTTTAATGACTAAGAATTTGTTATTAATTAACCTGAGCTAACCTGGAAAACAAGGAAGTTGAACTCCCTCTGTAAAGTTATTTGCTAAAGGAAATAAGCCTGGGTATTATCCCAGACATACAGAAGGGAGAAGGAGTATAGGTCATTTTCTCATTAATTACATTTGAGACAAAATCATACGGTGAAAGCAACAGAGAGAAATTTAGTGCAGTCATGACTCAAATATATTCCCCTGAGGCTTTCCCCAGGTCAGGAGGAGTGTAGTACACCTTCAAGGAGTCCAGGATCCCCAAACAGTTTGTGAACTGGCTTGTGGAGAGACAGATGATGGTTATTTTTGTGGCTTCACCCGTTCTCTGTCAGGAGGCTTGTTCATACTGGGAACTGCTGCAGTGGTGAGACTGCTCTGGAGACTTAAATTGGACCTTACCAAATAGCAGCATGTCTCTGTACTCCTGAGCAAAGGGTCTCAGGTTACTCCTCTGAATCCTTCCTTCCAAAGCAGATATTACCTCGTTTTTTTCAGAGAGTGTGGAACATAAATTGTCTTTTTTATTGCTACTCTGTTTTGGGTCCCAAAGGTTTTGCTTATGATGAGCAACATAACATCCAAAACATTTCCTAACTTCCTGGAGAAATTTGAAGCCTGTAATTTTCAGTGACTTTTAACACAACAGAGAATGGAGAGATTGAGAGCCCAGCTCACAGAGGGACTTGAGGAGCACAGATCATGTGGGCGTCCAGCAAAATACTGATCAGTCCAAAGTACAGACCCGAGCTGAAGCAGGAATTTGAAGGTGGTTTCAGTTTCTCAAATAAATGCGTTAACCACAGGCTGTAGGGCAACCCAAAGTGCCTCCCAAGACTATGAGGTCTATGGGCAATTTATTAGACAAAATGCTCTCTGATTCACCATATTTCGATATCTGTGCACAACAGAAAATCTTCAAAGAGCCCAGGAGACACTCAAACCCCCATATCCTAGTGAAAAAGTTAGTGATAAATTAAGAGACCAACAGCCAAGCATGAATGAAAGGTTCCTGTGCCTATTAAGTATGTTGAATTACTGGGCTGTAAGAGGAGGAGTTAGTAGCGGGAAATACTTTCCTCTCTTGCTGCCAGTGGTGTGGTGTATATCCTGGCATTGCCAAGTGCAGTCATAGCTGCCAGTCCTCCATGCAGATCAAGATTGTACCCAGGCCTGTGTCTACCTTCCAGGTAAAACACTGATGGCGTTAATGATGTAATTAGAGGGATCACTCTGTCTCTTCTTTGCCTTCTACTTGCATTAGACACAGTTCTAGAAAGAAATATTATTTGTCAAAGCCATAATTAGGGACAAGGAATACCTGCCTTTCAGATTCTGCGTAGTTTTGTGGAAAACAAAAGGGTTTTGCCAAAGACTTGAAGTGGATAGTTTGAAAGAATGTTAGTGGTCTTAGTGCCTAAATATTGAAAGAAATAACTGGTATCCTTGGGCATACTTAGTTGAACTAAAGTGGCAGCCTTAATCAATAGATTATAAGAGAGATGAAGATCTAAAACCTGGATATAAAAGCAGATTAAGAAGCAGTGGTTTTTTTTCAAAAAGCAAAACATCCATAATTAACCAATTCCCCACTTAAAACCTGAAGTACATCTCATCTCATAAATACTCAAACTGTTGGAAAAGCTTAAGAAATGTATTTCAGTAGTGTGAAGAAAAACAAGGGCTGACAAGAGAAGGCATGAGCAAGGTAGCAATGAAGTTCTGTCAGTGAAGCTGATTTTGGTTGCAAATTATTTTAATGAAACACACAAGAGAGAGCCTGTTTCCAATATAATGGTGGAAAGTCACTCTAAGCTTACTTTATCTTGCTAGAGCTAGACACTGCTGAAAGGTTTTTCGGACAAGTTTTATGCTTAACTAAACCCTCATGTAACCTCAACAGCAGCATTGCAGCATGGTTAAGAGCACAATCCTACATGTTTCAAACCAAGTTAATAAGCAAAGGGCCTGTGAAACAAAGTCTTAAATTCAGAAGGTTAAAGTTGTTATTGACTTCACCTTTCCAAATATCTCAGGATTAAACAAGAGTCTGTGGTCTATGCAGCTGCAGGGGAAGCAATGCTTCACGTGTAATTTTTAACCTTATTTGAAACAGTAGATAAAATAGCCAGTCTTCATGCACACATACACACGATAGGTACTCTGTTAGTGAGATATCACAGGTCATACATCAGGTGCAGTGGTAACAATTCTAATAACATTGAACATGACTCAGTGAAATTAACCCGTGGGGAAAAAAATTCTACATTGCAATCTATTATTCTGTTGACTAATCTATCAAAGAATGGAACACTAGCACCGTTTGAAATTGCATTGGCCATTTTTCTTCCCATATAGGATCAATATATATATATATAAATAGCGAGGTTACAGTTAGAAAATGGGTTTTAGATAAGAGGGCTGAAGCTTGAGAGTTGGGTTGTTGATACAGCAAGTGCCAAGATTCCTTTAACCCACAGATACACTAAAAACTGCACCGTTCTGCAGAAAAAAGTAAGAGGTAAGAAAATCTCTGCAAAAGATAAATTTCTCTGTAATGTTGGATCCTTTTAGCAACAGAGCTTCATTTTGTGAGTGGTGCTTGTGGCTGGATAAGGAGCTATTTCCTGCAGGATTTCTTTTTGAAAGTCTGAACTCTCCCAGTGGAAATTTTTAGTGCAGACTGTAAATACTTTGCAGGCCCTTGCACATTAGTTTGCCAGATTCTTCCTTCTTAACTAACAGAGATTAAAAGAGATAAAAAGGTATCTATGGTATTTTGATTTGTAGCAGTTCTACAACCTTTTAGACCTTTTCCCCCTCTACAGTGAATGTCAGGTACCTTTATTTGGATCTTCCTCAGCCTGCTGCAGTTAGGAGGTAGATTGTGTTCAGAGCAGGAAAATTGTGTATTGTCTTGTAGACTGCACTGGACAACTGTTTGCTGTGTGAATTCTAGAAAAAAAAGTCTCTAAGAGTTTAAACTCAGCATAATAACTGGTTTTGGAAGACCATGCATAATAGTGGTGGACAAAATCAAGGTCTGCTTTCTCTTGGGTTAAAGTCTGTATTGCATCTCATACACGTCATGGTAAAGAAACAGAGATCACATCAGTGATATGTGGTATCAGGGACATGTTGCCAAAAAACATATGTTGTAGATCACAGAGAGACAGTGTTGAAGTTTTGTGCTAGGTCTCACCAACAGTCTTGAAGAATTTGCAAAATGAAAATAAAAGCATTTGTCTCCAAATCCAGGTGCACATACAGTCCACCTTGAGAAGGACTGCAGGTTTACAGGCATCCTGCTATATAGCCTACTCACCTTCATCCTGAAGAATTCAAAGAATGGTGAGAAAATTACACAATAGGATGTGATGGTCCATTAGCTTTCAGTAAAAGTGTGTGCACAGTTGTCACTCGAAGGTGAAGTCTAATGTCTGAATCTTGAAATGAGCATGTGGGGAAAGGGAAAATGAGCATGGGAATACAAGATCTGCAGAGAAGACCCAATTCTTTTACAAACGAGAACAGAATGCATTGAACTGACTAACAAAGAGTTCTTTGGATATGGCCATTAAACAAACATTGAATGACTCTATATTCTGTACATTAAACAGACATATACTCACAGTGGTGTAAGGAGCACATTAAAGTATGAACATCAGTCTCTTTAATTTTAATAGACCAGACTTAGAACCTCTTACACCTGCTGTGAGAAATAGGCTGTAGCTGAGGAGAAGTGAGAGTCAAGCTCAGGATCCATGACACTTCTGGTAGAGATCAATAACTGTGCATAAAACCATAAACATTTGTTTTTCCTGCAGATATTTACAGACATAGTGCAGAAAATTCCTGTTATTTTTCATTGATTAAAGCTCTTGATTAACAAACACTTATTTGCAATTCTGTAAATTTATTTGCTTTTCATTATTCAAAATAATAAGAAAAAAAAGCATGTGCTCTTTTGACAGATTTCATCCTAGGCAATCAGGGCACTTCACAAGTATTAATTTGTCTAACACCCTATTTATTTATCAGGAGACTTTAAACATACTCAAGTCATAGGTGGTATTGCACCATCAGATTAGTTTGCATTGGTGATTTCAGCCAGTGTAGTGTACCTGGGATTAATCACTCTGTTCCAAACAGGCCATTGCACAAATTTTGTTCTAATATTTTTGCTCAACAAAGATGATGCAAATCTATATTATTAATTATTTTAAGACCTCCTAAGGGCAAGAAGCCTCCTTGTACATAGATGTTGGGGGTTTCGTTTCTTTTTGTTTGTTTGTTTGTTTGTTTGTTTTGCTGGGGGGTTCTGTTGTTTTTTTTTCTTTTTGTTGTTGTTGTTTTTGTGTGATTTTTTAAAATGAAACTACATTCAAGAAAATCAGGATAAAAAATATTTTCCATTATATAAATACCTTGTAATTTAACATGTAAGGAAAAACTTTTATGAATTTCTGAAGAGCCATGGTCAAATTAAACATATCAGAATTTTTCCCAGATTAGTCTCAAAGCAGTGAGGTTAACAGGCTAATTCAATAGTCACTGCTTTAGACAATATCCTTTTAAACTGGCTTCAACCAGAGCAGGATGGGATCTATTGCAGTATATCCTCTAGTGAGCAAAACAGTTGTTAACATGTACTTAAACCATGTTTCTTAAGAGTCCCTCTGAAGAGAGGTTGCCTTGTGAGGATGCTTAAGGTTCAGTGTGTGCTTAGCTACTTTGGTGCACTTCAGTATTTTAAAGAATTTAAAGCATTTTGTCAGGAATCCAGAAATCAGAAGACCATGGTTAAGTAATTAATTGCATTTGAGAAAAGGCTCACTCATGTAACCAGCACAGGCCAATAAAAAGTTTAAAAATTATTTTTTTAGAAACCAAAGAGTACCAAGCATAGTAAAATTTTGTGCGGTGGACAAAGAATGATCTTGAATCTAGACCACGAAACAAGCCTTTCAGATTCCTGTTACACGGAACTATCTGGAAAATGGATGGAGACAACAATGGAAAGTGAATAAAACACAAGTGAGAAACTTAGAGTTCAATATCCTGTTTCAGAAAAATTTCCTGCACAGACTGCATCATATTCTTTAATGTCTGTGAAACAGCAGGCCTTTCTGTGTTTGTATTAGAGCTGGAAATAGTGTGGAGTCCTGTACGTCTGCTCTGGAGCATCTGTGACCTGTGCCATGCAGAGTGAGCCAGGCTCCAGGTCAGAGGCTGCTTTAGGTAGCTCTGGCAGGCTGGGAGTCTCCCACAAAATGCAGAATCTCTCACTGATTCAGAAAGGAGGAAACCTCCCTGGATCCTCTCCTGCCGCTGCATGTCTTTAGCTCTCAGCTGCAGAGGAGTGTGCTCCAGCCCCAGAGGAACAAGTGACCCTTTGCACAGTGCCCCACTTCCATCAGCAGGGCAGGGGACACACAGCCACCATAGAATCTCTGTCCTGGTCAGACTGTTTCCCTGAGTTCACATAGAGATGGAGGTCTGGAAACTCTGACTGAGGAGGTGTTGAATCAAATGTGTCCATTTCCTGAGAAAATGAGTTATTTAAAAAAAATCCCAAAAAGTAAGTGTTTCATCTGTGGAGGTTTTGGGACTCTAAGTCCTGGTTAGATCCCTAACATTAGAGAGGTGAATGTTTCAGATATCCAGGGGATTTTGGTGTTTAAGTAATTCCATGTTCAATGTATGACAGTCCTTAATAACCATTTGGGGTGTATAATGATCCTGTAGGCTATAGGGAGTATGTGTGTACATTCTAGGTACATGTGCTTTATTTGCAGAAGCCCAAATAAACTTTTATATCTAAGTGCCCAAACAAACTTTAAGAAGGCAAGTCAAATTCAACTTCATATCACAAAAAGTTGGAGAGAAAAAGATCAACAAAATTAAATGTAAGAAGAAATAAAAGAAAAAGTAGAAAATCACCTACTGGAGAGATGGGGAGTATAAAGATAATGCTTTGCTGAAGAAACTGAGGCCATTTTATAAAAGTGCTCTGATGTGTCTTTGAAACTCCATTTCACATAGGGAAAGCAATCATGTCTCTCAGCTGGTATAAACTGTCAGGGATACATTGAAGCCAATTTCCTCCAGCTTCTGATCTGCTCCAGAGATATCATCTACTGCTATCTATACTGGTATCATCTAGTATCATCTATCCTGGCATGAGGATGAAATGTACATGTCTGCATACAGCTTTGTGTCTGGAAAAGACACAGAACTGTGCTAATTTAGAAGAGAAAAATAACAAGTCAAGAATAAAATGAATACTGATG
The DNA here is from genome assembly GCA_013400315.1 of Bombycilla garrulus. Lineage (NCBI taxonomy): Eukaryota > Metazoa > Chordata > Aves > Passeriformes > Bombycillidae > Bombycilla > Bombycilla garrulus. The sequence goes on along the minus strand of VXBU01000713.1, from coordinate 14,331 downwards.
GCTGAAAAAATTCTGTATACATAGTAATGCACTGGCTACTATTTAGTCTCTGGATTTATTTATTTAGTAAGTGGTGTCTCCAAACCAGATGTTAATTATATCAGCTTCATTCACAGACTTTTCCGATGCAATGCAAGAGCATATTCTCTCTTACTGAAGGCAGATGTTGTTGTAATATACCTAATGTACCACTACAGTCTACTGTTCCATGCACAGAGGATATAAAACATGATGCAGTCAGGGAAATGGCAGTCAAGTGTGATCATTGCACTGGTTTTTGGCAACAAAAATTGCTATACTTTTCCTCCTTTACCAATCCAAAAATTTGCAACCAGTCAGTTAGAATGGGAAGGTTAAAGTGGCTGAGGCTTAATTTGAAACATGACATTTTGCCAACTTTCTTATAGAGCTTCACAGACCTCAAGGAGGTTTTGTTTAGTTTTTTTCTCTTGTGGAAAGCATGCACATGAGTGTGTGTGTTTGATGTGTGCGTGCATGCCTATTCTCCCAAGGCAGTTTTACAAGACTTCCACCTGTGGATGTAAGATCAGTGATGCCAGCCTGCAGGAACGCAGGCCTGGAGTTGTGGAGCCCAATGAAACCAACCATATAACTACTGCCTGAGATGAGAGATTCCAGTAATTTTCTCTGCTGTTATGGGAAATGTCATATGTAATTCCAGTTTTGACAGGTTTCTCTATAACTGGTATTTGGCTGTTGGACAAACCTTTTGCTGGAACAGGACACTGTCCCTCAGGCAATGATTTGATGTTGGCAGCAGTGCTGCTGCCTCATCTCCTGCGCCAGCTCTCAGGTCTGCACAGCTCTGCATGGGAACCATATGGGGGACTGACCTGTATAAAAAAAAAAGTTCCACCTCAGCATCAAACGCCAATTTTTTTCAGTTAGAATCTGTGCTGAATCTATGAATGGCTGAAGAAGTCCTTGTATCAGCATGGTGCTGGGAGAGTCAAGGGGTTGGGACCAAGCACCTGAAGAGAAAGAGGAGGCAGCTTCTTGAGGTGATTCAGCTGATGTAAACTTACCCGCTGCTCAGCTCCAGCATAAGTGTGTACTTGCTCCACTGCTGCTCTGATGCATGTTTGTGCTCAATCCATCAGATTTAAATGACTGCATAATGCACAAAACAAAGGAGAATGTAACCTTTTCTTATGGTCCAAACCTGTGAACTATGCTACTGCCAGTGGAATGCTGGAGCTGCCCTCGCACTGACTCCAAGCCCAGTCAAGGTGTGGATGTGCTTAATGCAAAGGTGGCACTGACACTGACTTGCCAATCAATTTGTCTAATGTATACACGACACTATATTTTTAACACTTCTGCCACTATTCAGTGTGTGTAGCATGTTCTTGCACATATTTTTAAATGGCTGTGTCACCCCTGTGTCAGAGGCAGGCATTTTGATACAATATTTGAGAGACTTGTAAGCAGACAAACTCTAAAATTCAAATTAATTCACCCTGAATAGATTTGGCCTGAAGATGGGTAGAAATCTGAGCTGTACCAGTTGACCATAGCTCAGCCTTAGCTCCACAGATACTTGCAGTTCGCACTCATTCTGGCACTGAGCAACCAGTTCCTGCACCTGTGAGAGAAGTGCAAGGTGTATATAGGTGCTTCTTTAGTGTGATCTGACTCTTTAACAGGAAGGTTATAACTGGTAAACAATTTTCACTAGGAAAGTGGTGTTGAAAGTTTGATTCTTAAACTCACCTCTTCTTCTGAAAAGAAGTTAATTGTCTTCTGACATTAGAACTATGTAACTCAAATAGCTCCACAGTTTGTGGTGCAAAACCCTTCCAGATTTTTTGTAAGGTCATAGTAAAAACCATAATTTCAGGATAGGATTACAAAATCTTTGTTAACGAGTGACCTTTTCCTTCTAATTTCTTTTCTTTTCCTGGTCCTAAAATGATACGGTAATTCCTTTTTCATAATTGTGAAATCAAACTATTGCAAAGACAAGGAAACATGAGTTTGAAAAGTACAACCTACTGAATTACTAAAAGGAAACCTCCTATGGAAATGCAGTTCAGAAATTATAAACCTATTGGTTTATCTCATGTGAAGTTCACTTATCAAAGGACACCCAACACTGTGCTAAGTATCCCTATTTTAGGGATAGAAAAAAAATCCCTAAAGTGGTGAAACGACCTTGTTGCAACATTTTAGCTTGTAGGGAAGATGTCCATCACAGCTCTGAGGCAGCTCTGGAGCAGGTTTCCGTGGCTCCTGAGACAAAGACTGTGGAGTGCAGAAGTACAGGGGATCTGCCATTCTGTCTGATCCTTCTCCCTCCATTTATTATCCCCAGCTCAGGTCGGTGCTGTGCTGCCCCAGAGTCTGCCTCCAGGTGACCGAGTTGGGAGGCCAGAATGGCAAATGCAGTGAAGATCTGAGTACCTCAGCCTCAGGATGCAGAGAAGATGAAGGCTGATCCACTTTGGACCTGACTTCTGAGTTGGATCTACTTTTGAGGAGACTAGATAAGATGACCCCCACATGCCCCTTCCAACCTAGGTGGTTTATGTCTTTGTGTTTTTATTTTAAAAATTCCCAAAAAAAACAATCCAATACCTATTCCTCCTCACCCCCGAAAAAAAAATCCCAACCTAATTTGTAGTGTGATTACTTTGAAAAGCATTTAGCATCTCTTTCTATTTATTGATTACTCTCAATACTTAAAATAAACTCTAGATCATTTCTATAATTCAATCCTTCAGCCTTGAATTGGTGGCAAATGTTTGTCTTTTAGCTTTTCCTCTGAAAATTTTTTTTATTGTATTGTATTGGAAATCAGCTCCTGATGTCAGAATAAAATAAAATATTGTGAAACCGTGACATGTATGGACTTAAGCAAGACCACAATACTCCTAAGTCACCTTTGCCATTTTTTTTCCTGTTATACCATTAGCCAAATATATGTGATGAAGAAAAAACATAGAGAAGTGCCACAATTCAAGAATTAATTGTTTCAATGAACTAACACTACCTTTGCCATGGTGATTCTCCTCTCCTCTATATATCCTGAGAGATATAGCAAGTACCCAGTAGAACATATATAATGGCAAGAAGTGTGTGACAAATAATCAAAGAAAATGAATAGTTTGCAAAGTAATAGTACATTTAATGAGATAAATCCAGTTCAGAAACAAAAGGAATTGTTTTAATTTGTCATTTGAATTGTAGTTTAATAATAGAGAGAAAAATTGCTGAGCAAAGGAAGCAACCTATCAGTCAAATTTTGATACCTTTACTTTCAAAAAGCATTTTGTTTCACAAATAGTTCTACTAATTTGGTAAAACAGACAGGAGAGTGTCACAGTTCAGTCATGCAGCCTTGAGATTGTAAGAGAGGACCTGAGGCAAGGTTGGCTTTGGTATCACATTTTTTTCAATTGATAAGTTGGAAAGAAACACTGCCTGCTTTCAGCAGAAACACTGAGGAGAGAAGGATGCTATGTTGTATTTTGTATCCTGCCTTTTAGTCAGCTCAGTACTGCTTTTAAAACTTGCAGCACTTTCTGCAGGCTTTGTGTGAACAGAAAATAGCCACAGACAGCTATTCTTTTGCTTGCTGAAAATTAGTACCAAGCATTTCTACAATATAGTCTAGACAGGAAATTGCCTAGTACTTCAGCAGAAAATTGATTAGGTAATTCATTACATCAGTCATCTCAGACACTCCATCCTTTGAAAATTCTGTTTTCTGTGTCTCTGATAAAGGCAAGATCTAGAGGTCTTCTTAGTCCAGGAGTCACCTTAGGCTGGGCATTTCATACATGTTTTCCTAGGACAGCGATTCTTCTCTGTGGCTAAGCCAACTGAAGGAAAACATTAAACTTGTCTGATGCTTATCTGTAGGGTGCTAAGGATCTAGGAGTTCCTAAAGTTCCTAAAAGGAACTCTTAGAATTCTGTTTCTCTTCAGCTCTCAATCAATGGCTTTTGTTTGTGTCTGAAATGTTTGCACTCCCCCAAGAGAATGCTCTCAGCAGAACCTGAGTCTCCCCGAGGTATTTTCATTTCATAGCTACCTATCGATTTTCATTTAAGTGTGTAGATCGCAGCATATACTTTAACTATGTGCAGCAGCTCAGAAAAATTCTTGCTTACTTGATACGTTCTGTTTCTGATGCATTAATGGTTGCATGTTAATCACAATTATCTGACTTCATGCATTTGCAATTAGCACGTGACCTAAAAATGTGCTTTGTAGATTGCAGCCAACAAAAAAAAAAAAAGTCAAAGAGTAAAGAAAGGCAGCAATTGATACCAAATTAAGAGCAGGGAAATTTCAAAGGGCAGGAAAGAATGAACAGAAAAACGAACTACATTACTGTGAATATATGAGATGTCAAAAAAGGAAAACAACTAATAAAATAGTCTTTAAAATGTAGTAAAGAAAGACAATAAAAGAAATAGTAATGTGTTGGGGGTTGGGGTTTAAAGAGTTTTTAAAAAGAATTATATACAAAAGGAACTTCTCTGTTTTTTCCACCTAAGTGTGTAGTTTAACAGTCTTGATTTGGACAGAAAATGAGTAAAAGAAGTGCTGAAAGAAGTAAGAAAATATCCTTCAAAAAACTGAAGGGCGTCCTATCAAGCGAAGGGGAAGAAAACCTGAAAACTGGCAAATGAAACATAGTGGCACAAATCACAGGCCAACAATTAATGTTTTAGGGACTGTTTGCTGAACGCATAAAACTAAAAGCAAACTCTTCCTCAAAGCCCTGCGGCACGGGGATCCTCCCTTGGAGTCATTCAGGTCAATTGACATATCAACGAGAGGAGGAGTCACCGCGGAAAATCCAAAGGGATTCTTGCACGTTTCCTCAGCGTGGAAGATCTAAGAAGTTCACACTCCAGAAGTCACCTGAAGATCTCTTTTAAACTGAACTGTCTGTGGAGGAGGTTGTAAAACAAATTGCGGTGGTTTAACCCCAGCTGGCAAGTCAGCACTACACTTTCCCCCGGGGAGGAAACTGCCAGGGCCATATGGTATTTACCCAGGAGATCTAAAGGAAATTGAGGATGAAATATAGCTGAGCTACTATCTTCCTGGAAACTACCTCTGTACGAAAGATACAGAACACGGCAACTCTGAAAATAACTTTTTTTGCAATCTTTTCAGTCAGGGATTCTGAGACTGTAGACCAGTTATTCTCAAAGGAGTACTAAGTAACTTTGCTGAGGACACTAAATTGTGAGGAGCCATCAAATCCCTCCAAGGCAGGAAGACCCTGGAAGGGCTCAGGAAGCATTTGGACTACATCCTCAGGAATACTCTTGGAGTGTCCTGTGCAGGGCCAGGAGCTGGATTAATTGGAAAAAATAATCCTAACATATATACAGGGTCATAAACTCTGTACTTCCTGCTGCAGCTCAACAAAAAAAATATGGATATGTAACACATATCTTGGATATATAACACATAATTCTGTGAAAATGACGGTTTTATGTTCAGTAAAAGTCAAAGGAGCAAGTATAAAATAAACCAATTTTTAAGTATTACACTGGTTCTTCATCATATGATCCCTTTTGTGAAACACATGTCAAAAGTATCTCTTTTTTTCTTTTCATTTGTTTTGATAAACATATTGTCTACATTTCCAAGTTGCTTGTTTTGATATGTCCTTGGGCCACCACAGCAGCAGCAATGCTACCAATAAAAAAGCAGGAAATTATTACTACATGAATAGAGAACGAAACAGTAGGTCAGGTTATGTCCACTTTTAAAATACCATGTTAGATTTCTGGTCTTCCCTCCTATCTCTCATGCCCAGAAGGGACAGGGCAGAGTGAGAAAAAGTTTCAAGGAAAGACATTAGCAGTGATCAGAGATTAAATAGCTTCCATAGGAGGAAGAGTCACAAAATTGCTTAGGAATGTTCAGCCCAGGAGAGACAACTTAATTTTGTACAGTCATCATGGCCTGGACAAGACCGACAATAATAATTTATTATTTTTTTTGCTACAAAGGCAAGTGAGGGTTCAAATGATATTTCTGAGATGTAAGTTGAAAATTAACAAAATTAGTTATACTGTGGCACTCTTTCCCACAGGGTATTTTGATATTAAAATTGTACAGCTGTTCAGAAAGCTAATTAACAGAAGAAAAATTCACCAGATAATTTTCAAATAAAGATAATACCTCTCCTTCAAGAATTTGCTGAACCACTAACCACTGGAGATTGAAAAAGTATTGCGGAGAAATGTTGGCATATTCTGGCTTTGTTTTTACACCATTACCAAGATATCTGTATTTGGTCACTAGCAGAGAGGTGTTACACTTCTGGATGGACTTTTGTTCTTATACTGTGAGCTATAGTTACAGTCCCTCATTTGTGTGCAAATGTCTCATAAAAAATTATAAGGGCGATCAAAGTTAATTTCTGAAGTCTCTTGTGCCTGTTTATGTGGCTGACTCTCAGTCAGAATCTACCTTGTGTTTGTCTTAGACTTAAATATGGCTAGATTATACGTATGAAGGGAGTGGCATGGCTACTGCTAATATTCAGTCTCCTAAGAATGCAAACTACTTCATCAGATCTTGAGGAAATGAAAAAATAAAATAAAAAAAGGTGTTGGTCTGTAATGAAAGACTGATTTGTAGTAATTGCACACAACAATGCACTTCTGAGGAAGTTGTGTGTGAAGTTCTGTGTAATCGGGATGGTGCAAAAATAAAATATTCCAAAATATCCTAAAGGAATCATTTGAATGAGGATGAAAAATAAAAAGAAGTGAAAATTTTAAAATATTTTCTGTAGTTTACTTTGTTTTTCAATATACAGCAAAATTAGGTCTCCTTTAATGCTTAGTAACTGTAAATATTACACAGTTATGAATTCCAACAGAAAATTGATTTATCTATGCAACTCTGTTGCCAAATTAGACTTTTTAATTGAAAGAGGATCTCATGTCCTCAGTGTGGCCATTTTCCACAGTTTCTGATTAAGTTAGTAGGAATAAAATGCCCTTTTACATTTTGCACTTTGCTGATGAGTGACTTTCATGCAAACCCTTGTTTTTTAAGGTTAAAATGAATACAAACTGCTGGTTGCTGAAGACCTTAGAGGAATTAACTAAATGCTTTTTTGCTTTCTAGAATCAACATTCAAACAAACAAAAAGCCTAACATGAATGGAAACTTTGCTAGTAGCCCCAGATTCCTATGAATCAAATAGCTGGAGTCTAATCTTACTTTTTTTTTTTTGGAGACAATACCTTTTTTTAAAAAAACCCATTGCATTGATCGATGGGTAGGGACCGACACATGCAGTTTAAAATCATGACATTTTAGGCAGAATCAATAGAATATCTGGGCAGGAAGCAGAAAGATAAGCTTTCTTTCTCCAGTCTTGGGCAAAACTCAGGCCAGTCTCAGGCCAATGTCTCACTCACCTGTTCCTCCCTTTTTATTTGTCTGCCAGCTTCATATTTATGCCAGCAGATGTATCTTACCAGGAGTGTAACTCCTTCTCTGCACTTTGAAATTTCCTGACAACTACCAGGATGCAGTGGCTCTAAATTAATACAATAAGTAATATCAGTTGGCTGGGCCTCATTGGTTCAGAGACATTTTACCTAGCTGTGAGACACTAGCCAGTTCTATGACTTTGTTAGCCACTGTAACGTCAAAATTGGAAATTTTGAATCTTATAATTGGTGGCAGTAAACATCAGTGTGGTAATGACAAGAAAATTTTCCTTTCTGTTGGATTTTCAAATTGCTTATAGAGTTCTATGGAATTTTATCAGCTTTGGCAACAAGATAATAGAGAACGTCCTGCTACTGACCAAAGTGTATGAGCCCTCATTTGCCAATCTAACAGTCGTTCTCTGTTGGTATGATTGGATTATTTCATTGGATTATTTCCCAGATGGGCATTAATGTGTTTGTAGGGCACGTTCAGTTAAAGGGTCAATGTTTATTAAATCTGCAGATATTGCATTTGCTTTGAGTATGTAATTAAAACAGCAGATTGCTCTCTGTTTTGCTTTTCATATAGTAGGCTGCATCATAAAACAGCCCTGGTTGACTTTGTCAACTATTTTTGTCAAGAGCTTTAAAGGAGAATATATTATAGGCTTCCTATATGAAATTATATGAAATTGTATTTTTCCATTAAGCTAAGGTTTTCAAAGATTATGATTTATACTGTAGTCAGGGAAACTCCATATTTTGTCAAAGACCTCTGTCATGGTTTATGGATTTGCTGTACCTCTCTTCTTCCAGAATTCTCTGCTATTTAGTATGGGGGAGAAATCTTCAGTGAAATAAATACAACTTAGGTCTATTATTTCTAAATAGGTGATCCTGTACATATCCATTCTTGCATAAAAGCAAGATTCTGACCATATTGTGATTGAATCATACCTTGAAATCTGATCAGTATTAGTAATTCTCATTTACAACTGCCTCCCTCTGCAATATCAATGGTATGTGTCTTCAGAAACATATAAAATTATTTTTTCTTATTCTATTTTGTCTTATCAAATTTTCTGTGTTTTATCTCATATATTCCAGGATTATTTCAGTTCAATGGTAAATGAAATTGTGGTTCTTATATATAATATATTATGTATTATAAATTAACAACTGATATAAGTAAATCTTTTATCAGTAATTTTAATAACATTAAGCAGTAAAACACAGTGGTCCCAGGAATTAAAATGTTATTTTCAGTGCTCCAATACACTATTCTATCACATAAAAAAAGTATTCAAGACCTTTGCTTCCTTTATTCTTCCTTTAGAAGAAAGTCTCAGAACCACATTCCCAGGCTGAGTCCAGAAGGAAATGCAGACCTGAAAAATGAAGTCAGAAAGACCTCTTGTTTTTCAAAGTAACCTTTTGACCATATGTCATTAAGAAGCTGGATCTCTTCTAAGACTTCTTCCAATTATTCTGGCTTAGTGCTATTCCAGGAGCTTACCACGTCCAATCACCCTAAAAGAATCCTAATCAGGCTTTAGGCTAAAATGCTGCATTGAACGAAAAGCTGAACAGCAAAAAGTGTTGCATTTGCTTCAGCTGTGGGTCTTATCAAATAAACACATTTCCAGGTAAAATAGAAGCATCATTTAAAATCAAGGTCATCCTTTTGTTCCCAGGGACATAAACAGGTTAGACATGTAAGTAAGTCTTAGATTGTAACCTTGAGGCATAATTGATGTATTGGATCTTTAAGTTAAGCCTGGATGGAAAACAGCAGGGATAAAGCTTTGCATTAGACATTTATTTAAGAAGAGTCCTTCAGAGCTGCTCATATTGTCCATCCTAGGAGTATAAGACTTCTTTAGGACTTCTGATCCAGCCCTTCACACTTTGAAATCTGTGGGCTTAACGAGTCCCAAAACTCCTGGGAATTGTAACCTCTTGTCCTGTTTGGTGCCCCTCCAGGGCACAGCTGTGCTGTACTCCAGACCAAATTGATACAATGATACAATACACTCTGGCCTGGAGCACTCTGTGTGGCTGCATTATGGCAAGATTAATAAGAAATCTTCCATGATATTGATTTTTAAAATTTTTATTTGGTGGGGTACCAGATTTTGAGAGAACAATGCTTAACTGATTTGAATTGGTATTTTAGGGCCTGATGGTCTCACACGTTTCATGCACAGAGTCACTGTGACATGTAAACTGTCAAGCTCAGATTGGGTCTACCCCCAGTAAGTAAAGCATATATATTTTATTTGGTAGTACCTTCTTTTGTATGACTTCCACTTCTAGAGTATTTTGGTTGGGGCCACAACAGCAAGCTGTGTGGCTGATACAATTAGAAGGACTATGGAGGATTCCTTCTTCCTTTTTTTTTTTTTTTTTTTTTTTTTTTAAATTCAAATTTCAAATAAATCCATTTTAGCCACCCCATGAGTTTAGATACCGTGAGTTTAATGTTTGTGGGTTACCACGTCAAAGCAGCACATCGAACCAGCACCACTGATTTAGGAGAGAAGGCTGCCTGCTCTTTTTTCCCTTGCCCTGGCTGCTACACCAGGCCAAGGGCAGCCTGCAGAGGTTTAAGGAAGTGGTTTGTTTCCTAAAAGATGTTGAAAACACACAGAGGTGAGTTGCTTGTGACATCTAAGTTAGTCAGTCAGGGACAACAGCACAAGCAGAGAATGAGGATCTATCTATGAAGAAGAACCCAGAGCAGACACCACACTGGGCCTTAATTGTGATGGGAAAGCCTGTTTCTGGGCAGCAAGGGGAAACAGTGGCACAGTAAGTCTCTGACTGTGAGTCCTAAGGGACTGAGGTTGAGACTGAATAAAGGGGAAATGTGTTTATAAATAATCTATTTCTGACCTGTTTGACTATCTTCATTTGGAAGTCATTTGGAAGTCAGTGTATCCTCTTTGATCTGGATTGTTTTATATAGGCCCATGTTTAAAATGTGACCAATTTCAGATTCCTCTCAGACCATTTGTAATAAAACTTTCTCCTGAAGTGTGATTAACAAGTCTCTACCAATGAGATTAGTGTTGTCTAATAAAACTGATAACTTAATGCCTACCCTATGTTCCCATCTGATGTCTCAGCTGGCAAGGCATTCCTCTCTCTAGCCATCACCCCTAGGATTAATTAACAGCTGATTAAATCTCAGGAAAGCCCTTGCATCCTATGGGTCAGGTGGCAGCCCTGCTCTCTGCAAGAAGGTGTGGGAGTGGATATTTTCTACTGATGGAGAGTTAGGCCTTTGCAAGTGTGCAAGTTGTCAGCAGCAGTAGCACCAGAGATGCAAGCCACAGATGGCAACAGGGGGATGCAGCTGTCTGCAGGAGGCTTAATAGCCCTGAAGCAGCTGCACTGGGAATTTGCTAGATGTAGCATGGCTTATGTATGATGAGTGCTCTCCTTTAATCCTTCTGCCTTCACCCCATCTTTGTTCATTACATTATTATTGCAAGTTATTATCATTGCTAAAGTGCTAACAATATGGTCACCTGTTGACTTAGCTCTACACCCCTTGTTCTCTGGTCTCCTGGCCCAGGGTAGGCTACACTCAGTGTTCATTGCTAATTATTACTTTTCTTGTCTTTTTTGTTTTGTTTTTGCTTTGTTTTCCACCCTGAGTAGGAACATTTTTATGGCCGTCAAGAACCTTGTGTAGGAAGAGTAAATAGCATTGTAGAGGGTGGCCCATGACACAAGAACATTAGCTATTGAACACAGTTCCTTTTGTATCTATCACTGAAGCCAGAAGATCAGGGTAAAAGATAACCTCAATGAAATCCTTACATTTTCGCTATGACTTAAATTATGTCAGACAATTTTGCAGACAATGAAATTAAGATTAACCTTATACCTTTCAGTTTTATTTGTTATTTTTTATTTAATTTAATAAATCCTTGGTTTCTTACAATTCTTTGTGCCATCATTAGCACTTTATCTTAGCACAGGAAGCATATAGTAAAACTCCTTTTAATGTAGGAGCAAAAGGTTTGCTTTGAAGCATCCATGCAGAATTTGGATCAGTACTCATGTTGCATCCAAAGGCAGCCTGACCTCCTGCTGATCTAATACATAGTTTCTGGAGTGAACTGGATCTTGCTCCCACACATTGCTGATTTTGGGGGAACTGTCTAAATAGGTCCCATTGTGAATGTGAAGGACCTCACAAGGATACTTTATTTTATATGCTGGTACAATTTGCCATTTTACATGTTGAGTCAACTGAGGAGCAGCAGGGGTACAGTACAATGACATCTCAGTGTTAGCTTTCCCAACTCCCATCTTGCTGGAATTTGCTACTAGACACGTAAATCAATGTAAGCCATTTCCAGACAGGGATTTCTGTGAGGATATTAGTTTTATTTCTGTTCCAAAGTGCAAAAGAGCCTCATGTGGTGGTCATTGTGAAACATTTTTACCCATTTTAAGACCTTTTTTTCCACCGGTTTTGGGGCTGCAAGGCAATAACTGCCTAGAAGCAGTGCATACCTCTGACTCATTGCTGTAGAAGATGTCAAGAAGAGGAATAGATAAAGACACACAGAGAAAAAAATGTTTACAATACTATTTATTTAACAATTTTTCAAATTCCTTTGGGTAACAGAAAACATTAAACATAGAGATAATTCCACACAAATGAGAATGATTTTATTTTAAATGTTTTGAATTCTTAAGAGGTTTGCGGAAGTGAAAGAAAGGAAAACTATTCACACACAGAATATATTGACTTACATTAACTGGAATAGTTTGAATTACTGCTTGTGTAAAACTGTAGAAAATGTTTATAGATGATATTAAATCACGTATTAAATTAATTCTCCCACTTTACCTCCCCCTTCTCTCCCTCTGAGTTTTTTTAATTTCTGTGATGTTTCTTTTCCTTTTTACTTCTCAAACTTTTGCCAGTTTGCATTTTTCCTTTTCCAGTCACTCACCATATTTTCCCATCATCTTCCCTTTTGCTTTTTGTGTTGCACTTACTCTGCCTTTAATTCCTCTCCCATGTGCTGCATCCTTCTATATATAATTATTTAGCTATTTAATTTTAAATTTCTATCTTAAAAGAGAAAAAAAACTTAGAAAAGCAGCTTTCAGTTAAATATTTATGCTGCATAAAGGGCTGCTTGCTGTGCTATATACCTTCATGTTATCCTGGCACAAACTGACTAAGGAGATAAAATGAAGCATGAATAAGAGAAAAAAAAAATAAAGTTGACTGTCAGGATCACCACGAAGGCATGGTATAATAGCAAGTATTAACCTAGAGATTCCTTGGGATTCTCACTTGGGTTCATCTCTGCTCTGACAATTCATTTCAAAACTGTAAAATGAAGATCTGGAACTCCTACCCCTCTAAGAGGCAGTGTGAAGACAAATATATTAGACATCTGAAGGGTGACCACATAAAGGTAATGATGCTGCAGAAGAATGAAGAACAGTTAGCTTCAGTGTGTCAGCAGCTTGACAAATACTTATGCTGAGAACAAAAATATTTAGGTGGATTTTAGACTGTGTATTTTTACATTCATTGTCAGCAACTAAACAGCACAATTGTCAGCACAATAAATTTTCCAATATTTTATATCCCATATGAACTGTTGGGACAACTAATCTCAGAATACTATAAAAATATTTTTGAGATATATTTCTTTTTCTACTTCATTTTAGAAGATGAATATTTTCTAAGACCAATATATCATCCAAAAATTATTTATAATGCGGAAGTACTGGATAAATTGTTTCTAGAAATCAGCTATCAGTTTTTAAAGTATGGTAGTTCTGAAAAGAATAACTGAAATTTGTAACTTGACCTAATGAAGCATTTGCCGGACATCTTATTTGTTCCATTTTTATACAATCACTTTTTCAGAGTAACCAATAACTGTAACATGCATTTTGTGCATGTAGTTTAGAATTCCCCCTCCAAAAAAAATAAAGTGAGCAATCAAGTATGAAGAGTTAATGAAATAGTGTTAACCTCAAGAATTTTTTCACTAGCTCTTCTCACCTCTGTAACATTTTTGTAGAATCAGCATGAAAAACATTTATCTCACTGCTGGAAAAAGAGAAGAGATGGAATAATGTGGAAAAGAACTGCACTAATGAAGTAAAGTGATGATCAAACTTTCACGTAAAAGTAAATTAAGTGTTGTCAATGGACTGCAGAGGTTAGACTATTGTTCCACTTAAGTACATTATTTTTCTCCCACTGAGTCAGTAGAGTGAGGTTTTCAGTATAAATTCAGATTTAAGCTTTGAAAAGCCTTCATAAATAAACACTTGAAGTTCCTAGAGACAATTTAGCTGGGCCTAAATTTTAATTTTAGGGTGATTTGATTGACTTAAATCTGCATTACTATTGTCAGAAGTAGTAATAGAGCGTTTGGTGTTCCCTACAAAGTGGGAGAAGCATTTTGGCCAATGCCTGTGTTATTATTGCTGAAAGGAAGCAGGTTCCTTTACTCATACTTCTACTGGAAGAAGAAATGAGGCAGGAGTGTTTGAAAATGCTATATTTCAGCACATAATTTTTTCCGTTGCATTTTCTTCGCGTTCACTACTGTCAGTTTTTTGCTTTCAGAATTAATTTTGATAAAGCACTATAATATTACAATTAATAATCCAGGAGTGACCAAAATAATACTTTAATATTTAGCCAGTCTTTTACTTTCCTAGCTTCAGTGATTCTAATGACTGGTAGTATAAATTTAGTAGCAAAAATTCCAAGTAGTCATTACTTAGATGAATTCAGATCCTCTTGGTTCATAATTTATGGTAACAACACATTTCCAGATTCTCTAAACATATACTATAGATCATATTTTAATGTCTGGCACAGAAAGTT
>VXBU01000711.1:66523-78298 GCA_013400315.1 Bombycilla garrulus | reverse complement strand
CTGTTACTTTTCCTAATCATTGTTACTATACTCTCAGGCTTAAGCCCAATAAAACTGAAACAGGAGTCAGTGCTATATAGAAAGGTTGAAACCTCAAACTTAAAATGTTCAAATCTGTTCTTATTTGTGAGCACTTCTTTCCAAGACATGTGAGGAAGGAATGACATCATAATGCATGAATTCTGAAAAAACACAATGTTACACAAATACACAAAACCTGAAATTAACTTGGATTTTGAGAGAAGCAGCATTTTTTTGAAGTTATTTTAATAAGAATAGGAATCTTAAACCATGGAGAGTAAATTGGTCAAATTTTGACTTTATAAAAGCTCCATCATAAATTTATCTAGCAAAATTTTATCATTCAGGTCAATATGAAAAATATTACTGGAAACTAAATACAGGAGTTAGAAAGAGTTGTACTAACTTCCCAGCTGAGGATCTGGCACAGTGTGTCATATATAGGGACCAATTAGTGGGGTGGTGAGTTTCATGTGACATATATTTATAAGTTTTATATTTATATTGTGGCAAAATGCTGCGAGTAATGACTAGAACACCAAATTAGGAAAATACCGTATATGTAGGGGATAATGCATGTACCACTTTTACCTCATCCTGTTATGTCATGTCAGGTCAAGTCACTCACACATGTATGGAAGTGGGATTGTGCATGTACGTGCATGCCGTGGCACTTGCACCTCACACAAAGCCAAAATGTAATCTGACTAGACATTTCAGTTAACTTATAGAGTATCTGTCATTCCATTGCAGAGTACTCATTCTTGTACATGAAAGCACATACAGACTTTAAAGACCAAAAGGCTGACACTGCACTTGCTTTCTTAAAAAATCATACTCTCTTTGTGCATGTCAGGTATAAATGCAGCCCCATAACCAGCTGGAGCTGGTCAGTGTCTCCCTGATGCTGGTTGTAGTAATTTACACCCACAATAATGGAAATAAAATAGAGCTTTTCTGTTTAAAATATGTATACTTAAAGTATTTTTTCTTGGAAACTGTGGGTGTCAATATTTTTTTCTGTTTGGTTTGCTGTACTGAATGTGTCATATGCACTGAAAAAGGTGACAAAGTCAGTGAATCAGCATTTTGAAGCATATTTCAGCATTTTGAAGGCTGAAATAGATTTTCCAGAAGTACCACCAGAAGTACAAAAGTGGATTATTGAGGATTGAGATTAAAGTAGTGATAAAAATGACAAGCACAAACGTGTTCATCTACTCAAAGGTACTGCCTTGCTTATTTTGTTGTAAAGTATACAAACATATCACTTTGCTAAAGAAAACTGGAGATGATACATGTAGTTATATATTAGAGTTGGGTGATAAATGTCAGGGAGTTGTAGTTTGATAGTATTTTTGAACTAAATTGCTGATCTTTTTACAGTTCTCTGTTACTGCTGTGCAACACTCTTCAAAGCAGTAGGCAAATCCTGAAGGAAAATGTAATAATATCTGAAATACTCATCTACCAGGGTTTTTTGCAGTGAAGTTTTAAAAAACAACCCTCCTTATTTCATACCTGTGTCAGTCTGTTCTTACTAAATGTGATTATTTCAAATTAAAGTGGTGGATTTGTATTTGAGGGTACAGAAACACAAATAGCAAATGAATGTGTGGAACAGAAAAATACAGTTTAGGTACACATATTTGTATGTTTTGGTGTAATTCACATCATTGGAGATTGTAGCTGGTATTAGGAAATTTAATCTAATTATCCTGGAAAACCTCATCAGAACACTGTTATGGTGATAAATACTTAAAATACTCAGTCTTCTTTTGTCAGATTGATATACTAAGGCCAACTGATCAATGCAAAATGTTTTAAGCTTGCTTCCATTTTTCTTGAATTCTGTGATCATAGTCAGTGAAGTATTGGGATAGAACAGTAGCCTGAAGTGAACAGGAGTAAATTCTAACGAACCAGGTTTAATTTGGTTTCACATTTTGGGTTTATCTGGTTGTTTCACCCTGGAACTAATGAAAGCAAAACAATTAAGAAAGAAAGAAGAATACCAAAATACCTACAAGTGAATTAATTGCAGATGTTTAACTGTAAAAAATCTTTCTCAATATAAAAATATTTTTGGCCATGAAAACTATGGCTAATTATCTCTGCTACCTTTAAATTTTAATATGTTGGGCAAGACCACTGAGTGAGGGAAACAAATAGAAGTGTCTCAGTGAAAGCAGCTGCTCTGTAAAAGAACATGTCAAAATTTATTAGCTTGAAAGAAGTTGTATAAATTTATGAAGCTGAGATAAACGGTGTATTTGAGCAGGCTGTTGGTTTTGTTTGTTTGTTTGTTTTTGTTTGTCTGTGTTTTTTTTTGTCTTTTGTTTAATTGTAACAAATATTTATGCAATAAATACACTTTTTCCATTTCCATGCAATTCGTTTGTATTTCCTGACATAATGTTGTATATACAAGAAATTACATCAGTACAGAAATTTAAGTGAGCATGCTGCTTAAACTTTGTGGTGTAGCAAAAGATGGTAGCAATGAAATTTCTTTATTTTTGTTTTCCCCTTGAATTTTTCTGTGTATCATCTATGAACAAAATAAGCACCTCAAATGAAATTTACAGTGAGAGATATGAGTGATCCCAAATTCACTGATGGAGAAAAAGAGAGAGGTAGTTAAATATTGGAAGTAATGAACCAAAGTTCATGCAGAGCAGGATTTACTAATATAGAATCCTAAACCTGGATATGACCAGATATTAGAAGTAGAGAAGAGAATAGTGCCATTGCAAGAAAACATTCTCCCAAGAAGGAGACAATCTTGCAGATTAAATTCTGTTTTAGTTTCAGTCTTGGAATGCTGTCAGAATATGTGCCAAAAGGGGTAGAACTTCTCTGTGAAATTCCTAGTAAGGGAGATAGTTTGCTTATCATCAAGTAAAAGTGGATGGTAATAGCCAAGAAGGGTGTAAATCTTGCAATGAACTGGCACATTTCCAAAACTGTTTTTCCTAGGAAACGTTGTGGAGAACTAGAGCTTTTTTTTAGCACAAGTCTATTGGAATTACATTTTTTAGTAGCTGTCTTCAGCTGAAGGAAGAAAAAAACACCTCTTTAGTATAGTGTAGAAATAACTCAGAGTGGCTCAGATCATATCCTACACAATTACAACTTTGTTACCTATATAAAAGATTTTTATTCAAGCTTGGGCTACCCAATGAGCATAAACGGTGTTGCCTACTGTAGGGCACTGGATCATAGCGCTGTGTGGTGTGCTGGTGATGAAAAATCTGAGCAAAATAGTGTCTTTGATAGGTCTTTGAACTATTGCCAATATGTTTTCCTTTTGGTAAACTATATCAGTTTATCATCCTCCCTTGATATATTTGCATAATGATTAATTGAGGAGAAATGTCTTCAGAGCTTTTTGAAGAAATGTAAAATGGGATTCACTGACTTGCTCACTCACCTAATTTATTGTTAATGCAGAAGGGGTGTGAAATAAAGTTATCTACATTCTTCTGTTTGAGTGATGCAAAGTAGATCAAACTTTGTCACTATTAATACAATTTCCTAGTGCCTTTGTGTTGCACTGCTTCAAATTCAAAATGCCTCTGAAACTCCTCTTGACATAGTAACTATTACATGTCAAAAATTATTATTAAAACCTAATATTCATTTTATAATACCTGTCACAATTTTTAAAGTTAAGTTCCTAAAATATTAAATATTCTGACAGTTGAAAAATAAATGCAATTTCTCCTGTTCTAAGATTTTACATGCTTTTAATTGATATTCAGTTTCAGAATATCTTAAGGTTAGACCTTCCTACAAAATTAAGCTTATTCTACCTTTGAGGCCACTGAAGTAGCTGCTACAAGCACCTCCCTAAGAAAGTTCTGTCTGACTGAAGCATTAGCTTCAATATAGCTCTTTTTATGTTCTGCCTCAAAAGTAGCTGAAACTTTTAGTAGTTTTGATTTCTGTTGACAGAGCTCTGCATGCCTCTTGTGAAATACTCCTTAGAAAGCATGCCTTCCCTACATGGATAATCCAAAACATACTTGTGATGTCTATACTTATTTCTGGAAATTACTCAGATAAATTATTCTCATTCTTCAGATTTTTAAGAGGCAAGACTTCTTCATTCATTTCTTTACAGCAAAAGTAACTTACAGGTTTCAGAATCAGATGCCATTCATGGGATTTTTCAGTCTTTATTCAAACATTACATCTCATGATATATTACTGTGAGTGAGAAGTTTTGATACCAGAACCCTCAAAAATGTGTCTCTTAGTTATTCTGTCACAGTATTTTCTGGAACCTGGCCTAGAGCTTCCCTAACAACCCAGAAAATGATGGCTTGTACATTCAGAAGGAAGGGGTCTGAAGATCTTCGGAGTTTATATAGAGCAACAGGTTTGGTTTTGTTGTGATACATGCAGATAAGTACTCCTTTCCAAAAAGAGAACATAATTCAGAAGCGTTATTGGAAGGGGAAGTCTTGGTTTTGATTCCTTGAAATATATCCAAGATTCCATTACATTTCTGTACTTTTTTTTTTTTTAATATTGAACTAAACTGTACCTGTCAGGTTGTAGCATAGGAAGACAAGACCAGAAAACAGCTGAGAAGCTACACATGAAGTTGGATTATATACGGTATTTCTTAGTTTCCATCAGTTCATTTTAGTAGTTAGGACAGCTTCAGATAATACTTGGTTCCCTATATAAAACTTACATTACTTAAACCATCCTAAAATAGAATAATATTTGTGAAGACATTGAACGATTTCCTCTGAAATCCAGTTGTGGAACGATACTAAGCCATGAGACTGTCCTGAAGCCATGGAATCTTTTTGTACAGTGGTAAAGTGACAGGTCACACCTGCTTTTAGTCTCCTCTAAATCAGTAATGCCTCTTTCATACAGAAAGTAACTGCATACTAGAAGTCTTAAGATTCCCCAGCTATTCAAAGCCCCTTGTTTTAGTAATCTTTAAAGAGATATTTCTCTGATCCTACACTTTGGCTGAATGCACTATATCCTCCTAACTTAAAGATCAGAAAGTGAAAAGACTGTGGAGATGAAAACACCAGTTGGTTAGAGCATGGTGCTAATAGCACCAAGGTTGCAGGTTTGATTTATGGACCATTCACTTAAGAGATGGAGTAAATGGCCCTTGTGAGTCTCTTGCAATTTGGAATATTCTGTGGTTCTGTTTCCAAGGCTGTACAGTTTGAGACCAGTTAGACACTGATCTTTCATCAGGCAATACCAACTCTTTTTGAAGAGCTAAGTTTTCCTGCACTGAATGTTATTTAGGTTTTTTAGATGTTAAGATTGGTTATGTTGTATGATAGTTTTAAATTTAGGTAATATGTAACTATGAGAGACTTTTTAGTCCTGATAATAATCTCATAGGAAACAATAGAATGGAAGCTTCAGATAAAGTTTGTCATGAAGATTCTCCTGAGAAGTCACAAAGTTCAGAAAGAAACACTTTGCTTTGTTAGTTCCTTCTTAGAGAGGAATCTAAGTGAGGCAAGATCCATCCTAGTCCCAGACTTAGTCAAAAATTTATGTCTAATGGTTTATGTAGGGGTAATTCATCCTTAATGTAACTTTCTCCAATAGGCTTAAGGAATCAAACCAAACATATCTATATGAATAAAGTATCTTATTTTTTTAATTAATGATGATAATTATTAGACTAAAAAACTTCAATCAGAGATGCTTCCTGCACAGTATATTTATAACTACTATTATAGTGCATTACTTTTTAAAGCAATATTGAAGTAATTATAGTAAGACTAGCAAAGTAATTATTAACATGAGATTTATATTACTCAACCATACCAGTAACCCTGGGCAAGTTTTTCATTCAACCTCAAGGAGTAACCTTGCGGGGGTATCCCCACTCAAGGGAGGCATCTCCACATGCACTCTTAAAAGAAACATGTTGCAAGTCCCCGCTATAAAGAACAGGGTCCGGGCTTTCATAGTATAAAGTGATTGGCTGTCATTCATATTTTTTAAGCCAGCTGTGTCAGCTCAGTTCCTTTAGTAAAATTATTGTCATTTGCTGGTTCCATTAAAATGATTTCTGTATGCTACATCCTCACTGTTATGAGTTTCTGTAGGGAAATGTTGTTCTTCACATCCTCAGAATATTTAGCTTTGGGGTTGATGTGTCAGGCTGGCCCCTGTGTTCTTAACAACAAAAAGAGTGTAACCCCTCCTCTCCATCTATAACCAGTAACTTTTGCAAATATGGTAAAGTTCAGGCTGTTTTATCTCCACTTAGGCAGAGCATCCTGATACATGTCAAAGGCAAAAGATGAACAGCTATCAAAAATGTGGTTGAAAATTACTGTGCAGACATTTTATATATGAAGCAGCGATTGCAGAACCGCATTCTGATCTAGCTGTCCTTCTCAGGGTTCTTCAATCCGTGTGAAAAAAAATGATTCTGTGTCCTGTATTTCTTATTTATAGCTCAAGGTCCTTTATCTCTTCTCAGGTTTACTTTACTTACCCTGGTTTCAAATTTTGAGGCTTTTGTCTGTGTCTTTTACCACTGTAATATGACTCAAAACAGCATTACTGTGATAGCTTTCACACGGCCTTTCTGTAAAATGGGCCAAGTTGTGATTTATGCTCTTTGGCATCTTTGGCTATTTAGGTTCTTCCTGATAATTACTTTCCTTGCATTTTGCTAGGCTATAAATGGGAATTTCTATCTCTATGATCTGTATGTCTTGAATTGCCTCATTGAAACATAAGAGAGCTAAAATGTAAAAGACAAAGGGTTTATCACAGTATTACTGTTACTCTACACACTTTTTTAAGGGGCCACCTGCTAGCAATGCATCAATACCATTTATCAGATATTTCCCCCAACTCCCCACCTCCATTATCTGTCAATAAACTTAAAGAACAAAACCCTTGGACTGTTTATGTAAGTATACACCTAGTTTTTTAATTCTCACTTTGTGAAAGAGGATGCCATTCAGTTTAAGAAATGAAATAGTGTCATATTTTGGTATTTTATGGGTTTTGAATGTTATAACACAGTTAATTTTTTATTTCACTAAAACCTTAGAAGACTCAGTTGTCAATTACTTGCATGCAGAAAATCTGCTTTGTAATAAGTGCAGGCAAATTCATCCCTGATGCAGCTTTACTGACTTGAAATTAAAATCAGCTTCTGTTTAATGATCCATATGGGAAATATACAGTTTGATTAAGCAAAGGAAAGCATCCTTTCTGATGTGTGTTAGTTTTAAACCTGAACTTCTGCTAATACAGTTCTTGCAATTATTGCAATTAAATATGCAAAAAAATTCACAGAATTTAAGAGTGGTATAAGTGCTGTTGCTGGCTAAATGGTCTAATGAGCTGCATGTGAAGAAGCAGGTGTCAAGGCATGTATGAGCATGAACTGTTTTGTGGTGTACATAACAATATGGGTGATTATACTCATGCAGCCAGATAAGCAAAAAGTGGGGTGCTGTTCATACAAGAGAATAATCTTTAAATAAGTCTGTTCTATGTAGTTCAGAGTTTTTAAAAGGAAGCAAAAGTAGCCTGGTGTGGGTGCCGACAGCTTGGTCAGAGAGAGAAATCATCAGCTTTCTCAGACTGTTCTGGGAAAGCTGCAAAGGAGTTGGAGAAAATACTCAAACAATGCTTGCACCTGGGATCTGTGAGTGTGTGGTACGTGAGAACTCATGGTGTTTGTCTTTGGATGTTTTCCAAAGGTGGTTGTTCTCCTTTGCACCAATGGGCTCAGAGGGGTGTCTCTAATTGTCTTTGCTTTCCTTTGCTGTACCAATGAGATGCTACTTTGCGAACCAATCTATAAAATACGAGGTTCTTCTTAATAAATGCTCTTTTCCTGTATTCTGGTGTACATGAGTATTATTGCTGTGGAGTTAACTCAACAGCAACAGCCTGGCATCCTGATAACTACACAGAAGAAGTCTGGAAAGCTTAAGCATCACCTAATAAATTTTCTGTCATCAGGGTTAAAAGTTTTTCACCTGATATAGCATTCCAAGTCCACTGTAGCAATGCTCAGGCATTTTCTGCCCTGGATGTGAGTTTTTAGACCTTATATTCAGTCATTTCTAGTTTTGTTCTCTTGTAGCTATTTGCTATCTTCGCTGCAAATTTTTTTCTATTTTCAATGTTTGTGATAATGATACTGTCACCAGTGAAGCTAAGGAAATATGAAAGTAAAAGCTCTTTAAACACATATCCTAGCAGACAGGAACCAGGTAATGAAATAATATCCATTCACTGTTTTGATTTGTTTATGCTGAAGGTCATGGAGGGAGGTCAGAGGACATTCAAACTACAAAAGCAAGAAAGGCAATATAATAAAATTTAAACTACATAAGAAGAGCATAAGAATTGAACTCTAGAAATACAGGCTAGCTGAAGGAAAGCAAGTCTTCTGCTAGAAGTTTAGTGCATGAATCCAGAACAGATTACATGCTACAGTCTTGTTCATTGTTTGGCAGTTGTAGTGATGAAGATATTGCTTACTGAACTAATGATTGACGCCACTTTGTATAACTACCACAGGAGAGCACTGTGCATTGCTTTGAGTGAATATGTGAAGAAACTCCAATATATTTCACTTAACTGAAAACAGATGTTAGAAAGTTGTAGAAAGAGAAATCAAGAATAATGGAATTTCACCGGCAAAGTTTGAAATACAAAACATGCATGATTGCTTAGATTTTAAATCTAGCACAAATTCATCAATTTTAATGCATTAAAAGAATCAAAAGCTTAGAATTTTTTTTCAATCATTTAATAACCAATTTATTGATGAATATCACATAAAATGAAGGAGGCTATTTAACAATTAGTATGTAGAAGTGACTGATAGAAACTTTAAACTTTGATTTAATTCTTCCAGCCACCACAGATCCTCCATTTACTTATAAGCCATCAAGTAAAACTGGCAAGTTCTTACTAAAATGGAATTGGAAGACAGAGATTTATGAGTTAAAAAAAGGAATTAGTACTTCAGAAAAAAATATTGCTAAATGTAAACTAATGTACTTCAAAAAAATTACATCACATGCACAAACATTTTAGAAGCACTGGTATTTAAAAAATATAATAGGAATAATAAGTGAAATGAAAATTATATCCGTGTATTCAAGTCAGCATGTTCCTCATAAAAAGAAACTGTGTAATGCTTGGGGGCTTTAACAGAAATAAGGCATGAATCTTGCGTGCTTTTGGGCAGCTTGAATGTAAATTTTTCATATATTGCATACAAATAATTTCAATATTGGCATGAGACAGTGGAAAATAGGGTTAAAAACCACCTGAGAAGGAGTTCAAAAAAAGGAACTCAATAGTCAGGTTTTCTCCCCTTTGAAAATTACCTTTCTGATTTCCTGTTAGTTCACAAGATATTTCATCAGTCACTGTAGAACGTATATTCAGATGTAATTGAAGAAAACATATGCTTTACATAAAAGACACTGACCAAAAAAGGAGAGATAGAGAAATAAGGTGAAGGCTTCAAAGTCAGTAATTCAGGAAGTTTAGAGATAACAAAATCATGTTCCTGTAAATCTTAGTCTATCTCGGTTGTTCATACATTTTGGCGCAGCCTTGTTTAGTATATATGGTATCTGCATTCCTGTGAGAAGCTTTTAAGACCTCTCCAGATCTTCCCAGAAACATTACACAAAATGCAGCATGAAATCTCACAAACAAGATCCTTTTGACATGTGTTATGCAGCCAACTTCTGAGCATCACCATGCTCACATGTATTCTACAGCCAAAAGCTACTACAGTTTGGTACACTCATTAATCTTGCTGCAAGGATGGGACACACTCTAAAGAGTGCCGAGTGAGAAGCTAACATGCTCTACTAGTATTTCCTGCAGAACTGGGCAAGCATCTTATAACTGTTTCAGGTGGCAGTCAGATGCTGGGATGATACCTGGCTGCTGGACAGTCAGGCAGGAGAGCTCATGAAGAGCCTTTGACAGATGAAAGCATCACATGAGCCGGTGTTATGGTGTTTCAGGAAAGGTGTTACAGACTGTGGTTGTGGTCCAGACTATGGCTTAATACAGGTTGATGGAGATACCATGCTGCTTCTGTTTGTGGTAATTTCTTTTTGGATCTTATGTTGCATTGGTCAGTACAGGGCTAATAAATGACTTCTGGGACTACACCTTCACTGTAATCTCTCAAATCAAATAGCCCTGAAATTAGAATACTGTGTAACTGTGTCTCTTTATTGTCTTTCTTTTCTGGATGCAGTCCAGCATGATGAGGGGATATAGACTACCTGGTGGCATGTCTTGCAAAAACTTCTGGAAAACACATTACTAAAGACAGGAGTTCTTACCTCAAGCTAGCAACAAGTAGTACTGCTGTAGACTGCTTTTGAGGTTTTTTTTTTTTGACATCCTAATTTCCATTATTTCATTCTGAATAAAGTTCTTCAGTCACCAAATGAAGATGTTTTGTCTCCAAAGGAATTTATAAATTATGTACTTAGCACAGCCTGCCAGACTGCTCCTATTGGCTACAATTCAACCCCGCCTGCCAAGTGGAAAGTTCAAAAATGTCACCAAACTTAGCAGGGTGACACATAATTCTTAGAAGGCTTTGGATAACACAGCATGACAATGTTGCTGTGTCTCTAAGTGTTTGTGCATGAACGGAGGTTTTGCATTTTGAGTTGGCAGTTAAGTCTTATGTGGCATGTGTCACAGATACAGTGTATGATGTGAATGTGGACCACTCTGCCTGTTGGTGCAAGGACCCTTGTTTAACCTCCCATGCGAACTGTTCAGAAAATTTTCTTGTTTGATGGCACCACACTGTTCTGCACAGTCACTAAAAGATGAAATCACATGGTCATAAGAAAAGGCTTTGGAATCTGTTTGAGAGTAACTGAGATTCAGCCACTGCAATCACATATTTACATAAAATTCTAACTTAGATAAAGACTTAGATAAAAAGGGAAAAAATATGAACAGTCTTTAACTCCAGAGTTTTAATTCTGTTTTTAACTCCAGAGTTTTAATTCTGTTATATTTTAATTAGCTCATAAACGGTGGACAAAGGGATTGTTACATATATGGGAATTTATGTTTTTCTCTCAGTTTTTCTGCTTGGCTCTGTACAATGGAGCTCACTTTTTGCAATTTATGAATACCTATATGATTTCCCACCATTTTATATTTAAGTGACATACATCCCTAAGTAAAAATGCATTTTTCTTTTTCTTTCCTAGAGGAGGTAATGTTAAGAACTTGTGTCAAGAATCTGAACAGAATTAAGCAACATGCAGTATTTAGTTATTAATTTTTCTATATCTTGAAGCCCATACAAGCATAAAATTGGATTGTAGCTAACTGATTGTTGTGGAAAATAGATATATTTGTTCTGGTTCCGTGTTTGCATGCTTTAAGAACTTTTCAATGACACTTGTACACTGTGTTTTTCAGAGTTAGATCTAAATCTGTCCTTAAATAATGGGTATTTTTTAATTTTTATCACACCATTCTCTGATAAAACTTGCCATATGCTGTGTCTGAATACTTGCACATTTTGCAAAGTAGTTCCATAAACCAATGTTTTTACTTATGAGATTGTTTGATACCTACCCTCAACCTTTTCTACCCAACTTTACAGGAAAACTAGCATGATCTGAGTAAACAAAAACAAAGGAAGACAAAGGAGCACAGAACTGATATTATTTCTTCCTTTTTAATATATTTCTAATTAGTTACTGGAGG
>VXBU01000711.1:19605-44195 GCA_013400315.1 Bombycilla garrulus | reverse complement strand
TTTTTTTTTTTTTTTTTTGTTTTTGTTTTTGTTTTTTTACACCTAGCTTAAATTTAGTTCTGCAGTGGCATCTTCTCAGGATACTCAAAAACACATCAAAGAATAATTTGGTATTTAGGATGCACAGACTAAAAAACTTGTAACTGGCCCATCTAATGCAGATATCCCCCTGCCCCTGAAAACCATATGCTGCTTATGGTCCCTCCGTGTTTGAAGGGGTGTATAGCAGCACTGCTAGCCTGGATTGTTGAGAGGTGGTTGTTACCCACGTAAAATGATGCTTAGAAAGATCAGCCAGCCTTCTCCAGAATTGCAAATGCAAGAGTTAATTTGCCATGATTATTCAACCTAACAGACTTACACATGTGGTAACTTACCACTGGAGTGATCCTTTTGGCTTTGGAGCAATCCTTCTCTGATTAGCATGGTAGAAATTAAACCTAGACTTCTGACAAATGCTGTTTGAAGTATACTCCATGAGGAGAAATTGCCTTACTTTTTTAAATAGACATTCTCCTCCGTGGTTACCAGAGACCTGTTGTAAATGTTTCCAAACCAAATTGAGTAAACTTGCTTAGAGTTGTAATAAATTATTTGTGTCACTTCTGTCTGTAAGAGCACGACTAAGAACAAAATAATTGCTTTGTAAAACTTGAAGTTCACTTGTGTTTACCATAGAGTGGTAGCAAGCACAGCATGATTGTGCAGTGCTGCTGTCATATCCTAGGCAGCTGCTGTTTTTGTTTTTTTATTCAAGGGAGGGGAGGATAGTTACCTATCAGGAAGGAAAGTTCTAGAACCACAGAGTGGTTTGATTTGGAGTAGACCTTAAGGATCACTTCGTTGCGACTCCCTGCCATGGACAGGTGCACCTTCCACTAAACTAGATGCTCAAAGGCTCATTCAGCCAGACTTTGAACCTTTCCAGAGAGGAGGCATTCACAGCTTCTCTGGGCAGCCTGCTCCAGTGCCTCACCATCTGCAGAGTAAAGAATTTCTTCCTAATACCTAATCTGAACCTATTCTCTCTTACTTTGAAGCCACTCCCTCATGTCCTCTTGCTACTTGCCTTGGTAAAAAGTCTTTCTCCAGCCTTCTTGTAAGTCCTCTTCAGGTACTGAAAGTCTGCTGTAAAGTTGCCCCAGAGCCTTTTCTTTTCCAGGCAGGACAATCCCACCTCTCAACCTGACCTTGCAGAGATACATTCCAGCCCTGTGATCTTCAGCTGAGAAGCTAACCTGGTTCATACTTGCCATGATGCAAAAGTGTGCTGCTATGGGTGATTACACAAGCCTGTGACAACTTCTTGTGCTCTATGTGCAGGTTCTTGCCCTGTGGTTAAATGCAAAGTTATTTGCAGTAGACTGAACAATTAGGAGTGGGTTAAAATTTACCTTTGGATAAAGTGATGCAAGGAAGGTTATCATGACTTTGAATAAGTACTAGATAGATATCTTATTTACATTTTTAAAAAAACCCTTATCTTGTAAGATAACTTTAAATATAGAGGACCATGTAAGTATCAAATGATCTGGCTGTAGGTTAGAACATACACAATGTTAAATCAGCAAGTATTTTTGCATTGCTTGTAAGAGGATGCTTTCAAAAAAAGTCATTGTACTTCAGTGTCTTAGTATATTGTGCAAAGTCATAGGAAGGATTGTAGCAATATAGTGAAAAGAAATAATATCTTCATAATACTAAATATATTGTAAAGTGCTTTTAAAGCTGTTTGGCTAAATTTTGGTAGCTCATGATTCCATAGTAGAAGGACAAAATAAATACTGATGTTGAACCCTGTCTTGTGTTAGCATTGGCAAGTTATTCAGTAGTGAAAGAGTTTGTGCTTGTCCATGCTGCTTGAGAGAAGAGTAGACGAGCTATAAGAAATGCCATTTAAAATGTGCTATCTGTGTCTTTACTGTTCTTGTACTAAGGTGTGCAATAATGTTGCAGTAGTGGGAAAATATTTTTGTTTTCAAAATTAGTTTTGCTCTGCCATCTGTATGTATAGTAATAAAGATTCATCTGTTCTTAGCCATTAGAAAGAAAACAGACTAGAAACTTCTTTATTTCAAGACACTGCATGATTTAGTGTGGAACTTCATAGTTAATGTTGACAAGCACTGTTTAATTTGTTGNNTTTTTTTTTTGGTTTATTTTTTTTTTAAGGGAGCTCTTTTAAGCTGGTTTGACACAAGTCAGTTCTCTTATGCCTTCATTAGCTTTATTCCTATTCAGTAGAACAGCCAAAATGTGTTTTTAATACCTGATTTAAGAAAAATTTTCTTTGCATTTTTGTTTTTAATTTTTGGAATTTATTTTTTGAACCAAGAGAGAAGCAAGGAATTCTTCAGAGGGCAAACATATGTCAAAATGTTAGTGAGTCCTTAGCCAAATACTTAATCTGGTTGTAATATTGCCTATAAGGGAAGCAGATCAAATGAGAAACCTATCAGTTTAATTTTAGTAAAATGCTCTACTTTTTGCACAGCTTCACTGTTGATAACTTGTAAAAAGCCAGACTAAGCCTGAAAGGTTTTCTGAAATTAGTTTCTGGAGAACTTCACTTTGCTTTGTTTTCTGGGTTATTTATTTATGAATGCTTAAAGTGGCAGTCCTGCATTTTTCCTTCACCCTGTAAGTTTGTGTGAGTTTCAGAAACATAATTATATTTAGTGTGAGAATAAACTTAAAAATCTGGAGTTGAGTTTTTAGATTCTGTTGCTGCATTCTGGATATGGCCTATGTATATAATTTTCTACTTTCTTTTACCTCATTAATCTAATTTTTCTTTAATTTATCACTGTTTTTGTCAGTGGGTTGGATTTTTTTTTCACTTGTTCATATTGATAACTCTTGCCTTTTCAGGCAAAATCCTGTGCCTGTTTTCGTTTGCAATCAACAACTGATGTCTGGCTTCGTGACTATGTAGTGTTATCACTGCTTCTTAGTTGTAATCAACCCATATGACTTGAGGTTTGGCATTTAAGAATTAGTGTTTTTTGAATGTAAACTTCATAACTGCTGAAGTATGATGCCTTTAGTAATGGCATTGTGTAGATGTTTTCTGTCCCCTTTTCTTTCTGTGAAGAAAGCAACACATATAATGAAGAGCAACACATATAATGAAGAAAGATTTGATCAGAGGTTTCCAGTCTCCTTCTAGTTGATTCAAAGGTCCAGGCAACAGAGGAAGCCTTGATCTGTAAACTGCTGAGCTGGGCCAGCTGAGATGGTCATCTCCTGCAGGTGTAACTGTCTGTCCTTTACAGGAAGATTGAAAGCTTTTATAACCTCTGGACAGAGGTGGGCTAATTCCCACACAACAATACCGGGCTAGATGTTCCATTAGTTTCACTGTTGCCTTTTTTTATGGAAAAATAGAATGAAAAATAGATAAGATGTGATTGAAGTACAGCTTTCTTCTGTTGAAAGTGAAGTCATTCCCTTTGTCATTCTTTGTGCATTTTTTAAATTCCACAGGTAGAAAGACAAGCTGGTCTTTGGTTCATTTATTTGGTAGGAGAGGGGAATGATAACATGATTATGTACATCTGCCCTTCCAGTGCTGTTGCAAAAATCACTGTATCATGTACATACAGGTGTTACAGATGCTAAGCAAGTTCCTGAGTTCAGAGAACTGTTAAAAATTTGTTGGTTACGTTCTACATCAAACTAAGTATAAAGTGGTTTTTATGTTGCTTTCACTCTGGTGACTTCTATTTCTGATAGTTAAATAAGGGTGCAAGTTGAAAGGTTGTGGAGCTGTGGACAATTAGATAGTCACAAGTTCTACTGAAGCACAGTATGTCTGATTACTTCCAGAAATTTCTGCCAAAGGGTGGTTTTCCCAGCAGAAGTATCCACCACTAACGGATTGGAATGAAGAAAATTTGTCTATAATTATTTAAAGGGATTTCTCACTTTATTTGATGCTAATGTAAGCTCAGTAGAACTGATGATTTTTTAGTCCATTTTAGAGAACCGATTTAAAAAACTATAATCATTTGTCCCCCATCTTGGATTGTTTTGCTTATCAGAAGTAACAAGGCATATTTTACTGCTGATTGCCTGACGGTTGAGAGGTGTCCACTCTATCACTGGTATTTAAATTTGTGAAGGCAAAATGAAGAAATTGTTGTTGTTGAATGTCATTGTGTTAATTTTTCAGTGTTGATGATGGTATACTTGTAAATTGTTGTGAGTTTATAGGAGATTTAGTATACCAAATTATCTGGTAATTTGTTGTTACTTCATCACTTATTCATTGCATTTGTGAATAAAACATTTTATTTTTTGCTCCATGGGGATCTGTAACTGAAGACAAAACCCTTAATATAAGTTTTTATTTTTCTTACAGTGAAGTATTGTGGGAAAGTTGTGTCAGAGAAGATACTGTTTTTGTCAGCTAAACTTCGTCAGGTGAAAAAACTTGTGGATGTTGGAGACAGGAATGTGACAAGAGCACATTGAGTTCATGCAGCAACAGCCTAAGTTTATAGATGTACACCCTCTTATACAGGGGATTTGAATTTCCTGTGCTTACAGATATGATTGGTCAAAGGTCTTAACTCCGCCCAGTTCACTGGAGAGTGATACACGTGCATTCCTGGTTCAGAGGGATTGGCTGGGGTCCCTTTGTTTGAACTGGAATTCAGCCTATCATTTCCAAACCTGGGCACCTGTTAACTCCTTGTTCTGTAACAAACTGGGCTGGTCGAGTTGGTGACTGTTACGGCCAAATTACCCGTGCAGCTAGAAACCAGCTATAACTGTCACAGAAAACGTCTTAATTTAACCTATACTTACAGAAGCTGTAAATATAAGTAATAAATTCTATGTGTGCACTTGGAGGTAGTTTTTGTTGGGAAGATGTCTTTGTTTGAAAGACAGATGTCTGCTAAGGAAGGCAGGAGCCTCCCTTGGAATGGAAAATGTAAACCTCTTCCCTCTGAATTGTTATAATTTTGAAATTAAGAGCCTCTCAGACAAAGATATGAGAACAGGAGTACCAGTTCTTTACTAGTGTGTGTAACAAGGCAAAGAGACAACACCAGCTGTGGCATCAGCACCAAGCAGGCCCAGGCGCCCCGTGCACCGCTGGGCCGCGGGCCCTTTCCCTGGGTGCAGTTCCGGGCACGGCCAGCAGGGGCGCTGGGGGCTCCCGGCGGGCAGGGCGGGGCGATGGCTGCCCCGCGGCTGCAGGGGGCGCTGTGGCTGGGGGAGCGCGGGAATGGCGGCTGGGCCCGGACGGGAGGGGATGGGAGAGAGGCTTTGCTTCACAAACCCCCTGGGGCAGCCGATCCCCTGCCCCTGCAGCACTCTGAGGAGCACCGAGCTGGGCCGGCAGGACGTCTTGGCAAGCAGGGAGTGTGGGTTACAGTGCAGCAGAAGCTCAGAGCAGTGCCGCAGAAGCAGCGGGAGCAGGGCTGAGGGTGGGTGTTAATAAGGCCCCAGTTCAGAGGCTGCATCACTGGCAGAGGCTCCCCCCACGGCAGAAGAAGCAGCTCTGGGCTGGGGTCCGGCAGCAGCAGCAAATTCCCTTCCCCAAGCAGCAGCTCCAGCTGACCTCCAAAGCTGAGAGAGAGACCCAGCAGCTGCCCCAGCCCTGTCCTTTACCTGCCCAGTTCTGGCATATCTCTGCTGCCTGCCCTGAGCTTGGCTGCTTATTTTCTTTTTCTTAAGTACCCAGTTGTTTAGTGTTTCCTAGCAACTTATAGGAAAAAATTCTATAAGTAAAAATGAACAAAAGGAAAGAAACCTAACCCACAACAGAAGAGGAGTTTCTTGAGCTGTAAAAGGTGCTTATAGATAATGACTTGTTGCATGATGTCCTGAGTTCTTATAAACCATGCTTGGTATGTCCTTGTTTTCATTGAAGTTCCATTAATAATATGAAAGATAAAATTAAAGCATGCTTAGAGAGAATAATTTTAGGCAGTGTATTTTAAAAATAAAAATAGAAAGTCTAGATCAATGGTAAATAGAAAATACAAGACTTGAAAAATTTGCTTTAGCTATAATTAATTTAACCTACCAGCAAGTAAACAACAGAAGGAGATTATAATTTTGAGGACTTTTAAGGCCTAATTCTCTAAGGTTGTATTTTAATATGCATGTTACAGAAAGGGAGAAAAGCCCTTTCTATCTGTCTTTATAGTTTTCACTGTACAGGGTAATATAGGAGTAGTTGGAAAAGCTTTAGATGATCACAGAATTCTAGAATCTGCTGAGCTGGAAGGGATCCATCAGGATCATCATGTCCAGCTCCTGGCCCTCCACAGGACCAGCCCAAGAACCACACCATGTGCCTGCCTGAGGGAGTTGTCCAAATGCCTCTTGACAGACTGGGTCCTGTCATCTCTTCCCCGGGGAGCCTGTTGTAGTGCCCAACCACACTCTGGGTGGCTGAAAAACCTTCTCATAGCCATCCTAAGCCTCCCCTGACTGAGCTTCATGCTGTTTGCTCAAGGTCTGTCACTGGTCATGAGAGTGAAGAGATGATGACCTTTCCTCCGCTTCCCCTCATGAGGAAGTTGTAACTGCAATGAGGTCTCCCATCAGTCTCCTCCAGGCTGAACGGACCAAGTGACTTCAGCCACTCATCACAAAGCTTCCCCTCAAGGCCCTTCACCATCTGTGTGTCTTCCTTGGATGGTCTCTAATACCTTAGTGTATTTTTTTAATATTATGGCACCCAAAACTGCACACAGCACTCAAGGGGTGGCTGAGCCAGTGCAGTCCAGAGCAGAGCAGGACAATTCCCTTCCTTTCCTGGCTGGCCATGCTGTGCCTGATGCACCCAGGACAGGGCTGGCCCTCCTGGCTCTGGGGCACTGCTAATTTACGCTCAACTTCCTTTTGACCAGGACCCCCAGGTCCCTTTCCATAGTGCTGCTCCCCAGTCTCTTGTTCCTCATCTGTACACAAGCCCGGGATTGCCCCAGGTGCAGAAGTTAGCACTTGCCCTTGTTAAACATAGAGCTGGTGATCACCTGCCTCTCTAATTTGTCAAGATCTCTTTCAGTCTTCGAGGCAATCAACACCACCTAATTTAGTGTCCCTGTCAAACTTACTTAGTATTCATTTGAGTCATGCGTCCAAGTCTTTAATGTAGATATTGAAGAGAACTGGGCTGAGGATAAAACCTTGAATTCAGTTTAGTTAGTTTAGAGGGGGGTTGATTAGTGGTTTTTTTTTTNNNNCATAGCAGGTTTTTTGTCGTGTAAGGTTATATGAATCTTAAAAGTCACAGTATTTGAAGGGACCTTGAAGGTCCCCTTGTTCCACCCCGCCCCTGCCATGGGCAGAGACACCTTCCACTACACCAGGATGCTCAAAGCATCACACAGCCGGGCCTTGAGCCCTTCCAAAGATGGAACATGCACAACTTTCCTGAGCAGCCTGCTCCAGTGCCTCACCATCTGCAGAGTAAAGAATTTCTTCCTAATACTGATCTAAACCTGTTCTCTCTTACTGTGAAGCCACTCCCTCATGTCCTGTTGCTGCTTGCCTTGGTAAAAAGTCTTTCTTCAGCCTTCTTGTAAGTCCTCTTCAGGTCACACTGCGTTTGATGCAGCCCAGGATTTGATTGTTTTTCTGGATTGCAAGCAGACATGACTGAGTCATGTTGATCTGCTCCTCATCCAGCAACACCCCCAAGTCTTTCTCTCTGGCCGCTCTTCAACTGATTGTCTGCCCACTGTCTGGATTTGTGCTTGAGATTGCCTCAGCCCAAGTACAGCACCTTGCTGGTGTCTTCAGCAGATTTAATGAGATGCACTTGATTGCACTGCCTGTGTTGCTGAGAAAGATCAGGTACTGACCAGTACTGACCCCTGAAGATACCACTTGTCACTGCTCTCCACTTGAAGGTTGAGCTGTTGACCACAACATTTGTAAGTGCAACCCCCCAGCCAATTTCTTA
Source organism: Bombycilla garrulus (assembly GCA_013400315.1). Classification (NCBI taxonomy): domain Eukaryota; kingdom Metazoa; phylum Chordata; class Aves; order Passeriformes; family Bombycillidae; genus Bombycilla; species Bombycilla garrulus. The sequence continues at coordinate 36,265 of VXBU01000711.1, read as the reverse complement.
CTCGTTAAGTTGTCTAATCTGTCAAATCATGTCTCTTTGAGTTTAGAGACAAGGTTGTTGTGCAGGACTGTATCTGATACTTCACAGAAGTCCAGGTCGATTACGTTAGTCACTCTTTCTTCATCCACCAGCACTGTAGAAGGCCACCAGATTTGTCAAGCGACCAGATTTGCCCTTGGTTATTGTGTTCTGTTGAAGTAAATTGGTCCTCTACTCTTATCCAGAAAAGCCAGTATAATGTTTTTCTTAAGCCATCCATGAAGATGTTGAAGAGAACTGGACATTAGGAAGTGATAAGTTCGTCTTGCTTTGAGGGCCAGGATTATTTTCCTGTACTAGGAAAATACCCGCACGTTAGTGGAACTAGGTGTTAAGGCTTGTGTTATGGTTAAACCCAGCTGACAACCAAGCCCCTTGCAGCCACTTGGTCACTCCCACACCAGCAGGGTCAGAGAGAGAATTGGAAGGGTAGAAGTCTGGAAACTCATAGGTGGAGAGAAGTGCAGTTTTAGAGGGAAAACAAAAGCCATGCAAACAAGCAAAGCAAAACAAGGAATTAATTTCTATTTCAATGGGCAGGTAGGTATTCACCCTTCCCCAAGAGAGCAGGGCCCCCTCATGCATAATGGTTACTTGGGAAGAGAAATAGCAGTGTCCCCCACTCCTTCCTTCCTTCCTTCTTTCTTCCCCCCATCTTTACATCCCGAACATGACCTCACGGGGCACAGAATACCCTTTTGGTCAGTTGGGGTCACTGTCCTGGCTGTGTCCCATCCCAACCTCCTGTGTACCCCTCGGCTTCTCAACAGTGTGTCAGTACAAAAAGCGTTTAAGGCCCTGGCCATGTGTAACCTTGCTCAGCAATAACAAAACTTTGCTGTATTCTTAATCCTGTGTTCAGCAGAAATNCCCCTTGCAGCCACTTGGTCACTCCCACACCAGCAGGGTCAGAGAGAGAATTGGAAGGGTAGAAGTCTGGAAACTCATAGGTGGAGAGAAGTGCAGTTTTAGAGGGAAAACAAAAGCCATGCAAACAAGCAAAGCAAAACAAGGAATTAATTTCTATTTCAATGGGCAGGTAGGTATTCACCCTTCCCCAAGAGAGCAGGGCCCCCTCATGCATAATGGTTACTTGGGAAGAGAAATAGCAGTGTCCCCCACTCCTTCCTTCCTTCCTTCTTTCTTCCCCCCATCTTTACATCCCGAACATGACCTCACGGGGCACAGAATACCCTTTTGGTCAGTTGGGGTCACTGTCCTGGCTGTGTCCCATCCCAACCTCCTGTGTACCCCTCGGCTTCTCAACAGTGTGTCAGTACAAAAAGCGTTTAAGGCCCTGGCCATGTGTAACCTTGCTCAGCAATAACAAAACTTTGCTGTATTCTTAATCCTGTGTTCAGCAGAAATCCATACCAGCCACTGTAAAGAAAACTCACTCTACCCCAGCCAAACCTAGCACAGGCTGTAATAGAGGAAATAAACTTCATCAGCTTGTCAGTGAAGTTGTGATTTAGTAGCCAGTGTCCTGAGAAATTGGAGGAAGAGAAGTCAGGTTTCTTTCAGCCAAGTCTTTCTCTTAGAGCAGGGACATTTGCTAAATCTTCATATCTCAACAATAGAGGAAAGCATCAGGAGGATGCTGAGTTGCTGGAAAATTGGGCCAAATGTCCAGTGCATTATTCAGAGCTGGAATATTTGGCCTCTGAAATTATACTGAAAATGCCTGAAGCATTTCTAGTATCAGTAGATTTTATTGTCACAGATTTCATGCGCTACAGAGTAGAAAAGGTGTTGGTTTAACTGTAACAAAAGGTACTCTTGGAAGTAAAAAAAAACCTAAGAACCACAGCTGTTTCTGCTCTGAAAACATCTTTAGCTGCAAAAAACAGCAAAGAAACTCCATGTAGTTAGTAGTCGTAGTATAGATATGTAACTATATTTCCTTAAAAAAAAAGTTAGCAAGTCAGAAAGCAGAATTTTATATGATTGCTTCCTATAAAAGGGAAATTATCCCCTGTGTACATAGGAAGGGAATGGATCTCCTGTAGATCTAAAGCTCATAATCCTCTTTAGTTATTCTGCTGGCTTTAACAGCAGCAACGAAGTTTAACAACTTTGTGCCCTTTAGAAATACTGGTTATCTTACTAATTCTGTGTATCTTCAGATTGTCTCTTGCTTAATGTATGCAAAGTGTATCATTTTTCACATGTGATAATTGCATTTTGGGGCCAGCTAGAGCAGATAAGTTTTTCTGGGCTTAGGATTGTTCTACCTTTTAAAGCCATCAGACAAAGAGGTCACTTGAACTAACCAGTGTGCATTTCTTTCTCTTGCTGTACACTGCATGGATTCATGTCCTTGGTTGCATTCTGACCAGTATTAGTTTCAATTAGCTGTATTCCTGATAGATGATGAATGGTTATGAAAATGACAGTCATTTTTAGTTGCTTGTTAAATCATCAAGGAAGAAGGGCTGGTGAAGTTACATATACTGAAATGTTTTGTAGGACTTTGCCTCTTAACGATATTAATTTCAGTTGATTTCCAGATTTTGGTAAAATTATTTACTTTAAACTGCAAGAAAATTTGAAAAATGCTTCTAAGTTCTGTACTGCCCCTTTTGTTCTGAAAGTTGTGGCTAGTAAGATAAGATCAAGTGTGTAATCTGTTGAATTTTATGTACTGTAGTGGAAAATACTGTTTCCATATAAAGTACTAAAGCAATAGAACAGCTTAACTAATACTTCAAGTAATATTTAAAAAAAGCTTTTTTCTTTTAGACTTTAGGAAGTTGCAGTGTCTGGGCCTATGTGTGCCCTGCATGTTGCTGTTGACTGACTAAAACTTTTGAATATGCAACTGAAAAATTATGTACGGCATCACTTGTCAGACATCAATTTTCTGACAAACATTTTGATTCAGTACCTCACTAGGATGAGTGTTTGAAAGCTAAAAGCTACAAATATTTTTGAAAGTATAGTCACAGGCTGCCCAGGGAAGTGTGAAAAAAATACTGGATGTAGCACTTAGCGATGCAGTCTAGTTGACAAACACTGGTTTTCTGTCAAAGGACTCTTAATTTTGGAGGTCCTTTCTGGCCTTAATGATTCTGTGGGGTTTTTAATCACCAGCTGATGAACTGAGTATTTGCTACAGTCCTTTTATTAATTTGGATGGCCTAATTAATTATCAGTCAGATATCATTGGCTGAAAGGCAGAAAGGGATCATTGGTTCTAAGACTCCGTAGTGAAACATCAATCTACCAAGAAAATGGTGAAAAGAGCAGTGTGTAGCTGGTAAGAACATGGTGTAAATTGAGGGATTAAAATCGCTTCCTTTTATTACGTTTTATATTAGTAAGATAAATGTATTTGGGGAGTGCTTCTAAGAACGCATTTAAGAATTTTGTGGAACTGCTTATTTGCTGTTCCTTTTGACTGCTTGTGGTTGTCATTAAGTACTTCTTACTCTGGATGTATGCTTCAATATCAAAGGAAATTTATAATGAAACTTCAATCAATTTCCTAATTTTCTTTGATGATATAGTTAGGAAAAACAGTGGGGTTTTTTTTTCTGCAGAAAGAAACTATTTTTGATTAAGTATGTATCAGGCTTGATATAAAAGATGTGAAATTGATGAGTATAAAGAGTATATCTTTGATAATGAGAGGGTTTTTTTAAGTGGAAAAAAATCAGTGAACTGCTAATAGATCATTTCAACTTGAAGGAAATAAGCATTGAACAGTTTTTGTTTATGCATACTTAACCAAAGACCCACTGCAATAGAGCTTCATAATTCCCCATCTCTTCTGTCCAGCGTTGTGTGGGCTGGATAGGATTGCAACTGTAATTTGTAGTGTTACTTGTTGCACTATTGAAGACAACCACCGAGACTTCTTTGGTTTGTGTTTATGCTTTTTTAATGGTTGTGATGTTGACTGAAATACAGAGTTTTGTTGACTGAAATATAGGGGTGATGGCTACAAATTTTATTTGTGACAAGTAGCCCTCTGTGAGAAACCAGAAACCACAGAGGAGTACATACTGTTAGTTTTGGTTGGTTTTGCAAACAGCCTAGGACAAAAAAAAGTGCTGCAGTGATCCCAAGATTATTGATATGAGGAACTGCGTAAAAAAAAAAAAGTTGAGCAACTGATTGAACTGGTCATGGTCAAATGACTAGAATACTTTTTCTGTGAAGCAATGGTAAAATTACTTAAATGCAAGAGAGACCAAAGGAGTCAGGGAGAGGAATAAAGCAGAAAGAGTGTAAGACAGCGCTTGAGAAATAAGAGATTTTAAAAGAAGTGAGAGAATTCTTGGCTTACTCTAGTTTAATATTTCAGAGTGGCAGATAGCATTAGAAGCTATAGAATGATAAGTGGTTTTGAGAGGTAGAGAGACCCTGCCAGTCTGGAAGGGTGACCAGTGTGTGGTAAAGGTGGGCAGCCAGGCAAGCCTAGGTGCTGCCGATGGCACAGACTGGTTAAGCATTTGAATGTGAATACATAGTGTCACTAGCCACTGCTATTGTGTGCCTTTTAAGGCTTACCTCCTCTCTTAAATGGTTATTATGCATGTACTTAAAATGTGAAATGTGAGAAGAGCAGAGCTGTAATGAGCATGGAAATAATGAATTGTGCTTTTATAAAGAAAAGCAATGCAATTAGAATGAAGCAAGTGTAAGGATTGCTCAACTTTGCCTTTAATAGTTGTTGACCTCTTCTTAAATAGTTATGCATCATGGCAAGTTTGAAAAATCCTATTAGGAAAGTTGCTAATACTAATTTACCTTATTTGGAGAAACAGAACTATTTCCTTGATTTCTACATTTTTAAAGACTTGTTCTATAGAAGTAATTTAGAAGCCTTCTTTAACTTATCAAGCAGGGTCTGTAGGTAAAAGCTTGAGCTTTTCTGTTTCTGGGGGTTTGATCCCTGAAATGTGTTTTCCTCAAATGTAATCTTTATATCAGGTTCAAGTATTTCAGATTGTTTTCAGGATGTGCTGTGTTGTACACTGCTGTTTTGTTTTGTGTTTAGTTTTTGTATTCTTTGAGCAATTTTTATTACTCTGAAATAAGAAATCTAAAATCAAAGCATTGCTATCTTGGAGTTTCAACAGCTTGGGCAGCAGCAGTTCCTGTTTCAGATCAGATGTTTGATCGTGGGCTGTGTTTTGTTTACAGTGTTCTCAGCACAGAGTGTGCTGAAGTAAGATCAGGGGAAAACTCTCTAGTTTTAACATACATGTTGTGAAGTGCAGTTCTTTGTGTTACTTATCAAAAACATGCTCTTGGATTTCTGCTTCCATTTAACAGCCTGTACTTTCTTAAAAGAATCCAAAGTCATGATTTTAGGTAATTTTTGACATACAGACTGATTCTGATACAGCCCAAATGTAAGGACTTAAATAGCACAGTTGACTGTCCAGGCCTCAGAAGGAACTTGTCATAAGATAAGCTTGCACAGCAGCACAACTTTAGGCTGCAGAAAAGGAAGTTGTGACAGGAAGATGCCGATTCTAGGCCTGGAGGAGGCAAAATCTGGTCAGTGCATCTTAGTTAATGCATCCAGACAAAGATTCCTGCTGTAACTGAGTGTGTGAGAGGAAGCAGGTGCTCATACAGCTGTCGTTGGTCAAACAGATCTCTCCAAGTTAAGCGGATGTGTGCCGTGGATCCGTGCAACTTGGATTGTATCCATGGTACCCCTGGAAGAATGGCTTGGGGTGCCCACCACCAAGAAGCCCAGGTGAAGAAGGACCCATGGGACACCACTGGATCCCTCTCTCTGTCTTCCTTCCCCCCTCTCCAGAGCTATACTGTGTCCCCTGGAGAGATAGAGTATAGGCCCAATGGACTAATATGTTTACATGAGAAACTTTCGTATGAGAGCTATTTTGCATGAGAACTTTTTTTGTTGAGGGTACATACCCTCAGTAACTGGATCAGGTGTGTGTTCAGAGGCCTTAACTTGCAAGTCCAAAAAAGTGCCAAAAAGGGCTTTAGGTATGTTATTATTAAAGGAACAAAAGGGTTATGTGAAATGTTAAATCTTAGGAAAACTGAATGTTATATCACTGTTCACAATGTGGTGGCATCAACTGAAGAGGCCCAAGGCAGAATTAAAGACATTGCTACCAATCGCTCCAAGCCCAAGACAGTCTTCTAGGAGTTAGCCCTGATTCCTGGATGATGTCAGTACTTTGATCCTTGGGACTCAGAGGGTAGGGGAAGTGGCTAATGAGACTTGGGTTGATGATTGCCTTTGGATTTGAATTTTAATATTGGGATAGCTATTGTGCACTGTGTGATTGCTCATGTTTTTGCTTCTGTCTTTTCTCCTGTTATTGCTTCCTATACATCGCCCTTGTGGCCAACCTATGAGCTGAGGAACAAAGTCCCTGGTGGACAGTATTTGAGGCACGGGGTGGTGTAAGGACTTAAGAGCACAGTTTCTTGTCTCAAACTGTCAAGGCCACAGAAGGTACTTGCCTGTAAGATAAGGCATCATGATGGAAACGTGGGGTCAGGGACAGAAGAGAGGAGCTTGCAATAGGAAGGTGCTAATTCGACAGAGGTGAGATCTGGTTAGCACATCCTGGTTAATGTGTCAGGACGAAAATTCCCACTGTAGGAAAGAGTATGGGAAGCAGTTGCTCATATACATATCACTGGTCAAATAGAGATCGCTCCAAGTTAGGGAAATACTCCTCTGCATTCTCCCTCACTCCCTCTCTTGTTGACAGTTAAGGCACATTGAAACTGCTGGTCTTTAATTCTTCATCCTTATTCTGTGATCTTAATTTCACACTTATGCTAATTTTTGCTAAGATGGAGTTAATGTCATCACAGTTGCCAGGAGGGAGATGGAGCCTGGAGCTGTGTGGGCAGGGCCAGGTTATTTTATACGACCCACATCATCACTAGAGGTGTGGCTTTAAATTGGAGAAAAAGGGAACATGATGCAGAACAACCATTATTTTGTTCTGTTTTTCCAGGGGAGCAAAGCAGCCAGCAGAGTAGTGTGTGGGCAGTCCAGCTGGAGGATTTGTATACATTATTGTTTTTGTGTCAGGCCTGGGGAAAAGGAGCATGGGTGCAGACAGAATCACAGAATGAACTGGGTTGGAAAAGACTTCTTGACATCAAGTCCAAGCTATGACCTAACACCTCCTCCTCAACTAAACAATGGCACAGAGTGCCGCATCCAGTGTTCTTTTAAAAACGTCTAGGGATGGTGACTCCACCACCTCCCTGGGGAGACAATTCCAGTACCTAATCGCTCTTTCAGTGAATAATTTTTTTCTAATGTCTAACCTAAACTTCCCTTGGCATAGCTTAAAGACTGTTCTCTTGTTCTGTCAGTCATTGCCTGGGAGCAGAAACTGACCCCCACCTGGCTACAACCACCTTTCAGGCAGTTGTAGAGAGTGATAAGGTCTTCCCTGAGTCTCCTTTTCTCCAGGCTAAACACCCCCAGCTCCCTCAGATGTTCTTCATAAGGTTTGTGTTCCAAGCTCTTCACCAGCCTTATCACTCTCCTCTGGGTGCATTCAAGTGTCTCAGTGTCCTTCCTAAACTGGAAGGCCCAAGCTGATTTGTTTGCCATTGTTTTTCATTGTCTCGGGCTCTGGGAAGAAGATTATGGCTGTGGTAATGTCTGCAGTATTCTCCTTTGTCTCAGGAATCTGTGTGTTGCTGGACACAGTAACACTGAATCAGTTGGACTTCTATAAGCATTTTTTGCATGTGATCACCCTCTTTTATGCACTATTGTTATTAGTATTGTTGCTACTACTGTTTGTGTTCCTTATCTCATTGCTGTTTTTCTAGTGAATTGTCTCAATCCATAATCTTTGCCTTTTTGTCCCTTTCTCACTGGAGCAGTTGGGGTAAAGGAAGTGGCAGTTTGGAGCTTAATTTCCAGCTGGTTTTGAGCTACAAGAGCACTCAAAATGAAATCTTTTTATGAGGAGAATTTCTGTGCATTGAGTTCTCAGTTCTGTGAACTTCTAGAGTAGGGTTTCCTTACAATAACTGCATATTAAAGTTTCCAACATAGTGATTTCCTCAAGTGCATGGACAGGTAATGGCAAGTTAATAGTGGAGCTTTTTACAGTTATGTTGAGATTCTTACCTGTGTGCAAGGAATTGATAATTCCAGGTCTCTAATGGATCAGGCCTCCACCTCTGGTTTTGTTTTCTAGTATTCTTTAACCAATTCATAGTAAGAGTTTTTTTTTTTTCCCCTGCCCTATTATTATAAAGAAACAAAAAAACAACAAGAAAAAAAACAACCAAACCAAAAAACCCTGGGCTGGTACAGCCTGGGCCTTTGTAACCCTGAAGTTAAAAAGTAGTTCTTTTGTGATCATACATACTTACTATTTTGAGTTGTGTTCAATAATGCTGAAAATGTTACCTTCCACACAAGAGGATCCACAAAGGAGGCAAGCCAGATGTTCTTTCTAAGAAGTACCCAAATGGTAGGTGAAAGCAGTAGTATTACTGGGGCCAGATTTCCACATTCATGTTGGACAGACAATTTCAACTGTACCCTGAGGGCAGCATAAAATATCAAGCCAGTCAGATGAGAATCAAGATGACATAATCTTTATTTGTAGTTGCCCAGAAAGCCTGAAATAATCCTTTGTATGCAGTAGAATTTAGACACACATTACAAAGTGACCCCTTGGTGTATTTCAGAAGAGTAGGCATTGGGTTTAGATACTAAACTTTCAGGAAAGTACTTCTTGCTGTCTGGAAAGACCTTGACTCCTAAAGCTGAACTTCAATTTCAGTGGTGTGGCACTAGTTAGTTCTGTTGACTTTATCTTAGGCTGGAGAACATTTGGAAAATCTCACGTTTCACAGACACCTTTTCACCAATGTATTTTACTCATTTTAAGCTAAAATATGTATTTATATATTATTATTTTAAGACAAACACCCTATCCTTCTCTGCATAGTGCTTTGAATTCTGAAATTTATTTTTCTCCCAGGAATCCAGGGCTTTTCAAGGAACATCCACTCCTACCATCGGATTGATGTAGTGTGTTCTTCCTGTAATTTTAAGCAGTTGTCCTGCCTGGTAGGGTCTAACATGATTACTCTGTTGTGGATGTTGGTTTGGTGTTTCTCAGTAGACAGTGAAAGGATGATACTTTTATGAAACTTGCTCAAACTGTTGCCTGAGATAGCAGCCTTCAGAAAGAATAGTATCCTTTTTAAAGCTACAGATCTAGTTCTGAACCTTTGGGATAATTTTTCAATGTAATTACTGTCAATAGTTACTGTTCTACTATAGTGTTAACAAATTTCTTTTAGGATTCCTAAGTTATGCCAACTTTTCCTTGTTTCATTCTTGTCTTCGTAACTGTGGTGATTTAACAGCTGCTGGAAATTATACTCCAAATAAGCCATGTCTCTTTTCTCTGCCCTTCTAGTAAGAGAGGAGGGACAAACACAGACGCTGTGGGTTGACGTAATTACTGAAAGCAAACAGGAGTGGAATAAGAAACACACAGTAATGGCAGTGATGTTGATTACAAAAGTATAGAAAATGAGGTTTTAGACATGAAAACAAATGTTCACCACCATGACTTAGCTTTGCCTGGCCACAAGGATAAAAACAAGGTGGTGGCTGTTCCCATACTCTGTGCTGTGTGGTTTCCCTGGACAAGAACAAGGTGGCAGGTGCTCCTCACAGCTGGCTCTCCCTGTCTCCAAGCCCAAGACAACAGAGAGCAATGACAGACAAACCCCCGAAAGCAAGACCGTCCATGTCACATTGCACCACTGACTGCATTGCCATTCCTGATGGCTGCTTCTTGAACCAGTGACACTACTTTTTACGTCTCCACTCAGCTCCTCTGGTCTCTATTGTGCTTGGCACCCAGTGCCACATTCTCCTGAGGGAATGTTTTTGCCATTCATTTCCAGCTGTGCTCACTTCAGCTTTTGGTAGAGTCAGCTTTTGGGATGCCCCTGTCACTCCAGGAATAGAGATGGTTTCTGGCCCTACACATCTTGATGGCTTCAGGGTACATGATGTCTTGGTGCCAACTAAAACCTTATATTCTTATGGATCTAATGTGCCAGGCCATCAGATCCACATTCCAATAGACCTGATTATTCCTTTTCCCCTCCTGTTTAGAGGCAGGGCATGTCTTGGTCTGGTCATGGTACTTGTTACTTTTTGTAAATATGGCCTGGAGGTTCCTTCAGGAGGTTCAGAAATAACAACAGCCTTTTTAATCTTTCTGAGGACTTGCCTAAGAAAAACTGGAGCAGCATTTATTATCAAAGAGTTTCATGTGGTAGTTATCTTTCCTCTCAACACAGATACTGCTGCAGCAGAGGTGAGTTTTTGCTGCCTAATAGCAGAAACTCTCTACTGGCAGGGCATGGGACATTTCCTCCTTAAACTTTTGATGGTCTTTTTAAAATTGTTGTTGGTCCTCTTTAATTTCCCTATTAAACTATTGTAAGTCCTTGGACAGTCATTTCACTGATGGGATGCAGTCCTGTATTGGGATGGAGATAGTTTCTTGGTATAGCTGGAGTTCGTTGCCAATTGTTCACTTTTTTCTCTGTCCTTCCATGACTTCATTGTCAGCAAGTTGACATGTGACACGGGCATGCTCTGTAGGAACTTCACCATATGTTTGTGTACATTGCATGTCATCTGCATTTATAGGGGACTGCTCATTATTTGAATCCTTACAGCACAACTAATTCTTTCAGGAGGATACCTTGCCTCCATGGTGTTCCACTTGTGTTGGTGCACTAAAAGGTCATCTGTGCAAAGATACCTCTCTATCAGACTTGACAGGAGTTATTTCCAGAGCCTGAGTGTTTCCAGTCTTTTCTAAATCCCCTGGTCAGTGCTTGCATTCCAGGACAAGGATCCTAATTGCTTGGCTTCATTGCCATCTAGTGTTGCATCCTTTGCCATGATATCCCAGCATCAATCAGCCAGGTCAATAGGGTGCACCAGGCTGGTGGCTATAATTTTTCCATGTATCTCAAAACTCGCCCATGAATAGGGATCAGGTGTTTGGCCCTGTCTCTTCCTCTGGTTTTGAGGGTCCTGTTTCTTCTTCATCCTTCACGCAAATTGATTTTTTTTCTTAAATTTTTTCTTCTGAACAGGGGCAGCTGCTACTGACATGGTTGTTCCTCTGGTTCAGCTGCAGTTTGAGTGGCCTTGCTGCCTGTTGCTCTGCTTTCCTCTCCTCCTCTGTGTGCTGTATAGTAACTGCTGAGTAGTAGCCATGGCCCAGCAAGTTTCATAACTTTGCATCTGTCTGGAGCTGTCACAGCATTTTTCTTTTAAATATTTTGCCACTTTGTCAACGTCCTATATTTTTCAGAGGCGAAGTTCCAAACCACTGGAGCAGCATACTCCTTTAACAGCTGGCTCATTTTCTCCGCCATCCCATGCTACTCATGACTGTTCAGCTCCAAAGCAGTTCTCTGAACAATTTCCCTAGATGTCTCTATCCCGACTCAAAACATTGTGTTCAAGACTTTACTTGTTCTAAATTTCACTTATTCTAGATTGCACTGAAGAAATTTGGCAGACATTGCAATTAGGATATGCATTCTTTAACATAAAAATGGAATTAAAGATTCTCAAATACTGTTGTAGCAGGCCCAGAGGAGGAGAAAGGGGTGAAAGGCTGAGAAAAATCATTGTCCTCCAGTCGGACTATGGGCTGGGTACTATTATTAATGAATCCTCAGAGGTTAGCAGCCAAGGCCAGAACAGGTGAACAGCTCTGAACACACATCCCAAATGACCTTCATTGCCACTGATGTTATTATCGCTCTCTCCTGTTTAAAAGACAGGTGTCTTTAGGAAAGGCAAGAGCCTCCCTTGGAAAGAAAAATGTAAACTCCCTCCCTCCGAATTATTATAATTTTGAAATTAGGAGCTCTCAAACAAAGAGATGGGGATAGGAATAACAGTTCTTTACTAGTATGTATAACAAGGCAAACAAACAACAAGAACTATGACATTAATAACGAACAGAACCAAGGACCCTGTGACAGCCTTCTCGGCTGAGACAGGAGAGACTTTGCTTCACATACCTCCTGGGGCAGTTGATCCTGGTGCCTGAGCAGAACTCCAAAGAATACCAGGCTGGAAGGGCAGGAATGAGCAGAAATCCCGAGCTGGTGGATGAGATGTATCAGAAGCTTTGCGGCAGTGGCTGGCACTGCAGGGTGTCCTGACAGGGCAGGAGGTGCAGCGCCCACAGAAGAAGAGGAAGAAGCACCATCTGGGTTATGGCAAATTCCTTTCCCCAAGCAGCAGCAGCTCCAAGTGTCTTCCTCTGGAGCCACAGAGTGAGAGAGCCAGCTGGCCCAGTCCTTTTACCTGCTTCTATTCTCACATGTCACTGTCCCTCCAAGAGAAACTGCCTGAGAGAGAAGTGTAGCCAAATGCCACACCCCTGCTGGACTTCAGCTACTTCTTTTGTCTCTCTTAGGTACCCATAAGTATCCAGTAATTGGTTTCCTAGCAACTTACAGTGGAAAAAATTCTACAAGAAAGAAACCCAACATCCAGCATTATCCACCCCAAATTTTTTCCCATACCAACATGTTACATCAAATTTAAACCTTTAAATTACATACATACATACATGAAATACCTTAATTATATACATATGTTATTATAGATGCAGATACAAGCACAGTGTCATGGGTAGTTTATCCTAAGACAAGGTCTCCTTGAGGTATGCACCGGGTCTCTCCATCCTTTTGCATCACCCACCAGGTGCAGCCTGGTCCCTGAGCAAAGACAACTCCACGGATGGGATTGTCCTTGCTGGAGGCAGGATTAACCCAAACAGTTTTTCCCAGCATTCCTCTCATGTGCACCACTGGAACCTTATCTCCATCTGTGGTTCCCAAGGGCTCAGATTGGGCAGGGCCTGCTCGGTTAGTGGAACCTCGGGTGTTCACTGACCAGGTGGCCCTTGCTAAGTTCTCTCCCGGTTCTTGAGAGTCCCCCCACCCAGTGCCTTCAAGGTGGTTTTAAGCAGCCCATTGCACCGTTCAACCTTCCCGGCAGCTGGTGCATGGTAAGGGATATGGTACACCCACTCAATGCCGTGTTCCCTAGCCCAGGAGGTTATAAGGCTAATCTTGAAATGAGTCCCGTTGTCTGACTCAATCTTCTCGGGGTACCATGGCTCCACAGGACTTGCTTTTCTAGGCCCAGGATTGTATTCCAGGCAGCGCTCTGCTGGACACCCAGAGCCACAGTCTCCTGAGGGACAGGGATGGATAAGGAGCAGAGAGAGAGGGCAGGGTCCACTCAGTTGATTCCAGCAACCTCTCTGAGGAAGAGGTAAACAAAGTGGTGTCATTTCTGTGGGGTACTCACCTTTTATTTCCCCCAAGGCTGTGCCCTGCAGTGCTGATGTAGATCTTCTAGAGTAGCAGTATAAGCCATGCTTATGAAGTTCTGAGCTCCACCCTCTCCCTACAACCACAAGAACTCACTAGCAAACCTTTTAATATTGTTTTTCATTATGGTAAATAATTTGCCTGTTTGTTTATGATAAAATATTTTAGTAAATAATTAGAAATTGCAGTGTGCTGTCTCTTGAATTTTAAAGACACTGTCAACAAAAGACAATGTGCACGAATTTCAGACTCTTCTAGTCTTCTGCTGAATAATTTGCAATTTCATCACTATGGCATTGCAATCTGGAGTTAGCATAGAATTCTGTGAGTTTATATCTGTCGTGAGAGTGGTTTGTGTTGGAAGAGGCCTTTAAAGAACATCAAGTCTATCTGCCTTGCCATTGGCTGAGACTTCTTTCCCTAGACCAGGTCAAAGCCCCATCCAGCCATTACCTGTGCGGTGATATGTTTATGTTTGTATATATGCACGCACAGTTGCACACCAGTGCTGCTTATTTCTGTACAATTGTAGACAGCACCTCTCTGGGTAGAGGTAAAACTGCAGAGGCCATCATAGTGGAGAGGCAGTTGTACTTGATTTGGGGTCTTTCAGTTCATAAACAGGTTTCTGAAATGTATTATTTCTGTGGTTGTCAGCTACAAATCATTTTTTATCTTCAGAATTCATGTGTACTGTAACTGTACTTTCTTCTCAGACATCAGATCATATTACCTACACAAAATCCTAGTATAGAAAAAAAGAAGTTCCTAATAACTATTATGCTGGTTAAGCCAGTAGAATATTTCAAAAAAATTGGAATTTGATTTGCTGAATTCTTGTGCCACAGGAAAGTGTTTGGGATTTTTTTATTAGGGAGCAACAACAAAAAATTGCATACCAAACTAAAACCAGCATATTTTTATTCTCTGTATTACTTAGTAGGTATTGTAACACTAAGATTAATTTTGGGAAAGTAGGTGAAGGCTTGCATAGAATGATCCTTTCTGCTTATATAAGCATTAGGGAGTCTGAATACAAGACTAACATGCTGAATAATATGCTTCATCCAAGTTGTTAGTCCTGGAATAAACTATAGTATTACTTCATCTGAAATATGTACCAGTAGCTCTGAGCTGATTTATAGAAATCACAATTACTTACTAAAGAAATTTACTTCATTTCAGATTAGAATGACTCCTTCCCCAGAACATCTTCGTGAATTGCTGGTCCTCCCCTGAGCAGCTAGCGGTGGAAGCTCTCGCGAGTTGCATGCAGGAGAGATGTTTTAGATAGCAAAGTAAGAATGTTGAAGCCCACCAGGTGGTGCCAGAAGGCCTGATCACTGGTGGCTCTGGCAGCCAGAGCAGACTTGAGAAGGAGAGAGCCTGCCACTCTTGTCAGAAATTGTGTCATCTGAATACAAGCAACGCATGCTATTACCCTTGCTCTCCTTCCGAATTTCTCTACCTCTAAAGCATTTCCTCAGCAAATACTTCCTTCTGTGCTCATGATGGTAAAATTTAAATACGCTGGTTAGGAGTGAGGCACTTAAAATTGTGGGCTTGCTGTCAGCATTAATTATCACTGGTTTTGTGCTGCGAACACAACAGTGGATAGTAGAACCATGAAGCTTTCACAGAAATGCTGTAAACAGCAGGGTGCCATGTGTTGCATTGAAATGCATGCAATTTTATGGAACTACAGACATAAAAGTTAACTAAAATTTAAGCTAGAGAATTATTTTAGGTTGTTACACTTATTTTCATGGAGTTAAAAGCTCGTATAAACATTTTAATGTTTGTTAACAACTAAGCTTAAAGATAAGGTTAAGATATTTCACAGTGAAAACTGAAGTCTCTGCATGTTGGCTTTTCCATCATTTCCCTTTATACTGCAAAAATTATTTTTTAATTACTTTATTTTTTTCTTTGTATTTTGATAGTATGATTCCACTATTCTCAAATAGAACTGGTGTGATTGACACTTTATAATGCTAGTGTTTTTAATCTAACACCTAACAGTCTCTAACACTCTGCAATAATTAGACTGCTATCAGACAAAATAGTCATCTAATTTCCACATTTTTTCCTAAAGATTGCTTTTGTGTAGAAGGGCTTGTAAAAACAGATGAACAACACACCTGGGCTGGTGAGTAACAGCTCACAAGTCAAAACAATGTTTGTCTTTTAAGGAAAACCTGCTCAACAGCACTGATGGTGACCTGTGCTGTTGGATGGTGGGGAAATGGCTGTCTGACAAGTCATTAGTAGCACTTCTCTTCTGAAAGTTACTGGCAGTCTGTAAAGTCTAGTTGTTGGAAGTGTCACTTTGTATCCAGAAAACCTCTACTTACCTTTGGTTTAATCTATCTGCCACCATCAACAGAATGACTCTAAAAAGTTGATTCCACAGGTCATGGCACATATAGCCAAACAAGGAATATCTGCTCTTTCTTAACAACTTATTGTGACTGAGTGCATCAGAAGTGTGTTTGGTTTTGTTTCCCACCTTTATGTGAAATATGACGTTTCCTGAGACTCACAGTAAAAGAGTTTTCATTTTTTGAGTTAATTTTCTTTTCTTGATGATTTTCCGTATGAGGAGATCAAGATATTTGCATGTTGGTATTAAGTCTGATGTTTTGTCATTTATCACATTTAAGAGCCTTAATTTTACAGGGTTTGGTGTATTTTTAATCAAATAAGTAAGACTTAATTACAAATCCTTAAAAATTTGAAGTGTTCTTAAAGTGCATCAGTTTGTTTTCAGAAAATCAGGTTTTATGCCTTCTTGTTTGTATCTTCAGAACTATCACTATGCAACTGAAATGTGAATTGAATTCAGAGTGCTAATGTTAGGAAAACACAAGTTTCATCTTCAGTAAGGCTTTGAACAGGTAACAGTTAATGGCTTAGTTTCTAGAAAATAATTTTAAACAGCTGGATCTGGTTTTAACTTCAGTAGCCTTGTGTCCACTCTTGGGTTCAGAAAGCATAGTGAAGTACTTTATTAAGTGCTGGCAGACNAAGTATATAATACAGGTGTTACAAAATAACTCTCTTACTTGAACTGCAGTTCAACAGCTTCCTGTAAAAGAGTATAAAAGAATTTTCACATTTTGTGCATTTGTGGAAGTGGTAATGGTGATTTGGTTTATGATTTGGAGGGATTGTTTTTTAAATTTTGTGGGTTTTTTTTTTTTTTTTATCAGAAGATATAATAAAAGATTGC
>VXBU01000711.1:0-19509 GCA_013400315.1 Bombycilla garrulus | reverse complement strand
TATGGTGGTATATCACAGCAGTGCTATGAATTTAGAGTTGATTTTTCATAATCTGTGATGCTTCTATATTAATGTGTTTTAATCCATAGCAGAATATATCTGAGTTCTGTATAAAAAAATCCTTATGATGTGTTTCCAGTACTTAAGCAAGCTAATTGCTTCCTATTAAAATATTGTTGAATATTGTTGCCATAGTATCATTTAGCATTGTTAGGTGTCCACTGGTAGATTTCAGGATGAGATTAAATATGGAAAAAACAGTAAGTTTCTGTAAATATTTTTTTATTTTTGCAAGTTCTTATGAATTCCTGACTGTGAATGTCTTAAGTTACTTCTTTCTAAAAACTGTCTACTTTCTAAAAATTCCCTACTGATTTTTCTGAGGTGTATTGCTTTTTGTTGCTGAACTGTTCCAAGAAATCAATGGGTACAATTCATGAAAGAATTGTCAAGTGTTAGATGTAAATGCATTTTTCTGTGTAACAGTTTTACCATACCTCGAGGTTTGTCACCTTTTGTTCCCTTATTCAGTAAGGCATAAGCTTAAGCTAAATTTTTTCCCTTGTCTAGATCACTAGTTAGGGACATTCTTCTGGTTTTAACCCCTTTAGGAAAATTGACAATGATTTCCAAAACTGAAGTACAAGAGGGAGAACAGTTCTGACTCACAGGTTAGAGCAGGCTCTGTCTCACAGATCTGTAGTGACATTTCATAAGGAAATGATCTGATCTCGCTTGCACTGTTGGTGAGCAACACTGAAGTAGTGAATTCTTATGCATAAATGTTTCTGGCCAAAAAATATTACTCTGAAGTAAGTTAACCTAAAATGCTTTTATTTTTTTCACACGGTCAAAAGTTTCTGTAATCAAATCCAGAAAAGGGTATTTAAAATTTGTCCTCAGTTACCTCCATAATCTAGAGGAATGTGATGATGAAATACTTTAGGAATTTGATGATCTTAGGTGGAAAGAATTGCCAGAAACTTAAGCAGATCTGTGAATCATCAGATTATGAACTATTGACCTACTCAACAGATTGCTGGCATGAACAGTCCTGGCAGTGAAATCAGTGGTTTTAGAATTTTTTGTATTGCATTTTTTTCAACAGACTTTTTTTAACTTCTGTGAAGCAGTTACTCTGCTATGTGAGTGAGAGCATGTTATTTCTAACCAATGGAAAGAGTTGATTGGTGCTTTAACCAAGTAAAGGTAGTACAGGTTCTTCTAAGTTAGTGTTAAGCTCAATGGTTTTTAAGAAGATTTCATTTCTCTACATAATTGACATAGTGACGTGGAACTTTACTGTGACTAGGAGATAAAGTAGCAGGCCTTGTGTTTGTTTGGCAGTATATATCTTGTGTTGCTGAATGTTTTCAGAATAACAGAATGTGAAGGAGTATCCTATTGCATTTGAAAACAAGCATTGAAGTGAGACTTGGTTAAGACAGAATATTTTTGTTTCAAAATCAAGCTACTTATACTTAACTTGTTTTGTTTTTCAGAGTACTGTAATTGAAAGTGCATCTTCTGCATTTGAGGAAAGACAAGTTCCTGATTGAATGGTGGATTAACAAGTGGTTGTCTCCTCCTAAGACTAAAAAGAAGATATCCTGGAAGTTGGAAAGATCTGGATTTTCACCCTAGTCCAGCAGCTTTGCTGCTCACTTAAACACAGATGAATGAAGACCCCATTTGGAAAATCACCAGGTCAGCGGTCCAGAGCTGATGCAGGTGAGAAGTTCTTTCTAGATCATTTTCTTTGCTTTTAATGGATAAAAAGTCTTCTTACTTTACTGGCTTTTAAAATATGTTTAAGATTCTAGATGTCATCATTCGTGTTTTAAAAGAAAATATACTTTTATTCTAGAAGATCATGGCTTGAAAAGACAAACGTAAATTCAGGAGTACAGATCTGACCTTCCTATTTTGTGTTGTGTCAAAAGTTACTAATCAGTGACCTGTGTGGGGAAAGTAAAGTATATTTTATCACCAGCCATTGTGAATTGTAGCTTTTATGGAATTCTCAGGAAACCAACTGACAGGTGTAATCAGGAAAGCTTAGTTAACTTTTAAAACACCTAAGCAATAGACCATTTGGGTGCTTCCAAATACACATTTGATTCACTTAAAACTGAAACTGGAGGATTTCTCCATAACCCTTTGGAAACTTTCAAACTTCTATTTCACCTGAGACTGTGTTAAAATTTGCTGTGACTTATTTGAAACTGATTCCCAAAGTCATACAGTTACCTTTCAAGTAACAGCTACAGTTTCAAATGAGAGATCCAGAGCAAAGGCATAAACACTTGTTTCAGTGACCAAATGGAGACAGTGATGAGCGGAGCTCCTCAGGTGTCAGTGTTGGGAGCAGTATTGTTTAACATCTTATTCAGTGATAGGGATGGTGGGATTGGGTGCACTCTCAGCAGGTTTGGTGATAACACCAAGCTGTGTGTTGTAGTCAGCATGCTGGGGGGGAAGGGACGCTATCCAGAGGAACCTGGACATGACTAAAAGGCGGGCCTCTGCATGCCTTGTGACCTTCAGCAAAGCCAAATGCCAGGCACTGCACTGCATCCAAGCACAAATACATCCTAAACAGAGAATGGACTGAGGGCAGCCTTAAGAGGAAGAACTCGGGGGCGGTGGCAGATGAGAAGCTCAACATGACCCATCAGGGTATACTCACAGCCCCAGTGGCCTCTCACGTCCTCGGCTGCATCAAGAGCAGTATGCCCAGCAGGCTGGGGGAGGTGTTATTGCCTCTCCATTCCAACGAGACACCACCTGGAGTACTGCATCCAGCTCTGGGGCCCCTAATGTAACAATGATGTGGACCAGTTGGAGTGAGTCCAGAGGAGGGGTATGAAGATAATCTGAGGCCTGGAGCATCCCTCCCACAGGGATGGGTTTCAGGAGCTGTGGTTGTTCAGCCTGGAGAGGGAAGGCTCCAGGGTGACCTAATTATGGCCTGCTGGTACCTGAAGGGGATGTAAAGGGGAGCTATTTATAAGCTGTTAGGACAGGACAAGGAGAAATGGCTTCAGACTGGAAGAGAGAAGGTCCAGAGGATGGCCATGAGTGACCAAAGGGCTGGAGCTCCTCTCATGAGGAGTCTGAGAGTTGCGGTTGTTCAGCCTGGAGAAAAGGAGGCTCCAGGAAGTGCGGCCTTTTAGTTTTTAAGTGGGACTTGCAGGAAAGACAGAGAAAGGCTATTTGCCAATGCCTTCAGTGACAGTACATAGGGTAATTGTTTTAAACAGAGAGTACTGTTAGGTTTGAGTATACAGAAGAATTTTTTTACAATGAGTATGGTGAAACACAGGAACAGGTTACCCAAATGTGAGTGACTCCTCATTAGAAATGTTTAAGGTTATGCTCAAATGGATCCTAAGCAACTTGATTTAATGAAAAGTCCTTTCTCCCACCATAAAGTGAGCTAGGTAGCCTTAAGAGGGTCTGTGGGATCACCTAGAACAGCTGTAAAAAAAAAAGAACAAGTTCTCCTTAAAGAAGTAATTTTTAAATCAGATTTACTGAGCTTTACAGCATTATGGATACAAATATCTTATTTATTGCTTTCCATTTTTAAAGGTGGTTGCCACTAGCCAAGAAACTTTACAAACAGCACATAGTTTTCCAGAACAGCTGTATCTTAAGTAGCAATTAAGACTTTAAGTCTTTCCTATAAAATTGGCGTCATCTGGGATTGGATAATAAAGCAGTAATATAGTCTTAGGAGGAAAAATTAATTAGAGAAGAAGATACAGTGAAAGAGTGGAAATAGTCTATGTATCTTATATTTGATATGTTAGTAATGTAAAATAATAAAACTGCGAGATTCTAGGAGACTTTTGGATCTGGTACAGCTTGCAAAAACAGTCTGGAGGTAGAGATAAACCAGTGGTAATGTTAGGTATTCATATAGAGAAAAATATAATTCTTTAACAAAACATTTTTCAACTGACTTTGATTTTGTCCTGTAGAGACATTGATTTGTGACACTACAGGTTGGTAACATCTTTGACAAAGCCAGTTTTCAGCTGTCCTGTCTGTCTGCTTAGGAAGGAAATGCTTTTGTGCGTTGTAAAGTAGATGTAAAAGAAGAGGTACATGTGATTTATAATATCTGGGATTTTGAAATTTCTCTCTCTGGGAAACATACTTTGTACATACTTCCTTTTTAAGAAAGGGTAAGGTAGAAGATGGAGAAAAAAGGGCAAGATAGATGTTTATTTTGTTCACAACAGTAAAGTACATGGCTACA
Organism: Bombycilla garrulus; assembly: GCA_013400315.1. Taxonomy (NCBI): domain Eukaryota; kingdom Metazoa; phylum Chordata; class Aves; order Passeriformes; family Bombycillidae; genus Bombycilla; species Bombycilla garrulus. Next base: position 15,242 of record VXBU01000711.1, on the reverse strand, counting down.
GACTCTAGGAGTTTGTTGAAGTGTAGAACTGCTTTCCATTATGTAGTTTCTGGGAATCACACAGATGCTTTGGCAGTGTGCCTGCCTGTCTCTCTGGTTAGTATATTGCTGTCCCAAATATAGAAGAAATACAGCCTTTTAAAAAAAAAAATGTACAGTATAATTGATTGTAAAATAAGATGTGATCACCCTGTGTTAACACAAGTGACCCTTTTAAATCTGATGATCACCTGTTTAATGCTGTACAAGTGAAAGGCATGGTCCTCTGGAGTCTTTCTTAGCAGTGTTGTCCCAGAGATCCAGAATTCTATCAGACTTCATCATGGTCAGGAGCAATTGTAAAGTATTTACTGGAGGATTTGGAAACATAAAAGTACTCTCTTAGTAATGAAAACTTTTAATGAATATACAGGCATATAACGATTCATTCATATATGAGCCTTTGTAGATTTTTCATTCATAAAAGTAAGTGTAAATTGTTTCAGAATTGTCTTTATCAACTAAGAAAAGAGACCATGAATGTGAATTGCTTATAATTGCAATGAAATATTTTCTGTAGAGTTAGAATTTGGTTTATGTCTGTATTTCCGACCTACTTCAGTTAAAAGACCTCCCTTCTTCAAAGTCTTTTAAGTTGAGTTTGAGCAATACAATACTATGTGTGAATCAGCACACTGAAGTGTATTTCTTAGGTCCCTGAAAGTAATTCTGAAGTAGTCTCCAGATACAGAGTGGAATTACTGCTCTTCCCACAGATGATTCTGGAATACAGCGTAAAAACATGTAGGTTTTGCTGCTTGTTGTAAACATGGGAGATATTCAGAGAAGTGAAATATGGTTGCTGTTTTCTGAAGAGCCTGTCTATTTTCGTGGATTGCACAGAGGGTACCAATTCATGTCACAATAGCAAAACATTGCCAGTAGCTTTCTCCCATTCTTCTTCCTATTCTCCTATAGCTCCAGCTGAAATACATGTATATTTCCCTTGCAGCCAACATCCTGAATGATAATTTTTTTTTAGTCTTGTCATACTCTTTTTCTTTATCTTTGTCTGGAGTAAAGTAGAAATATTTGGAAACATGATTTTTAGTATGACAAAGCACCATATGATAATTGAATACTTAATTCTGTTGCATTTGTCTGGAAGCTGGAAGTTGTCATTTTCCATTACAAAAAATGTTTCTGTGCTCTTAGTGCTGGTCTGGCTAGCTCAGGATGGTGTGTACTGGCATCTCCTTTTATTAACTCAAGAATGAAAGCTTAAAACAGCCTGTTGATTTATTGTTGTTGCTGATTGACCATCACAACTATTGTCCCTGTTGTGTTTAGCTCAACTTTCATTTTAATAGTTGCTGTCAGTCACTCCTTCTGTTCATCACCAAGCTTCTGTGTGGGTTTGGATGGTGAGCTACTAGGAGAGTGCAAGGGTGACTGGTGAGAGAAGCAGCTGGAAGCTTCTCTTGTGTCCAAGAGAGCCAGGGCCAGCCAGCTCTAAGATGGACCTGCCACTGATCAAAGCTGAGCCCGTCAGTGATGGTGGGAGTGCCACTGGGATATTGTGTTTAAAAACAGGGGAAAGATTCTGTACCACAGCAGTTGCAGGAGAGGAGTGAAACTATGAGCCTGGCAGCCCTGCAGAGACCAAGGTCAGTGCAGAAGGAGAGGGAAAAGCTGCTCCAGGCACTGGAGCAAAGGGTCCTGTGCAGCCTGTGGTGAAGATCAAGGTGAAGCAGCTCCTGCAGCCCATGGAAGACTCTACACTGGGGTGGGTGGATTTGATGGAAGGAGTCTGAGAGCCTGCAGGAAGTCTGCACTGGAGCAGGTTTCCTGGCAGGACCTGTGGCTACATGAGAGAGGAGCCCATGGTGGAGCAGGTCTGCTGCCAGAACTTGTGACCTTGTGGGGGGCCCACTGCAGAGCAGCTTGTTCCAGAAGGATGGCACACTGGGGTAGAGGTCCCAGCTGGAGTTGTTTGTGAAGAACTGTAGCCCCTGAGATGGGTTCATGCTGGAGAAGTTTGGAGGACTGTCTCCAGTCCACACTGTAGTGGGGAAAGAGTGAAAGGAGGTCTTCCACTGAGAAAGGAGATCTAACGCTAACCCTGAGGAGAAAAAAAGAAGCAGCAGAGACAACATGATTAATGATTGTGTGTTCATTCTCTGTCCCCTTGTGCTGCCTGAGAGAGAGGAGGTAGAAAAAAAATTGGGAGTGAAGTTAGGCCCAGAAAGAAGGGAGAGCTGGCAGGAAGGTATTTTTAAGATTTGGCTTTATTTCTCATTATCTTACTCTGACTTGCTTGGTAATAAGTTAATATTCCCTGAGTCAAGTCTGGTTTGCCTGTGATGGTAATTGGTGAGTGATGCCTCTTTGTCCCTCTCTTGACCCAGGAACCTTTTGTTGTATTTTTTCTCCCTTGTCCAGGTGAGAGAAGAGATAGAGCAGCTTTGGTGGGTACCTGGCATCCAGCCAAGGTCAGTCTGCCACAGCTTCATGTGCACATAGCCAAAGTCTACCTCTCTAGAGCCTTTTCCCATTTTAGCAGGTCACTGATCAGCCATAACATGATGGTTTACATATTGACATTCAATATGAAGGCTTTTATCTAAGTTTTAAAACTATTTTTCAGTAATTCCAACGTCTTTTATATTGTAGGTCATGCAGGAGTGTCTGCCAGCATGATGAAGAAAAGAACATCCCACAAGTAAGTTGTTAATATATTTACTAAAGAATAGCTCTTAGTAATTGGAAGTACTGTTATAGAAGTATATCTGTATTGTTCCACTCTGTTCTTGAAAATTGTGGAATAATATTCAGTCTGCATGTGTGTGTAGAGTCAGACTTTTAATTCTTTCAGGAGGGTAATAGGAAAGAAAGCCCCACAGATAAAGTTTTAAACATTGTTTTGACTGTTAACATTATATTTTTCTTGAATACAATTTTGAAATTCTTTCTGGAATCTATAGAAAAGGATTTTCAAGCCTGAACTTAGCCACATCTACTGTAAGATGTCTGTTCTCTGGTGCAGAGTTTATGCAGTCACCAGGTCAAAAAAAAACCTGCAAATCATGCTAAGAACCCATCTGGGAAGGAATCTCAGATACATCTAATCATGTATGCACTATAACTGTAGTGTTGCAAAGGATTTTGTATTTTTTAAAAATAAAGAATGTACTGAAATACTTCTGTAAGGAAGCTGCTATTAGTGTGTGAAGGAAGGATACCTGCTTTTGCTACACTTTCATGGCATGTATTTTTCCATCTTCAACATTTTAAATAGTAGCAGCTGAACACTGGTGAGTAGCTGTGTGAAAGTAGAGGTAACTTTCTGGATATAATTGGTCTTAGTGTCATGCAGCAAGATACCATATCTGGCTATATCTGGTGAGAGAAATCTAAGCTGGGTAAGTGAGAAACTTAAAACATTCCTAGCTCTTTGTAAGTGCAAAGTCATATAGTGTGTATCAGTCACAATCAATTTGTTTGGCAGGTGTATTTTCTACAGTTAATCTAGTTAATCACTGTTAACAGTGTTAACTGTTTCCCAGAGACAACACCTGATGTTAAACTACTCTGATGCCTTCCACCAGCTCATCATTATCCATTCTTGTCTATCTTCATAGAAGGCAAAGAGAAACATTTATTTGTCTAGGGGCAGGTAGAGTTGGTTAAAATTTAATTTCTCTTGTTCTCTTTCAACCGCTCAGAGAAAGGAGTGTATGATGGGAAGACTATCAGAGGTGGGTTGCCTTTTGTACTTGAGGGTGGCTAGATTTGTCTTTATTGTTGTGTTAATATACACTTATTTAAATAACTAAATAGGCTGTAAATTTGTTAGCATAAAGGCTTTTGTGGGACATAAGAAGTTTTTGATCCTAAGTGATGTAATTTTGAGGTATTTAACTTAAGCATCCAGCTTAGTTTTATGTTCATTTAGCCTAGTTCAATTGTTTAGTATTTAGTTAAGGTTTTTTTGTACCAAGCCAAGATGACTTCTTGTGTGCTGCTCACTGACTTGTCTGAGAATGAGGTAGAGTAGTAGAATATTGTTTATATTTATAGTTTACCATAAATAAGTAGGATATGAATATGATGTAATACTATATGCTGATACTACTCTGAGCCAATATGATAGACCATGAGTTAGTGAAGTATATTTTGTCACTGATTTAGCTATTTAGTTACCTCCTCATTTAAGGAAAAATAAGCCTACTATTGCTTAAAGGCCATTGAAATTTTAAAAGTTTGTTTCAGAAGGTTTGTGGCAGAGGAAGGAACAAGGCATGACTTAACAATTGAGATTGTGATAGAATGAGCAGTGTGGATGAGCCTTCTGAGCTCTAAATGGTAGTTAACTGTTGAGCCTTTTGGAGATGGCTCCTGTGGTTGTAGGACAGTACTTCCAAGTGCTCTGTCAGAGGCTAGTGGTGATCTGTGCCAGTATGAAGTTGACCTCACTGGCATCAGATCAATCAGTAAACTCACAGATGTCATCCTTTCCACCCTTTATGTGTAAGGATAGTGCAAGATCTAGCACACTTGTGAAACAATCCTTTCTTCATAGGCTCTTCAGATTTCTTGTAGTCAGCAATTCAGAGACTTAGAGGTGTAGGTTGTAATTGCAATTTAACTACATGTGAACTTAATTGTTTTGAAATTTTGACACCACTTTAAGGTAATATGCTCTTGGCTTCTGCAGTATCTAGAGACGAAATTCACAACTGAATGATTTTTTTTTTTTTTTTCTTTTGAGGGAGTACAGAATGTACTTTAAAACTTCTGTCGTAATTAACAAGTCTCTGATCACCATTCTGTTATTAGTCACAGACATTAATAAGATCACAGTTCTATTAAGTTTTGTGTCCTGTTTTCAATAACTTTTCTGTTTTCTACCATGAAGGATTTGAAAGCATACTGGCTACTGCTGCTGTACTGCTTCTATAATGCTTTATAATTTTTCATTCCAGTTTTTCACAGTTGTGCGTGATTTGCATATCTGAGAGATGTGATTTTCTTTCATTCTTTTGTTCTGGGTTTTTTTTTTTTTCCTTGTGGTTTTTTTCTGAGATTGACATGATCAGGATAAAAACAATCAAAAACCAAACCTAAATGAGTTACTTTATAGGTTACTGGACATTGCCATTCCAGTTTTTGTAAATGCTAGTTTAAGTACAACTCTCTGGTAATGGCTGATCTTTCTCCTACCAGTCCTCTGCAGTTCTGCAATGTGTTGGTTTCCCGGGTAGCATCTGCCAAATTAAAACTTTGTACAAGGACCATATAAACACAGCTTTAACATCTGGGCAGATTTCCTTCTGGCTGTGTAGTCTTTAGAATGTTTCCAAAGTATCTGGTTCTAGTAGTGAAACTTTTTCGCGTTAGATTTTACTTAAGAGCTTACAACCTGCAAAATAAAGAAGAGGATCAGAAAGTTTTGGGAATTGAAGGGCTGTTGACAATGAGGATGTGTCTCATGTGTCAAGAACTATTTCCAGGACTTACTGTTTTATGGTTTTCCTGGCTTCATGTCTTACATGTCTAACTGTTTTCAGATATTCAAGAGCAAATGTCTGTGGAAATTTTAAAGATTATTTTAATGAAGGAGAAGGAGAAATTGTGTTGGACCTTCTGGGTAGAGCGTGATAGAACATTATTTGTGTAACTTGATTTATTACAAAAAATATTGAGGAAAAGTGATTTGGTTACTTGATTGTCTTACATAGAAGTACATTCATAACTTGCGTATTAATAGTTAGAAACTTTTGCTTGCTTTATTACCGTGTTCAGATGCAAGAAGTAGGTATTCCTTGGTAATATACTAGTTTGAATATCTAATTTCTTACAGTATGAACCACTTCAAATGAGAAGTGAGCAGCTGTTCAGTAATGCAACCTTCAAACAAAAATTTGAACTGCAAGTACACCTAGCAGGTGTACAGCAGCAAGTACTTGACTTGTAATTAAATTCCTAATGCTCTTTGCTCTATGAGGCATTTTAAATGTAGTTACCTGTTTGAACTCAATTATGTTGTCTTCTTCCACCTTTTTTTTTTGAATGAATGTAAAGCTTTTTACCTTGTTCTTCCAAATTAAATATTAAAGTACATTATGCTTTATAGGCAGAAAGTCAAGTTGACTGTAAGGTTGAATACCAATAGCATTATAATCTTTTTCAAAGGTGAAATGATGAGCAATATAAATTGCTTAAACTAGACAATGTCAGTTTAAACTTCTTTTATGTCTAATTGGTTTTATTCCCTTCAGAATGAAGCAGTGTTCCATTAGCACTAATTAAATGAATTCAGTAAAAAAACAACTCGGTTTTATTGTGCTGAGAACAAGATCTCTGATCTTGTTTTGTAACAGAAAGCTATTACTGACACTTACTATAATTAGAAGCACACATATATACTTCAGCAGAACTAGAATTTGAAAATGCATTCTAGTTTTTGCATAAAATTAGAGTCAGTTTTGTGGGAGAGTCTCTCTTTACAGGAACTCCGACCTGTGCCAGTTATCTGTGCTATCAAAGTTAGGAATGCAAAACTGCAGTCTGATCTTTGAAAACCTCAAATGATAACAAAAGTGAAATTTGAAAACATCCTTGCTAACATCCTCATGGTGTATTTAAATCTGGAGGTGAGACAAGTGCTGAAGTTAATTGTGGCTCTTGTTTTTAATAGTTATGATTACAGTTATGATACAGTGTTGAACATTCCAGTATCATATTGTGAGTGTGTTGTTCTGAAATACAGCTTCCAAGATATCAGTGGTATGATTGTTATCTGTATTTTTTTGGCTCATATAGGGACTTCTATGAGAGCATTCATCATACCTGGAGACCTTTTTCTTTGATCACTATCTCTAATCTCAGGAAGAATATTGCCTTCTGCAACTCATCATCTTTTAGATGCAACTTTTAAGCTAGTTGTGTGCATGTATTACTGCCATTTAAATGATGTGTGCTACAAGTTGTACCCCAAAAATGTATTTTACAACTAGTTGGCATCCAGGAAAATCTAGCATATTGTAATAATACCCCTTAGTTTCTTCCATTTGTGTTCAAAATTGTCAATTTGTGTTTTTAATAGCTGGATAAAACAGAACTTGTATAACACTTTCAGTGATTTGGAACTGTCAAATAGCTTACATTACATTTCATCTTAATAGCAGCTGTTACTTACCAGAGGAAAATTCCATGTCAATTCCATGAAAATATCAGAACAACAAAAAAAGTTCATGTAAGGAGTATCCCTTCTATGGCCATTTATATTACATGCAATTTTTCATTTTCTATACTGAATATGGAAGTGTTGTTGCTGTCATGTATCTTTAAAACTACTTGGAGTCAAAATTATCTGTAAATGAAGGAGCCTAAATTTTCTTTAGGTGAAAACAGGTCTATTTTAGGGGAAACAAACATTTTGAAAGAATTTCAGTCAGCCACCTAATGTTTGCACTGACATCTTTCTCCTGGGAAGTTATTTACTGTTCTGCAGAGAGCAGCAAGGTAGTAAAGTTGTAATACTGCCAGCTAACCTTGTGCTTTGAGATTTGATCAGGTGAGTTTCACTTTTGACATTCAGTGTAGCAAGGCATAGAACAGTTATTTTGGCTTAAGCCAACTAGATTTAGAATTTACTACTAGGAAACTGACCTTTCCTGGTCAAAAATGTGTTACCACTTCAAAGTATGTTTTTCTTCTTTCCTGTAAAGGGTGATAAGCTTTATGCTTTAATTTGAATAAGATGTGCTAAGCTATAAAATATGTTGTCTTGTAAAAGCATACAGCTGTTTTCTAAAATAGAATTTTGAATATGTATGTACTTGTTTAATATTAATGTTTGTATCTATGTACAGAAAACATAGAAACAATGTGGGACCAAGCAAACCTATTTCTCAGCCACGAAGAAATATTGTAGGCTGCAGGATACAGCACGGATGGAAAGAAGGGAGTGGACCTGTAACACAATGGAAGGGCACAGTTCTTGATCAAGTTCCTGTAAATCCCTCACTCTATCTCATAAAGTATGATGGATTTGATTGTGTGTATGGACTAGAACTTCACAAAGATGAAAGAGTTTCAGCACTTGAAGTTCTTCCAGATAGAGTTGGTNCTTCGATCTTTAGGTAGTATGCAGTACATTCTGTAGTTTTTAGATTAACATTGACATTTCTTTTAAAATTTCGACTCTAAGCCATCTAGACTATGTTGTCTATTTTGTGTACCTACCAGTACTAAGGTTGCATTTTCTCTTGTGCTACCACCATGTACTTATAATTTCTGAGTGAATTAACTGATTAGGAATAATCAGCTTTTTTGTTTTCAGAATTAGCACTGGATTGTTAAGCTGCAGGTTTTTCAAATCACTGAGTTAGATACCTGCTCAAGTGGACACTAGTTTGTAAATAGAAAAAACTGTTGCTTCTTTTAATTGCAAAGGAATTGGTAGTAGTCCAGGGTGTGTTAGGAGGAACCAAACCTCAAAGTTGAATTAATAACATCATAGAACTGTTCTGAGATAGAGCACTGCTCTCTTGTTTCTGCCTGTCCCTGTCCAGTGTCTAGTTAAAGTTCAGTCTTTGCTGCTTGATGGATCTCATTAGCTTGCATTATAATTGTTTAATCACAGGGAGCACTAAAACTTGTTGTTATTTTAATAATGTTGAATAAAATGTTAACTATTCTGAAGTTCTTTGTTCTGCAGCACTAAACTCTCTGGAACGGATGCTATTTGTTTTGTGTATGAATTTACTAACTGCCAGCCAGATTTGTGCATTAATCAATAGAAATATTATTTTTTACAAAGATACATATCTATTTGATATGAATTTCTTTTGAAATTAATTTCTGAAATGCTCTCATTTCAGCTTCGTCTCGAATTAGTGATGCCCACCTGGCAGACACAATGATTGGTAAAGCTGTGGAACATATGTTTGAGACAGAGGATGGCTCAAAAGATGAATGGAGGGGAATGGTTTTGGCTCGAGCTCCTATTATGAACACATGGTTTTATATTACCTATGAGAAAGATCCCGTCTTGTACATGTACCAGCTCTTAGATGATTATAAAGAAGGTGACCTTCGCATTATGCCTGATTCAAGTAAGTAGGCCAGCTTCTGGCAGCTTTTTGTATTAAACATTTAGCTGTGGTTTGTTTAAGGACAAGAGAGCTTACAAACAAGCATCATATTTGTTATTCCATTTAATTCTTTTTTTTAAAGTATCACAGCTAACAAATCTGGTAGTCCAACAAAGAACATCTGTGTTAGCTGCTGAGATACTTTTCTTAGCAGTGACTTATGTAGGATAATACTTTTTTCATAATTATTCTTAATTCTGCTGAAAATATGGGCGTACTACTTGGAAGACGTTATATTTTCGTTTTTAGTGGAAACTCACAAGCTGGAAGTCTTCCACTGCTGTTTTCTTATAGAAGTATCACATCTTGTGGAGTTTGTTCTTCATTTGTGTCTCTGAGGCAGTTCTTGTGGGAATGAATATTTCAGGTCAAACTAATATAGTAAGAACAATTTCACTGAGCTATATGTCCTCAGTATGAAAAACTTCTTGAGTAGCTGCTTGTGAGAAAGAAGTAGTTATTTTTTAATAATTTATTTTCTCTCTCACATTTTGTAACACACTTGTCCGAAAAAGAATTACTAGTTGAATGGGAAGTCATCTTCTTCTTCAGGACTTCCATAAATTTAGAAAGATCTTCACAGAATCAGTATAATTCTAGAGATTTAGAGATTCAGTACAAAAAAGGAGATTATAAAGAGTACTTCAGGTCTACTTGTGTGTAACAAAACCCTTTCTGACTGTCTTGGATTTGAAAGCAGGAGCTTCTCTTGGAATAGAAAATGCAAACCCCCTCCCTCCAAATATTTAAAGGGGCTCTCAGGCAAAGATGAGGATAAGAATAACAGTTCTTTAATATGTATAAACAATATAAAATAAAACAAAAATAACAAACTACAACATAATAGGAAAATTAGAACAAGATGCAGTATTAAACAAAAAAACAAAACCTGACAGTTAGAATACAACTTGACACCCTGTCCGTCAGGGTGTTGGTAGCAGTCCAGTTTGAATGGTGGCTCCAGTAGTCCTCCCAGAGTGACAGATGGTTCTACTGAAGCAGAGATCCTGTAGAAGGGCGGAGTTTTCCTCCAATGGTCCAGTGGTGATGTTGAAGGGTCTGGTCCTTCCTCTGGGAATCCAGTGGGAGAGAAGGCTGCTCCTCTGGGAATCCAGTAGAAGGCAGATGCCTGTTCTGTCCGAACTCCCAGATTATATCCAGGTGGGAATGCTTGGCTCCTCCCCCTGGGCGGAGCATCTCACAATGGGCTGATGTCATTCTCTGAGTCATGGGGTGTTCCTTAATTGCCCCTTAAACGGGAAATGGCTCCCGGAGGGAGTTATCTATGACTCATGGGGCCAGGCATTGATGGCCCATTAACAGGACATAGTCCAGGTGGGGAGGCAAGGAAAACACTGCCCCTCCTGATTTTAACAGTTCATGAAGATAGAGATAGAATACAGACCCTCTGGCACATTTTTACATTGTAACCTAGGACACTGACACAAGCCATCTAGAATTTAAAGAAAATTAATTGTAACTAATGCCTACGCAAAGCACTATGTATTCAACCACTACAGTTATCCAATTAGTAATTTGTTGAGTTTGAGATTGTCTTCTTTCAGATGCAACACTGGTAAGGATATACTGGCAGAATAAAGAAGTGGAACTTATTTGCATAACCTCTGTGTTAGTGATCTGTGTTTAGATTACCCTCTCCTCAACCCCTAGCAAAAAGCAACATCTCTGATGCTCTTAATGAAAAACCACAGATGTTTATGAAAAAAATGTGACCTTCCTCTTCTTAAAGAAATAAAGCAAACTCTTTCAGACTTGAGTGTTAAAATCACTTGTTCTTTGTATTAACCACCGAAATGGATTAGGAACAGATTTTAAGTCTGCTGTGCTTTCTTGCACTTTGAGAGTAGGGAAAGCTTATATGCTTTCTTTTGATTTAAATCTTAGTTGTTTTTAGTGCACTTTACCCTCTGTGCCCGTTTTCTAAACACTTTTAAGTGCTTGCTTCCTTCCCTGAATATGAACACTTTCCAGATATTTTGAATCATGTCCTTGATTCAACAATTGGATGCTAGTATTTTGAAGTAGTATTTTTCAAATCAGGTTTTAGAATACCTGTAAATTCTTCTATAAATTTGGTGGAACTTTCCGTAATATTATAAATAAAATTTCTAGGGTACTGTCCCTTTTCAAATACAGGTTCTGCACATGTGGGGAGGCCAAATAATAGATAACTTGTTTTCATCTGTTTTTTCTTTTTGTAAGTGGAAAATATATTGCTGGATCTGATACTAAAACTTCGCCTACACTAAGTGAAAATGTAGGAATTTAACTTGCATCTTTGCCAAGAAAGACTCTTAATATAAAACCGATACTAAGAGGATAATAACTATGTGTGACAATGCATTTATAGAGGAACTGAGCCAAAAAAGAAACTTCTGTTTGCCAAAGAATTTTTAGGTGCAAGTGAAAGCCAATCTATTACTTCCCTGAATTTTTTTCCCCCTCCTTTGAGAGTTCTTTCACAGCTCTCAAAACTGAACATAAAATGGGTAGAAACTGTAAGGGATTCTTAATGCAACCTTGTAGCTGAATTATTAATTCAAAAGCTTATAATTTCCAGAATAAAAGCCACATGAGATACTACAATTGCATTAGAAAGTTTTTTTTAGTGGAATACAAACTGTAAGTTTATCTGAACTAGGAATCAAAGAAGAGGAGCTGAGAGTGAGCAGATGTGGTTAGCTTCCAGTTTTCCATACAGTACTTTTTACCCTTTATCATGTTTGTTCTGTGATTGGCTTGTAGCCAGTAATCACTTGGCATGTCACAAATCACAGCTTTCATTATCCAGATTTAGCATAGAGTTAGTCTGGTTTTGCTAGAGAGGATAATAGTACAGTCAGACTTTACCAAAATTGTTCAAATATGGAGTCAAAAACCCCTTTTAATAAGGAGTTTACACCTACTACCATTTCAGAGAAGAGATGCTTTTGCTGCAGTTGAATGCATTGAATCTTTTGATAGTGTTGTAGGAAGAGGAAAGTTAAGTTAGGCTACCTCTCTGCTTATGCCTTAAATTTAGTTATCTGCAGCCATTTTCTTCAACTTGTGCATATACCTTCCTGTCAAATATTTATTTCTCTTAACAGTCAAAATGCTATTTTTGTGTTAATAAAACTGGAGACAGTATTGCTTGAAATTTTTTTCTGCCACCACTTTCTACAAGCATTGCAATTGTTAGGTGCTTGTCTGAACAAAATTAATTGATCTGTTTACAACTTTTAATTGTTTTGTATGAGTTTTAAAGAAGACTCTGCAGTTGTCTTCCTTAGTGAAATTTTTTTTTAATGTCTACTGAAGCATACTGGATTTATGTTACAGATGATTCACCTCCTGCAGAACGGGAACCAGGTGAAGTTGTGGACAGCCTGGTAGGCAAACAAGTGGAATATGCCAAAGAAGATGGCTCAAAAAGGACTGGCATGGTCATTCATCAAGTTGAAGCCAAACCATCTGTCTATTTCATCAAGTTTGATGATGATTTCCATATTTATGTCTACGATTTGGTGAAGACATCCTAGACGTCATCATGAACTTTTGCCAAATTTGTGGAACTATTATTAAATGTAAAATTTGTAGACACAAAGACTTGACTGCTTTCCAGTTTAACGAAAGCTTAAATGTCCCTGCGAACCCACAATCTCTGCCAGCAAAACTGTTTTGTTCTGAGTAATATAAACATGACACATTTTGTGTAAGAGAACTCCTTTTCTTGAAGGAAGTCAATATGTTTGGGCAGGAGGGAGTTAAAAGCAAAGAACAGCTGCAAATTCAAGCTGTGTAAAATTGATCTAGTGTTGTAATCATTAATCTAAATTTTTTCATAGATTTTGACTTTTTCTTCAATCTTGCACTCACTTGTTCAACTGCCACATGCAAGTGTAGTTTAATATTTTGATACACCTTCTTTTGTAACATTAAATTTAATTTCTTGGATACTGGCAGTCCTTGTTTTCAGGGTTGGGACAGAGGTGACTTTTCTGAAAGGTTTAAACAGTTTGTGCAGTATCAAGGAGTGCCTAGCCCAAGTAACATCAGTCTGCTGTGTTTCTACACTTTATTTCAAATTTAGCTTTTTAAGAACTTGCAGTGTGTGGAAATGCTTGTGCATTTTTTATTAGTCACAGGGCAGTAGGATATCAAGTGTTTGGATTACACACCTTTCAGTGAGAAGGCTTTAAACTATAAAATTACATTTAATCTGTATAACCACTTAATTAGAATATACAGGTTAATGAGCCATATTTACAAGTTGTAGGAACCAGTAAAAACACATGCAACAAGGCTGCCTTCAATCCTGAATGTTGTACTTCTTTCTTTTTTTGTTATACACACTTAGCAAAACCCCAGTGCTTGGTGCCACAACTTTACCAGTACATGTGCTACTTCAGAAGACTTTAGACTACGCATTGGCATCAGTAGTCTCTCGTTTAATATCAGAACTAGAAACCTGAATGTGTGTGGACTTAGAAGCCTAACAGTAGTTAATATTTTACATGATAAATACAATTTCATGCCAGGGGAGTGGGAGGGGTTGTCCTTCTACAATGAAAATGTAACTTAAGAGAAGGAGAAGCATTTGTTGCCTTCTGCTCAGTCTGTTGCATTCCTTTGTGTTGGTTTGCTTTTGATCATTTTGATTCAAGAAGGCATCTTTCCAGTTGATTCTTTTTCTGGCTTTTCCACATAAAGAGTGTCTGGACAAATCTACAGTTTAAACCTGTTGTTGCCTTTTGTGGTGTACATTGTACTTGCTTTGAGGTATGCTGTTAACATTAATTTCATTCTATGAACACTAGAGTTCTGCATGCCAGTGGTGTACTATCTAATGAAAGCTATAGGCAGTCTCAGTGATTCAGTCATCTGCATTAGATTGTGGATGTAAATAGCAGCCCACAACTGCAAAATCTTTTCATGGTGTAATCTTGCAAGATAGTTGTAAATGAAAATTAGGGTTTCTTAAGTGTGGCAGCTTTTAAAAATAATTAAATTGGAACAACAATGCAGCACAGCAACAAGGTTGTCATGTTACAATAAGGCAGAGCTCTGCAAGTTTCAAAGAACTGCTTCACAGAAGTACAGAATTAACACTGTTGATGGAAGGAACACATACCCTGATAGCCAACTGTGTGCCATTAGTGGAAGAATGCAGGAGAGGTGCTGTTAATCAGAGGACAGAGGTGCGGATGACCTCTGTTGTGGGTATTCTTGATATTGAGGACTCGGTGGTTTAAGCCCCTTTCTGTCCATTTTTTTGCCTGATTTCATATTTTAGCCTTAAGGCTTGTGCCTCATTATGCTGTTGAATGGTAATAAATACTCTCCGTATAAATATGATACCTTAATTCTTTGTCCATTGCTACTATATTGCATTATGTCCAGTATTTCATCATGGGCAACCAAAGGCAGGCTATTGTCTTTCAGTGAATAGCTTCTCGATGCAGTCCTTATGCAGTAAGTACCTGAGTCGTAAATGTTTCTTGTGTTTGAACAAAGTGAGCAGATTTGCAACACAGTGTTTTCATCCTGCAGATCTGTTGTGTTTTCTATTGACTCTTAAGAGTCCTGCATGTAAATCTCAAAGCTGAGCCTGGCTCCATGAGCCCAAGTCGGTATTTGTGGCATAGGAATGATTGAGTGTATTAAGTACACACGAGATACATGAATAACCTAGTACACTGAACTTGGGGCTATATATCTGAGGAATAAGAGGTTTGTTTAGAAATATCTGAGGTTTAGGTCTACTGGAACACTTTCAGCATTAGGCTTGCATTTGTGGGTTTTCTGCAAGCCTGTTGAATACACTATGTATTCTGACAATTGAGTATGATCTACAAACTGTAAATTTCACGGTTGTTTTTCAGTGTCCCCGTTGTCTGTTGTGTGGGTATTTTCTTTTCACCTTTTTTTTTTTCTTTCTTTTTTCTCTTTTTCTTTTCTTGATAGCTTAAACCACAGTTTTGAGGCTTGAGACTAATTCCACTCCCTGCCCATCTGCTTTGGGCTTTGTTTTAGGCTCATGTTTCAGATCTGCATGCAGTGCTTGCGTTACCCTGGTAACTAAATGTTGGTTCCTTGTTA
>VXBU01000708.1:0-66274 GCA_013400315.1 Bombycilla garrulus | reverse complement strand
TACTGGTCATATATTCTCCAAGAAATCTGTCTTCTGGAAGCATCATCAGTAATAAATCTAAAAGTGTTAAATGAACAGATGTGGGAAAGAAAAATAACTTGTGAGAAAAAAGCAAAAACCACTTCAGTCAGAAAGTATCATGTGGCACGATCATTTTCTTAAATGTAATCACATCTTTTGTTTTGTCTTCTATTCCCTACCTGTTCTTATAGTGAAAGCAAGCCCTGCCACTAGTTTGCTTACTCTGATTCCACACCTTACAGGCTTAAAGACTTGCTTATCTATATCTACCACTCTTACCTACTTTGTGAAATCAAGAAGCGTATCAAGTAATCTAACATTACACTAAGAAAATAAAAAAATTAATCAGTGGCAGTTGTAAAATTCAGACTGGTTGAGATGTTTAAGCACACAGTGACAGTCACCCAGGAAAGACAGTGGATATATCGCTCACTGAACTTTTTATGATACATTACTATTTGCTTCAATTTATTTGGAACCAAAAGCAGCTATATTTTAGAAACCAAAAAGAGAAAGTCAAGTCTCTACCTCCCTAGGACCTGGCCCTCTATTAAAACAGAAAAATAAGAAGCTGAACTTCACTATTTTGTAAGGACAGTTAAGGTTTTGAAGCATTATGAATGCGATTTTTCAAAGTAATCAATAGCTCTAAATTATAAAAGTGCTGTTAGCTATTTGCACTAAAAATTTAGAAACTTCTTCTTTAAGAGTACTTGCTTTACTGCTTCATGTTTCAGTAACACTAATTTAAGACAAAACATATTTTTTTTTCCTTTAAGTCTGTGGAGAAGTGTAGAAAACATTATTCTGTATAAGAACTACAGCTGCTGACAGCCAATTGCAGTAAAATTAAATATTCTAGTTGAAATCTGGTGACTGGGTGTCCCTTGACAGCATTGTCCGGAAGGCGGGGCTTGTCCCCTCTTACATTGTGAGTGAAGAAATGCTACTCTTGCTTTTAAATAGCTGTTGTGTTGAAAAGCAAAAGTATTTCACACAACACTGAAGTGTCTCTTCCTAAAGCTCCATTAAAATATCTGGGATCACACCAGCTCCAGAATCTGCCATGGATACGCTTTCTGGAAGTGTGAAGGCCTCTGTGCTTAAATCCATCACATACTGAATGTGTATGAGCAATTAAAAAAAAAAAAAACAAAACCCAAACAAAACAACAAAGAACAACAACAACAAAACAAAACAAAAAAACACCAAAAAACAACAAACAGTGGGGACTGTAAAACATTTGAAAAGCCTTTTGAATACTTTCAGTTTAGAATGTGATAGCTCAGTCCATGAAGCAGAAAAAACATGCTTGCTATGACAAGGTCTCTGCAGATCTAATTAATTCTTCAGAATGAACTGCTATTTGTTGGAAAAAAAAGTATAATGATCTCACTAAAGAAAGCATGTGTTGTGCTTCTGGGTATTCATAAGTCTTTGACACAGAGATAAATATTTTTTGCCTCTACCAAATTTGTGGTTGAAAAAGATAGTATGAGAAATTAATTTGTTTAGTATGCAAAAAATCAAACTTTCTCTGTTCTTTGAGTTACTGAGGCTTCCTATGCATAATTATATGGCTCCTGTGCTCAGATTTCATGGTGATCCTACAAAGGATAAGGTCTGCAGTACAGTTACTTAATGTTGAACGAAGAAGATAAACTCAGGATCCTGAAACAGCACTTTGTGATGTTTTTGTGCTGAAAGTTCTTCCTGAAAAACCCTGGTCAAACCCTGTATAATTTCTTAGAAACCTTTGAATTACAATAGCAAAAGACTTCCTGGAAGAGCTGAGTTTGATATATAAGTAATGCAATGCAGATTTAAAATTTGGCAGATCACTATAGTTATAGCTGCACAAAAAGAAGCTATGGGGTTTTTAGTCATTGTTTGCTTGGTTTTGCTTTCATTTGGTTGGTTTGGGGTTTTTCTTTCCTTCTCAACATCATTCAATAGAACATCTGAAAGATTAAAGAGGTTGCAAAATAGGTCTTCAAATTAAGCTTAGCAATCAAATGATATCTGGTAATGTTATAATACTTTATTTCATTGGGAAACTATTTAAGTAACTACAAAAGTATGACTCTGCCAAAGGAGCTATTGATATTTTTGTCATCTTCTGAAGTCTTTTGGTGGTGGTAAACTGTATATGTAAAACATATGTGAGCAAACCCAGTGTGCCAGCACAGATGTATCAAAATTTCTTAATCCCCATTAATGGCTGCTGACAAGACTGGATATGCACAATCTGTCAGGGGTATTCTGGTGCTCAGATGAGATTGCACCAGTGGTGTCAGAAATTATTAAAATGAACTTTGTTTTCAAAGCCAGTTCTTGAAAATTGCAACTGGAGTTGATTCTTGACTAAGGGGATCACGTCGGAGTTTTTCTACCAGGCCCAATGATATCTTAATCTTGCAATTTGTAAAGTTATTTTTCTGCTTTGGGAAGCCCAGGAACAGGTACATTTCTGGTTTAGGACAACATTTTAGTTTGCTGTATGTCTCCTCTGTCAAGCTTGGGGATCCCCATGTAAATTTTTAAGATTTGTTAAAGTTTGTCAGTACTGGAGGATTGTACAGTTTTTTCTGAAAGTTTTAAACCCTATTTGTAACAAGGAAACAGTATTTTATCACTCTACCATGGTGTAGCTATGCATTGTCATATATATTCTGGGGGAATACATGCACAGGAATATATACCCATCATGGTATATATAGATACTCTTGCTACTGCAAGAGTAGATACTAAAAAAAAACAAAAAAAACAAAAAAAACAAACAAAAAAAACAAACAAACAAACAAACGCACAGCAAAATTACCCAGTTTCAAAGCATTTCTAAGCATATCCATAATTCCTTACTCATAAAGATCTTGATTTAATTTACTAAAGAATCTCTACAAGAATTAGTTTAGGATAAGAATATTTCCTGCATACAAAGAAAAAATGATTACTTCTATCTATCCCTCCCTCACCCCTATATTTTTCAATCAACTCAAGTAGTGCATATTTTTGAAAAGTGAGCCTTTCTTATGTTCCATCACTTTGATGCCAGTGGTAGGTGTCCAGCTCTTCACAAAGCACTGAATCTGTAATACAGTTCTGTTTTTCACACAATTGCTTTTCATGAGCTGGCTTTGAGCCCATGGGTATAAGTGTCTCTGTTTGTGCTAGCTCAGTGGTGCACACGATGACATAATTGTTTCTAGACTAATAAGCTATAATGAGAACCCCATGGACTGTGGAAATTTAATTTACAAGGTAAGCGATCATTTGACCGTGGATTGAAGATGCCACCACATAGAAACAGAGGATCTGAACTGCCCAGTAATGAGAGGCTGCTCTCTGCTATGAGCAAAAACTCTGTGCTGCTGGCAAAAGAAAGGGCTTCTGGGAGACCATTACAGGAAAGAATACAGCATTAATAGTGTCTGTCTCCTTAGTGCAGAAACAATTTGTCAGTGACTGTGGCAAGGTAAACTCAGATTTTATCACTGGTTTCGTTTTGTTCAGGACAGACGAATAAGCTGAACAAAATAAAAAAATAAACCCAAATATATACAAAATGTGAAACAGCTATCCTTTCAGTGATACCTGTAAGTAAAAGCTACTAAATTGTTGGAGGCTCTTGGATTACATGAGGTTTTCTTCAGCTTTATGAAAGATACAAAACTGGAGATGCAGCTAGGTATTTAAGATGTACATTTTTTTTTTATACACTTTGAGTTTTCATTTAACTTAACACCACAGAAATACCCTTTCTTGTATCTCCCTTTAAAAGATGGCTAAGCAAATAAGAGGCATCTTTCCAGGCTTCTCCAGGCAAAATGGGAAGTGTAACTCAATTTTTACACACTGAATGTCATCCCTGCACAAGTTAGTAAAAAATTAAGTAGGGCTTTTTTTTTTTTTCAGTAAGCAATATGGTGTTTTACAAGGGCTTAGTACTATTAAAAGATATATGCTTGTTTGCATTCTATTTCAAATTTGTTAAGCTGCAAAGAAATATTAAGAATGTTGAACTAAAATATTGATAACGTTATTTTTTAAAGCTTTTGCTTGCAGCTAGTTCTTTTATTTGGAAAACAGAAAAAAAATCAAGTTTCCTACCTTTTGTGAAGTCCAAGCTTAAAAAAAAAGAACACAGTGGATATCACATGACTTTCTGGACTGAATAGTCTGAGGACTCTGAAACAGTGAGTATGTTTCCTAATAGCCTACAAAGAATCTTCCTGAAACTTCTCATAAGGAAAAATCAGGGAGAAAGAATGGCCCATTTCATTGCTCAGTTTCAGGCCAAATTAACTGTTCTTGCAGGGAGAAGTGATACAGACTGGCATATTCTGCAGAGAAATTACCCACCAGACTGCATACAAAGCAGAAGCCTTTATTTGGGTGTCTCTTCAGGGATGTGTGATACAATCTGAGTTTCCTATCAGAGGAGAAATTCAGTAAGTTTTCATTTCTATTTCCAAATGAAAAATTGTTTGTTTAGTTTTTTTTTCTGTTTTGAAGGGTAGCAGCCTTGTGTCATGCTGTTTGAGTAAAATATCCCATGCTAGGGACCTCACAATACTCTGCTACTAATTTTCCTATTTTTAACATATCTTGGTAGGAAACCTTTTTTAGCAACATTGACACATATCATTTATATATATACATACACTGCATATATATATATTCAATATGTATTATATATTATGTATATATTTAATTAGAAATTCTTTATTTTATTCTGGAAGCTGCTATAATTAACCCAGCATTAATAAAAGCCACGTTACCTATGGATTCAACACTGTAATGTTCCTTACCTGAACTGACCTAACTGCTTCTTGCTAGATTCTTGATACAGATTTGATATGGCAGATTTCTGCTTTAAACTCCTAATCTCCATTAAATCATTCTGCTATCATAGCAATTTTTCTGCTATAACAGCTATTAAACCAGAATAAATATTTAATTGCAAACACACACAGCATGAGTTCTCAATATAGTTCCATCAAGAAGTCACGGTATGACAAAAGACATTTTCATGCTTTAGTTAAAACACACATTTATGTGTAAGTAAAGAATTTAGTTGACAACAGGAATTGGAAATGTATTCTAAGGAATAATGTAAAAAACAAAACAAAACACTGAATTTCTTTTTTTTTTTTTTACAGGGTACCTTTTGGGAACGTATACTGTGCTGAAAGATCTCAGATTCTTTATCTAGGAATCCAAACAGACAGGGATTGACCTGGGGTATTTTCTCTGGTTTCCATCTGAAATTCTTGATCTCTTTAATTCATCTGAAAAAAAGGTGATGATGATGGTGATGGTGATGGTGGTGATGATGATGATGATGATGATAAAGAGCAACAGCGTTGCTCACAGCAAATGAGATAAGTGAGGTCTTCAGTTTTCAGATCAGGCAGCTCACAGTGTAAAGAATGATTAGGTTGTGCAGGGACAATTGGAATTCACTTGATAAAAAACCCTATCCAAACAGAGTGACCCAATGCAGGCTGGCCAAGACTGTGTCCAGGCAGATTTTTAATCTCACTGTCTGCTCATCCAGCCCATTCTCCACCAGCTTCTCTTGTGTAGAAAATGCTTCATCTACCAAGCCAGTAACAGAGTCATAGAAGTTTATCAAGTTAGTAATTCATTTTCTCTAGGTCCTTGGATTTATGCTACTAAAAACTGAGGTGAGGAAGATCTTTGGTACCTCAGCTTTTCCTGCGTCATGGGCCAACAGGATTCCTGACCCATTTAGCAACTTGTTCATGCTTTCTCCTAGTCTTCCTTTACTTACTTCTCTATAGATAGAATTCTTTCTTGATGCTTTTGCCATCTTTCACCATTCAACTCCAGGTAAGTGTTGGCTTTCCTCTGTCTCTCCATGCTCAGACAGTATCTCTATAGTCTATACTTTTTACTGCTTCTATCTTCTGTATTATTCCTTGCTATGTTTGAGTTTTGCTGAGAGCTCCTTGCTTATTCATGCAGGCCTTCTGGCAGTTTTTACTTTTGCTCACTGGAGTGCACTGCTGATGAACCTGTAAGAGTTGATCCTTGAATTTTACCTATTTTCTTTGCATCCTTCTTCCCTCCAGGGCTTTATGTCACATGACACTTTCCAGTGCATTCTTAAAGAGGCCAGAATCTGCTCTCTTTAAGTCCAGTGTTACGATTTTGCTTTTTGCCCTCCTCTCTCTCGCCAGGGTTCTGAAATCTACTAACTCAAGTTTACTGCAGTTAAAGCTGCTTTCAACCTTCCCATCCCCAACCAGATCTTCTTTGCTTATAAGCTGAAATTTTTAAAAATAGACATCTGCTCCAGAAAGGTCAACATCTCCTCTGGCTGGCAAACAAGAATATTCTGGTTTTGCCCTTTTGTCCTCTAAACTGTATGCATTGTGCATGTCCATAACTATGCATATATTTTAAGCTCTGTCCACATTCCACTTCTATCATATCAAGTCCTACATAAAAATTGTTTTGTTACCTGTCAGACTCAGAGGTTTATTTCTCACTAAGGATTTTGAGGTTGTGCTGTATGAATTTTACAGAGTGCTTACACTCATTGTTACTTATATTTTTCTATCTAGTGTAGAAGCTTACTCCCACAAGCAGTAACTATGTGGGATTACTTAGACAGCTTGTAAACAAAAAATATATCTACTCTTTCTCTGATATGCAGTCTTAGATGTAGGTGTTCATATGTGGGGCGACAGAGTGGATCTACAGAAATTCACTGGACCAATATATTATTTTTGTTTTATTGGAAATTACTAACTTTGACAAAGAATTATTGAGATCTTTGCTAAAAAAATAAAAAAATTAAAAAGTTCTTCAAAATTCTGGAGATATTTTATTTCATACTGAGTTTTCTACTCAGCAGTAAAAATTGTGATTCTTGTTGTAATCACCTTACCCAGTATTAAAAAGTAACATATTTGTAAGCTGGCCCTTCAAAGGCAAATTTTCCTCTCATATATCATTGATTATTTTTTTATTTTTTTAATGATAAATGAAGGCTTCTATGTACAAAAGAAAAACTTTCAAATATCTAAATCATAACTGCTGAAATCCAGTCTTAATATACCTGTTTATGCTTGATTTCTATCCTCCTGCAACATACTGTATATTTTTAACAGACTTTAAATGACCAGCATGACAGATGCTCTTAGAAGATGGTTCTCTTTGTTTTCAAAAAAAAAAAAAATAAAAAAATAAAAAAAGAAATTACAGGCATGCAAGTCCTTAAGCCCTTGTAAAGGAAAACTGGTTCAAGTTTCAGGCCAAATGCTTTAAGTAACACTTCCTGAAAAACCAGATTGGATAAATTTGTCTCTAAAGGGACCATTACAGAAACTATGAAAGCACCAATTCTCACAAGCCTGAGAGAAATGCTGCTGTTGGAGCTTTTTCAAGGACATGTTACCATTAATATCTCTTGACATGACTCTGAGAGGCCAACAGTTCAACATGGTGTCCTTTCCAAGTCATAGAAGAGTTTTTAGTTTGAAGATTATTAAATGCCTCAGTTGTCTTCTAGATTAGTGACTCCTTAGTTTAGTCTTAAACCTGTGTTCTAATTTTACACTTAATTAGTTTGCAGTAATGTGAAACATTGATTTTATTTTCTTCAAGTATCAAGGGCAGAAACATCTGCTGAACAGAAGTTTCTTCTTTTTAATGCCATAGCTGATGGAACACTGCTATCCATCTTGGAAATATTAGAAATAAACTTTCAAGTACTTGCCCCTGGAGAGTTTTTAGAAGCCTGGTCTTGCACATCTGTTAGCCTCACAGCTCTTTCTTCGTGTCTGCTTCTTGTTCTTGCTCTATTCTTCTGTTGCCATGGGAGCTTTTTTCTCTCTTTCTCTATTCACTGCTTTCCAGAAACTTCTCCCAGATATACTTGCTTGATGCCTCATATATAAATTACTGTCCCTTCCCTGCAGAGAAATCTGTATGATTCAAGAAATCAAAATAGACAGTTGTTTTCTCTGTTGGTTAGCCATACATTTTTAACAAAACAGAATGTATAATAGATGTACCATAAGTGAAAACAAACAAATGTGCATCAGCATTAATATCTAATAAGGATGCTTTTAAGAAGTAAGAGAATGCCTAATGAGGAAAAGCTTGCACGCTAGAAAGAAGGCCACTCAGCTGTGTTAGCTAGAACTTGCAACAGCTAGTGTAGAAGCCTGTTTATACTTGATTTAAAAAAAAAAAAAGAACTCTCTGAATTCTACTTTTAGCCCATATCTCTGGGTTGATTGTGTGATTAAGATTTGGTTGCACTACTTCTTCAGGATCTGAGCCCATGTACTTACAGTTGTAATTGAAGGAAAATGCTGGTACACATTTCTTCCAAGATAGGCACCCTGAGAAATCTCCCATTGCCTAAGCTATGCAGCTGCCAAACTTCAGAATATGAGAAATACAGCTGAAACAATTTTTATTCTTAAATCCTTTGCATCAACTATTACTATGGTAGCTACGCTCCACATGGAGAAACAAGAGAAAAAAATGTAACTGTAAAACATTACATTGTTTTTTACCTGTCCTCATTAGCACCACAGAAAGGGAGAGAAGTTTTTTTCACACTCTGCCATGGCACAGAGTTCCCATGTAGAAGTCCTGCTCAAAGAAATCTTTAAGATTTAAGGGATTTGATACAGATAACAACTAACATTGTTTCATATTTGTGCTAAGATGGAATGAGGAAGAAATGTGTATTCTACTTCAGCATTTCACATTCTTATAAATGTTTTTTTGTCCCTCAGAAAAATGTTGAGGTAGTTTGAAAGACTCCTGTCATTGAAAATCATCCTTAGGCAGTGTTTAGGCTCATTCTTCAACTCTGATACCTGCTGTATCTCTCCTGCGTCCAGTTATTAAATAAAAATAAATTTGTATAGCAGCTAATTTGCCTTTAAGACCCACAAAGTACACATATATATTATTGATAGCAAGAATGATAAATGTGTTCATAAGGCTTCTTAAACTTTAATTTCTAGCACTGATATTCAAATTTTGAGTGAATATTAAAGAAAGATGATTTTGTACAAGTTGCCAAGCTCTCACATTTCACTGGTATGAGTAGCTGTATCTGAGTAGCTGTATTTTTACGTCTGGACTAAAAGTATATTCGTAATGCATTATAATGAAGAATAAGGATTTTGGTATGTATGCTCTCATTCAGAGGCAGATCCATGAAAGAAAGAAAGAAGGAAAGAAGGAAAGNGAGAGAAATTCAATGTCTAAGAAATGGGCTTAATAGTTTAAGAAAAAAGACTTTATAATATCTGTTCTTAGATCTCAGCATAACCTAAATTCATTCTTAAAGGTATTTTATTACACTGTGCTCAGTTTTTTTATAACTTACTCTCCCATTTATTATTCAGGAAGTCTTTGCAGGGTGAAGAACTGTTTATAAAAATGTAACCCCTGGGTACAATCCCACTGCCTGGGTCAGCACCACAGGCTCTCTGTGGGAATGCAAATCACTTACTAAGGGCTTGAAATTGTTTGTTTGTTTTCAACCAAAACATGTTTAACACTCCAGGGGACATATTGTGATTCTACTTGTAGTATTTAGAGGTTCTTTCAAATGTTTTTATGGTAGAGATTCTATCTAGGTTTGAATGCCCAGCCTATTCTGTCAAACTGAACTTAGCTATGCTGACTTGACCTTTTTGAGATTTTTGCTGTTACTCACAGGGTCATGAAATCTTAAAGAAAATAGGTGGTTGTCGGAATCACAGAATGCTGAAAAGGTCAAAGTAGCAATGCAGTCTTCACTGTTTCTCCAGGTATAAGATGCTGGAACTATAGCCACATAACACTCATGACTAGACTTGAAATAAGCCTGGAAAATTATCTATGCAAAATCTCAAGTTTTATGGTGAGACTGATGACAAAGCTAAATCATAAAAATGCTGTTATTCTGAAAAGGTTCTTAGGATTTGGTTAGGTATTTTTGACTCTTGCCATGTCAAATTAAGGTCATAAGCAATGTTTCACTACATATATTTTGGCCTTTTATATAGTTTTCCCACAGCTAAATCAAGCACTACATGTTTCCCAGATGATGGTTATGTTTTGCATTCTGTATTGTGCAAGATCTGTGAAAGAATCTTATTCTTCTTTAATCTACGATGTTACCATAAAATTAGAATTTATGAATTTGGGTTTTAATTTTTTCCACTTCACACTACAACATGCTTTCCCATCCTTAGAAAGCTTTATTAAAAAAAAATTCCATACTCCTGCAGTCTCATGTATTACTACTGACTAGTATACAACAAGTAGAGCAATTATTTTACATATTTGGTATTCCATGATCTTGTATATTAGTGCATATGACCTCACTTGCCATATAAATAATACCAGATGAAATACATGACATTTTTAGTGTTTCATTTGCACATGAGTGGATTATTTCAATTTCTACAAAATTGTCTTCAAATCCTGAAAGGGGCAAAGATATCCCACATCTTGTAAATCAAACTGAAAATTTGCTCTTAGTTCAATTAAAATTTCAACAGCCTTATCATAATACAACAGTTGATACAAATCTCAGTGCAATAATGTGAACATAGTCCAAATTTGTACAGAAAAGCCTCAGAAATTATAAATGTGCAATTGGTTTAGGTACAGTTTTTATTATCTACCCCTTTTCTCCAGATTTGTAACTGCCTCTCCATTGTCCCTCTGGGTTCTAAGTTCAACAACATCTGTATTTACCAAGAAGAACAGGAGTGATGGCAGGATTACAATAAGTCATCTTTGTCCCAAGTCCTCTACCTGAATACACATGATGTTCATAATGAGACTTTCCTCCTCCTTAGTTTTGCATTTGTTTGGGTTTATTTCTTATGTTATCTAATATATTCTCTTCCTTCTCTCTGACTTCCAGCTAAAGTTCAATACCTCTGTGCAACAGTGTGCCCCGACTAATACAACCTCTCACCCTTTGCTATTCAACCTAAAGCAGACCTTACCACATGAGGTATCTACAGACTTAGACCTAACCTGATGCAGGCAGGGTGAAAGTCCCTTGATTGTTACCACCACTGAAGTACCTTAAAACTGCCTCTGGACAACATTGGCCACATCATGTCCTGCAACTTTCCACCATCAGGTCAGTACAGAGCCTTTTACTAGGGATGACAGAGTGGTAAAAGTTGTTATCTGTGGGTTTTAATAAATATGCATAGGGGTTTTTTAAGTGTTCTTTATGAAACAAAATATATAGTATTTCATCTGGACTTTCACCAGAAGGAAAGGACTTACCTGTTGTGCAATTAGACTTAATAAATAGCAAGACAGTTCCCCTTTCAAGCCCCAGGACAGCTAAACTTTCAACCCCACTCTTTACACAATGTATGTGTGTGGCTGTAATGTGGATCTCTGATATTTTAATTCGGTGACAAGAGACTCACAGTTTATTAGAAAATTGGATGATACATTTGCTGTGTTGGGTTATTGTTCTGTTAGGGGTATTGTTCCAAAGCCTTATTTTCTACTGAAGGTCAGAGGCAGATTCACAAAATGAGTTGACAGCACCCACTGCTTTTCCAAGCAACCAGACTTTTAAGGAAATCTCTCAGGGTAAACTCAAAGGTTCTTTTTTTCCCTTACCTTTCTTGTTGCGTTATGTTTAGCTGTACAGTAGGCACTAACTCTAATTCAATCAAGATTGTTTTAATATATTGATAGACTTCTACTCCTTTTGCTGGAGAAGTTCAGTGAATCTGACAAGACCAGTATCAGCGCTGTGATGGGTTTGAGAACTTTTTTAATTTTTCTGCTTAATGCAATCGGTAGTTGCTCAACATTGACAGTATAAATTCAGTTATTTGCAAGCTGAAGAAATTTGGGGAAAGTAAATAGAGCAAAAATAGTACAGGTAAGATTGAAAAACCTCTTTCTCAATATAGAAACAGTTGGATACTTCATAGAGTAACTGTGATCATATATGAATTTAAAAATTGTAGAAGGTTCTCATGTTCTTATGAACAAAAACTGGGAAGAAACTTATTCAATGAATATATAATTCACTTCTATGTAAGTGAAAGCTGGATAGATAAATTTTCCATTAAAATACTTTGGGCACTTACTCTTTTAAAATCTAATTATTTTTAAGTTGAAATGTCTGGCTAAATGAACAAAAGAAGAGGCAAAAAAAAGCAGCTATTGTTTTATTTTGACCAAATAAAAGCACTAAACTAGTTAGTAATATATGTATATATGCCATATATG
The DNA here is from genome assembly GCA_013400315.1 of Bombycilla garrulus. NCBI lineage: Eukaryota > Metazoa > Chordata > Aves > Passeriformes > Bombycillidae > Bombycilla > Bombycilla garrulus. The sequence continues at coordinate 53,989 of VXBU01000708.1, read as the reverse complement.
TATATGGCATATATATATATGTGACATTTTGGCCCCAACACACAACTACACAAGATATTGCGTAAAATGATAGTTTGAGAATGAGCCCACAAGTTTTCAACATTAAAAGTTACAGTCAATTGGTGCTAAAAAAGAAATACTCGGAAATTGTAATTATGGGAATATTATAAGCAGGAGGGAAAAAACCCAAAACATGACAAAGAATCTCAGTCTCAATTATTTTTATGGAATGTATATTTGGATACATTTTACTCTTCCTCTTGGGGCTTTCCTCAAAGCTCTGTTAGTATATCAAGAATATTTCATCCCAGCTGTTGTCTTGGTCTTAGCATTACACATATAGAAAAGAGTTATAATATTGGTACCAGTGAAACTTGTTGACATGAGTCCCATGGCAGGAGTACTGGGATGGAGGGGTAGGTAGGGCAGGTGAGTTAGAGGTGTCATAAGGGAAAAGGTGTATGTGAGGGAGAGGTTTGATTGTAGAGTTCTTACAGTTATCACTGAGAGCCCCTGGGTGAGTATTAGGGGGATTGATATTTAGTACTGATCACCCAGCCAGGATGTAAGCACTGATGAGTTATTTTATAGCCAGTTAGGAGAAATTTTAGTATCAGTAGTCCTTATCCATATGTGAAATTTCAGCTTCCCAGACACAACTGGAAATATCACACTGCTTTGATAAACCGGTCTTGGAAACATTTCACGTTTGTAGCAGGTAATTCCTAGTCTCAGGTAATTGAAGTACCAACAAGAAAAGATGCCCTCCTACATTTTCTGTCTGTGAATAAAGATGAATGTGATGGTATGTCTCTGTCTTAGCCACAGTGATCATGAAATGCTTGAGTCTAAAATTTTCTGTGTAATGAGAAAAAAAGGACAAAAGGGTTGCTGTCGTGGACTTCATGAAAGCAAATCTTAAGATACACAGAGATTTGTGTAGCAGAGTACTCTGGGAATCTACATTTGAGGGCTTAGGAGTCCACAAATGTTGGTCAATATTGCAGAACAACCTTTGAGAAGCACGAGTCAGCAATTCCCCTGTGTCCTAAGCAAGTAGGAAAGAAGACGAGCTTGGCTGAACGTGGAGATCAAAAGTAAAAGAAACTGTATGATCTCTTGAAGTGAGGTCAGACTTTGCAGGAAGAGCACAGAGCTGTGTTTCTTATATGCAGACAGAAGACAAAACAGGCCAAAGGTCAATTAGAGCTGAAATTAGCTAATTCTGTTTCAGAAAAAAAAAAAAGAAGTGCTTTTTAAAGTACATTAATACTAAAAAAACAAAACAAAACAAAAAAAAACCCAAAAAAACCCCACAAGAATACTCAGAAAAATCATTTTAGCTGTTTCAGTTTCCCAGGGATATGCTTATATTTATTAATCTCTGTGTTAGCTGAATAGACACTGGATGTGTTCTTGTTTAACAGTCAGTATTATCCACAGAATTTTAAAGAAAGGAAAATGCATTGTTAATTTAAGTTTGTGATCCTCTTCTCTTTTAGCAGCAACATGGCTGAACATGCTCTTGTCTTCTCTTATAATAGTGTAATTACCTTAAATCTTACAACCATTCCTTCTGATTATAAAATCAAACCTGCTTATGAGTGAGTACATGTGCTGTAATGAAGCTATTCTCAAATTAATTACACTAACAAAATTAATATCTGAGGGGAGATTCCAGTACTTAGTTCAAAAAGAGTAGTATTGAACATATCAAATAAAAAAAATTTTGTCTTACTGTAATATTCAGATGTTTTTCACAAAAGTTCCATGCTTACATTAGAGGAAAGACTAACTCTCCTTAGAAAAAAAAGTTTGGTTTATACAAAGCTCTTTTTCTCACACATTTTGCACCATTTGTTGCAAAAATCACAAGTGAAGGAATCAATCCATGGCCCACTCTATTTGATTATAGTTTTTTCCTATACTGAATGATGGATTCCTTAAAGAAACTACTGTATGTATGTCTCTAAAATCTATGTTTGTATCTCTGTTTTTATTCAGACATATATATTGCCTCTGCTCTGTGTTGTTTTTGGTTGGATTTTTGGTTGGGTTGTTTTTTTTTAATTTTTTTTTTGTTTTGTTTTGTTGGTTTTTTTTGAGCAAAGAAAGTTTTGTGAGAACTTGTTCAAAATTTGTGCACTCTACAGAACTTTCAGAAGATAAGTGTTTTTTAAGTTTCTGCTAAGAACAGGTGACCTGAACTGTAAGGAAATGGCTGAGAAATTAATTTTCTGCATTAGGAAAGGGTGATGACTTCCTGTATTTAAGAAATGGCTGGAATTGTTAACATGCATGAAAGGTCTGTGTGACAAATCAGCAAAAGTACTTCTGCCTAAAACCTTTTGTTTCTCTAACACAGTTGAGGTCTTGACAGTATTACAAGCTTCTCATAGTTCTTCATTTTAGATAGAAGCACTTAAATTTCTGTACTTCTTGTCCTGGATTTTGTTTGTGCCACAGAAATTCCAAACTCATAAATCCTTTGCACTTTACCTCTGAGTCTGCTTCACATCTCCTCTAATTAACAACAAGAAGAAAAAAACCTCAACCAACTTAATTATCTGTTTTTGCTCTTTTTTCCTAAATAGTATAATTAGAATGATGTTATGAAAGACTTGACAAAGTGTAAAATGATGAAGATACTGATACAATCCAAGGAAATAAACAAATAAAACTTCCAAGAAATTGCTAGACAGATCAGCATTTTTCTGGTGACAATTTTTTCATGGTGGAATGAAAAAGACATAACTTGAAATAGAAACAATTAATTTCATAGTATGCCATTGAAACTGTCAGAGTAGTATTCACTGGTATTTATGAGACAAAATTCAGAAAGAGAACAAAGTAGAGAAATAAGACTGAATGGGATTTTTTCCCTTCAGGTTAATTCTGCATAATGATTAATGATTTTGTTGGACTTATAATTATCAGCATTTTTGTTTGACCCGAGAAAACCTTTTCAGTCAACTACAGAACTAGATAGGTTGTTATTACCAAGTAAACCCTTGCTAGACTGAAAAATATCTTTCTCTTTTAATCCTTCTTGGAAATACTTAATTGGAAATATATTTTGTTTGTTCTGCTGTAATATCTTCTGATTCTCCCAGGTGTTGCTTTATCAGTATATAATTTGTCTTCTGTACCTGAACTCTTTTAGGTACAGAATATGTCTCTAGTAAAACATTGTATGAATCTATCAATGATTAATAGCAATAATACAGCTGGGTAAATAGAGATGACTTTTTTGAGATTGGAAAATACTGCTGCTTTATTAGAGAACAAAATTAAAAATAAACATTCTGGTGTAACTGCACTGACTTTGGAGACAGTTTGTGTGAAGGTCACCAGTGTTTGTCTGCCTTGCCATTTTGAAGAACACTGCACTTCCCCTCATTCTCTTTATGCTTGTTCCAATATGGTCATCTGTTCTCTTATCCTCCTTCCAAGCTTTATATAAATAGGACTTTGTTGCTGACAGGCCATTTTAAGTTTTGACTTTAGAGCAAAGTAGGGAGAAAATGAGCAAAAGAGAAGGGGAAAAAACATTGGAAACAAGGTTGCAATGAAGTCTCTGCAGAGTAGTAATTATAAAAGCTAGTAAAAAATTATAAAAATTTGTAAAAAAAAAAATATTGTGGCTTGTTAATAATAGATATTACAAAGCCACAACATTTTTTTTCTCTTTTACAGCAATATTTCCTTGTTTTGTAAAGGTCTAACACTCCAGCTTAACAGTCTATGCCTATTTAAGCCTCTAGGATGATGACTCGCAGACGGAATTGACTCAGCACTGCCAAGACCACCACTAAACCCTATTGTCCTCTACAATTGCCTAAAAGAAGGCTGTAGTCAGGTAGGTGTTAGCCTCTTCTCCTAAGTAACATGAGACAGGAGAAGAGGACATGGCATCAAATTGCACCAAAGGAGGTTAGAAAAATTTCTTAATGGAGGGGGTTGTCAAGCAATGAAACAGACTACCCAAAGAGAAGCGGTGGAGTCACCATCCATAGAAGTATGGAAAAAACATCATGCTTGAGGACCTGGTTTAGTGGTGAACACAGAGGTCATGCTGGATTGATGGCTAGACTTGATCTTACAGGTCTTTTCCAACCTTAACAACGCTATGATATATTTACCTGAATTTCCCTAGACCATATTTTTCAGATTTCTTTGCCAAGGCAATTATTCTTTCAGAGGGAAAATCTTGGCACAACTGAAAAGTAGTTTAAGCAGAGAAGATGATCAAGTGTCTCTAACGTAAAAGGAGGTCCTCCTAAGCAGTGCACAGAAACTTTGTCTGGGAGATGTAATGTTCAATATATTAAACATTAATAGGAAAGGGAGAGATTACTGAGGTGGTTTTGATAAAAAACATTAAGCTAATTAAGGTGGTGAAAAAAGGGTTAATGGTTAAGAATCCGAAAAGGTCATCAAGAGATTGTGTGATTGGACAGCAAAATGGCAATTTTGTATCAATAAATGTCAGGTCATGTACAAAAGAAGGTAACATTCCCAATTCATTCATAAAATTATTTTCTTGGAGTTGGTCATTCTCACTCAAGAGTGAGATCTAGGGCTATAATAGAAAAGCCTGTTATACAAGGATAATAATCAGCAGCAATTAAAAATTACAAGTTTATGTTTGAAGTTATTGGGAAATGAATATATAATAAACCTACAGGATACTGTTACACTGCTGTACAAATTCAAATTTTTAATGCACCTTAATAACAGTGGATAGTTTTGTTTCTCTGGGTCAAAACAGGTCTAGAAGGCCAGAGAGAATACAGAAATTTAACAGTTGTGAGCCTACAGTACCTTGGAGCTCATGCTGTGTAGTTTAGCATTGATGGCTGTGGTCCTTGATCAGGTTTGAGGGAAACATGAAGCAGAGTGAGAATCAGCTTTCTTCCCCATCCTTTCTCATTTATTGTTGCCTTTTCTATAGTCCTGTCCCCTTTCACAAAAAGAGGGATGTGATCTCACCAGGTCCCCATAGGGACTACTTTTTAAGGCAAACGCTTCTTTTGTGTCCATCAGATATCTTTCCAACTTCTTCTAGGGGATGACTTCTATTTCCCAAGGTATGTCTCAGGTCTGTTCTACATCTTTTATCTTCTAGATTTTGCTACACTCACGTGTTTTTCTGCAGCCTGTTTGTGATATTGTACCACAAGTCTCTATTTAACCCTTTGCTATAATTTATTGTGTCTAAACTTCTGCTTAACTTTATTAGAAAATATACATTGTCACTGTTTAACTACTTCAGTATGCTATTTTAGGTCTTCAAAAAAAGCAAATATTGGTTATATCCTGCTTAGTACACTTAAAATTTCTGGGTATAACAAGCCTCAATATTGGCTGTACAAGTAACTCCTGAAGTCCTGAACTAGTACATTGTCCTGTACAAGAAAAGTTGGTAAACCTTGTGACTTAGTAACTCATGCAAGGTGGAAAGCTAATCCACAAGACAGAAGAAACCCCAGAGGAAGAGAAAAAAGAGTAGATTAAATCCTTAGCAGCTATGATAGCTCAGGATATTCAGCAGAGAGATGCCCGACAACAAAATTTTTCTCTCATTTTTCATACTGCTGGGTTGAAACTACAGTTTCTGGTGAAAAAATAAACAGAAATTATTTTATTATTTTAATGTGCAAGAGGCTTAATAAGGGTTGAGAGAATTAGCCTGTAGCAACTGTGGCCCTATTCCATCAACTTTGGCTCATTTTGTTTATGGTTTGAAAGGCTGAAGGAATTGATTGTTTTTCCTGCACGAAATCCTGCATTAAATCTCAATTTGGGCAATCCTTGTATTCTCAGCAGTTTTTTTTATCAAGCCTAATGTGACAAAGTAATGGGAGGAGAAATTCAATCTATTTGTAAATGCTTGTCCACAAGCTGAATCTATTTATGCACTTCCCAAGGCTTCTGCGAAACATATAATAGATACCTATCTCAAAGAAGTAAACTGTTTCTATTGATAGAGGAATTCTTGGAGGGCAAAACCCCATTTGTCATGAAGTTACATGATAGCAAGTTTTGATTTTCTCAGTTGCCAGGTGTGAGACAGTAATTTATATTTCTCACTATAGTCTCGATTAGCTGGCTATGGAAGGGTATTTAACCATCAGCTCTCTTATGAACTTCTACTGTGATAACACAGACTGGAAGAGATGTGGTAAAAGGTATTAAATATAACATACTCATAAGAACAAGATTTTAAGTACAAAGATGTTCTCTGAATTAGTGAGATTAAAACCAGATTAAATTCTAATGTACTGATTAACAGAGGAAAATACCAGATGCCATGTTTAACAACTGTTACTAAGTCTGATAATTTCAAAATATCTTATATGTTACAAATTAGATGGCTCATTGATTAATTTTTATTCATCAATCAAAAAATCAATTCTGCTTATTTTGATAGTTTAGCACTCATAATTATTATGAAACAGGAAAAGCTTACCATTATATTTCACAATAAGAGCTACCAGCTCGTTTTTGTGCAACAGTTAATAGTTGCATGCTTAGGCGTCCAAGGGGGTTGGCTCTACATCCAAGCCCAAAATGCATTTCAGGTTGAGAGCTGCAAACTGGGGTTAAATGTGAGATAAACACACCAGGCTGATGCTTCTATCACTATCTTTAATCACCATATATTATTTCTTTAGGTGGCTCACTAACTCTGGAATGCAGAGATAGAGCTCTCTCTGTGCCTCTTTAGGGATGGACCAGGGGAAACTGGACCAATGATATTGAATATCTTCCAAAACATGGCTGCAGCAAACAGAGTTAAGAGAAGTTTAACTTTTTTCCGTGAGTCATTCACCTCTTCTGAATATAAGCAGCAGAAATCTGGAGGTGCTTCCTTTTCTTGCCTCCTAAGTTGGAAAATTTTTGTGCAGCTAATTGGATCATAACAGAGGCACTACGATATCATTCCTCAATATATCTACCTGTGCCCGAAGTCAGAAGTATAAGTTGTCTGAGGACAACAGAACAGCTTAGTAATCATGGTTGCCAAAAAAACAAAACAAAACAAAACAACAAAAAAAAAAAACAACAAAAAAAAACCACACCCAAAAAAACCCCAAACAAACAAAAAAACACCACCAACTTAAGATGTTCCACTGATGATGATTCCATTGAATTGGGTGTTTTAATTCTCCATTTATCTCAGAAGAATGAAAAATCACTGTTTCACCTTTCTTAAGATTGTAGGTAAAAGATAAATTCAATCTTAGGAAGTTCTAGAAAGAAAGAGAATGAAACTGAGAGAACTATCACACTATTGTTGACTTCCCATATAGAATGATGTGCAGCCTCAAATCAAATGCATAAAGGTTGTCAGAAGGTGAGCAAGACTGATTAAATGTATAAAGTTGTTTATTATATGAAGAAATTTCTAAATAAACTTGGGTTTAATTTAGCTTGAAAGCCATTAAATGGAGATAAATGGGACTTAGTGAAAAAGAAAATGTATTAGATTTTCGCTCTCCATTCTAGTAAAAGAAACAGGTAAAATCAAACAAATCTATCAAGTGACAGATGCAAAGAAAGTAAAATAAGTTGACCTGTAATTAAGCAGTTGAATAATTTGCCACAGCTGTTGTGTATATCACATTTATTTACATGGACCTGAAATGACTGGACAAATAAATTGATGGAAAAGAAATCCACAGAGACTCTTTTACTTAGAAATTCACAGTGACAAATAGTTCAGACTGAATTGCAGATTGTTGAAGACAGTAAATATATTTCACAGAAAATATTTGTGTATTTTCTTTGTTCTTTTACCCCTTCAAATGTATCTGCTTTTGGTACAGTTGAAAATGGGATGCAGGTCGTGCTAACCTCTGGTTTAAAGCAATATGACATTTCTTAGGTTCAGAATATAGATTTGGAGTATAATGACAGGTTCCTCTTCAGATGTAAGCAAGTATTCTTTTCCAATACAGAAGCACATTTGAGGAACAGACTTTCTGCTAACTTTTAATATTGTAGAACTCTCTTCTGTGAAGGGGAATGAAAAAGAGATCAAATGGGGGACCTTCAGGAAAAGAAAGATTACCCAAAAATGTGGAAACAGTATTTATATCTAATTTTAAGGTTCTGGAAATTCTAGAAGTTGTCTATGCAGTGCTCAAGAGGACAGGCTTACAGCATATGTCTGCTAGTAATTGCTGAATCCATTTAACCTAATGGTGAACCTCCTGCTACCTTAACATTTATTATCTGATTGAATTATGGAAACATACAGCATGAGAATATGCCTTATATTAAAATCTAATGTGTCTTCAAACTAGAAGGGTTAAAATTGTAGTTATAGCCCTTTGTTTTCTTGTGAGAATCTTATACATGAATATTAAAATTGACCTTCTGAAATGCATTGCAAGCATGTATCAGCTAAATTATTTATAAGTAATTAAGAACCACGATTTTTTTTCCTGAAGAATAAACTAGACCAATCTCTAAAGATAGCTCTTTCTTTAAGAAAGTGCCTGACAGAACAATTTAAAATTGTTCTCCAATGTCATATCCAAATTTGCAGCTTGAGATCTTAAAAACACCAGTAGGGCTTTATTAGCTCCTGTAATCAACCACTGATATTTTCTTTTGTTTAACTTTTTACATTTGCAAGGACCAATTCCCTTCTCAAGGAAATCACATTTTAGAGTCATATTTAAAATTCTCCGTTCTTCCCACTTGAAATCACAAAGCTTTCACAGCCAGTCACATAAGTGACAAATTCTTGGCTAGCACTGTAAACCACTCACAGTGCTGAAGACACTGTTTCATATTCCACTGTCATAGCTGCCTCCTTCCACTGACATCTTGCTTGCTTCAAGAGGTTAATAAAATTGTTGATATACTCAAACACAAAGAAGATAACTTCAAGCAGAACTTAGAGCCAGCTATTTGGCTTCAGAGTGGTTCTTTGTTCTCTTTAGGAAAACAAAATGTCAAGGTGTTTCTATAAGCTCTGTAGGGTCAAGTTCTCTTCTGAGAAGTCCCTGACGTCTAATGTTGTCTTCTTTGAAAGAAGCATTGATTTGCCTTGGAACATCCCTTATTATCTGATTGTAAAATCACCTCTATAGGTTTCTACAATCCCTACTCTTGACAAGAGAAATATTCCAGCCACTAGTTTATGCCAGCACCTCCCCTCCCTATCTCCTATACTGTTAACAATTTTTGTTAAATAGTTTCAAAACTCTCATGCAGAAGTGTTCATGCAGAAGCTACTTATCTGTAGCTTTGGTTAAACTGTCAATATGCATTAGCAGAAGGTGCCTATTCTAGCAGACATGTTGCCTCATTTCAGGGTATACGCAAATGTCTGTATACTCGATTTCAGTACTGGGATTTCTTCTGTAGCAGCTCCAGAATTTTCACTATGTGTATACAAATGGGAATAAACAATTCAAAGGAATAGCAGAGTCTGAGTAGAAACAAGGAAAAAAACAAGTATGTGGATGGCAGTATATGTGACAGGCTGCATTATACCACACATTCTTTTTTAAGAGGTCACTAAAAAGTTGATAAGAAACTCTACCACAATACTTCTAAGAACAATTATCAGAGCCATCATGCCTTAAATCAATGCCTTGTCATTCACTCAAGTGAAGAGAATGCATTTCAAAGTTAAATCAAGTTATCTGAGCCCTACTTAAATGTGCTTCCTATGAAAATACTTTATTTCCCAGTCTCAAACCTAGAAAAATAGTAACCTTTCCTTGGAAAATTGGATGTTGGCTATGGCAACTTTCCTGAAAAGTGTACTTTCCTTCAGGCCCAAGTAATTACAGCTTTTCTACTAATCAACTATCTTTGTCCTATTCCCAGGGTGAAATGTGTCAAGAAAAATGTTCTGAAGTTGTCTTCATTCTCATTGCTTGCCTATTTACTAAGGAAATACATTTCGGTTTTTTCTTCTTCTCATGGAAATATCAAAAACAATAGTCAGCAAATTTTAAAGTCGGATTTCTTCAGCTTCCTTTTCAAATATTAAGCAACCTTTTCTTTAATTTACTGTTCAACATCCATGGAGTGCTTTCATCAAGGCAAATTAAAAATTTGTTATTAATGACAAAATTTTAAACAATATTTTTTTTCACAGGATAAAGGAAAGAAAATAGTTTTTAATGTAAATAAATTCTAAAAATTCAATAAAGATATTGTGGAAAGGCATAATTTTGGCCCTCTTCTAATGCTTCTTCTAATAAAAGGGCATAAAAATCTCTGTTTAGTAACTTTTAAGTATGTGAATGTACAGTTGCAGGCTCACAGGAGTGATGCAATCTGATTTTAAAGGCTAATATTGTGGTTTTTTTCAGTACTTATTAATTCCTTTTCTTTAACTTGGATTTTTTGATATAAAAAGAAAAAAAAGAAAAAAAAGGAGATAAAATACCCACATAATAACCCAATCAAATTACATCGGCTGTTTAGTATGGGTAGAAATTAATCACAAATTGATTGAAGTATTGCAAGTTTAAATGCTACTTTAAGTCACAGGTTTCAGATTGAAGAAGCTGTTTCAAAACTTTTTTCCTAATGTTTCAAGCAGATCATTTATCTTGAGTATTTCTGTGTTTCTTTTAGTAATCTCCTTAGTATACAGCTATTATTAGGCTAAAAATTACTATGTACTACTATGCATAGTAATGTGCTTTTCTTTATGTCTTTGCACTTAACTTGCTGTTGTTAGATATTTGTGTCTAGGAAATAGTCTACTTAGGGAAATTTTTCAAAGAACAAGTAAATATGTAAATATTCTTTATTAAAATATTTAAAGTAGAATTATAATAGAAAAGTACTGACATTATAGATAAGCCAAACACATTTAACTAGGGTTCTTAGATGAAAATCACATACCATAAAACACAATTTTTTTAACATTTCAGGCTTTTAATATATGTAGAAATCCACCATAAGGTTAACCTATAGCAATTTCTAGCAAGATCTTTTTTGCTTATTTGTGTTAATTAATAAGCTCCATGTATCTAGGATCTTCAGAAATAAACTAGTAGACATAACTGAAAGGAAGTCACAGACAAGAAAAGACATTCTGCTGTATAAGAAACAACCTTGGAAGCAAAGATTCTATAGCATATGAACTGATGTAATGTTTAAATGCTTTTTTAAAACAATTAATAATTTCTATTCAGTAATATTGTTAGCATTGAGAAACAGAACACATAATCACAGGTGATGATATGGAGTGCTTCACTGAAGTGCCAGAGAGTTAGGGGTAAGAAACCCAAATCTAACTGTGAGAGAACCCCGAAAAGAGACCCCCCCTTTTATCCCTCACAATTACATAACTTAAAGTTTTAATAATTAAATTTTCATTGTTCCATGGATTCTGCCCAACCATGGATTAAAACCTTATTCTTGTTATGGGTTATAATCATATACAATCATCCATAAACTATGGTCACACAATATATTTAACAATCACCCCATTTATCAGAATCATTCAGGTGAGTTTCACCTTGACCCACCAAGCCTAATGATCTGAAGCTTGTTTTGGGCCTACCTCTCCCCCCAAACATTCTGTGATTTTAGAAACTTTTAACCCTTGTATTATCAAGATCAGACATTATTTCGCATAAGAAAGATTGTGTGGAACTTAGGCAGTTGCTTTTCCTTTTGGGTGCTTTAAAATTAATGCAATAATGATGATACCAAACATTTTATCACTGTTAGTGATGTCACTCTAAAATATTTCCCCTGCAAGTTTCTTTGTGTGAGACAACAGTTACCACCTATTATAATACAACAGCTGTGTCTTCTGAGGGACAGTTCACTGGCAAAAACTGCTAAATTCCTGAATATTGGTACTCACATGATTTTCAGTAGTGTTGTAGGGTTTTTTAATTAAAGTCTGGTTAGTCCCTTAAACCTCCCTTTTTTCCCTCCTTTTGTTCTTTTTATTTTCCATACCAGGTATTAAACTAAAGTATTTAGAAGACAAGTTCATGTCATAACATTTCTTTACAGAAATTAAATAATTGATGTAGGAGGCAAGCGCATTAAATCAAGAGAAAAAATCCCAAGTGTTGTAAATTCCTAGTTATTACAGTAGAAAGTACAATGGTTTAGTAATTGTACAAAGTAATAATATTGAAATTCAATGACTGACTCCTCTTTACTTCAGAGTGGAAGAAAGAAAGAAAGTAAAAACACGAATAACAGAAGCAAAAATTGCACTGACAGAACAAACCCTTAATAATCTATCTGGATGTTCAGAGGTCTTACTACGATTTTAAAGCATGTGGTGCTTCCAGCATGGGAATTCCACATTTGATGTATGCTTAAATCTGTGGTTGGATAGAATAGACTTGGAACAGCCTGGTAATTGGGCAAAATGCACCTCAGTGTCCTGCTCTTAGTAGGCATCTCAAGGTATGGTTGGTTTCATTTATTGACCTGATATAGCCTGTAGTGGGTTAGAGTAGCAACCAAAGCAGGGCTGGTGTGGCAGTACTGAGAAAGCTCCAAATACAGTGTTCATACCTCCAACTCCTCTCTGAAGGTCAGCTGTATCTCACATAGCTGCCATTGGTCAGTGCTGTATGAGCTGATGAGTTCTGGAGCTCCTCTTCCACCTCTAGTAGGCGTGCTCTTGAAGGATCTTCCAGCACCTCTTGCAAGTCTGCTTGCCCAATTATTTAATTACAAGAAAAATACCTGCTGCTGAATGCTGTGTTTCATAGGGGTATGAAGGTCTTGCTCTAGTCTTATCCCACAGGCTGACTCTATTAGCAATTAAAATGTACTACTCATGCACTTCTGAAGCACATCTTTGGATTTAATTTTATTTAAGAGGAATCTAGGTCATATTTTTGAAGATCATACACTTTGATGTGAAGCCTAATACAGTAAGAGGGGATAGTCTGGACATTCACATCACATTTGATCTGAAATGAAATGCTCAGAGAAATGAACTCTGAGATGTCTATTAAGAATGTGTCCTTATTGATATCGCAAAGGCAGCAGCCCTCAAACTTGAAAAACCTGACATATGACTGCAGATTCCTTGAAACAAAAGTAGATATGAAGGAATTGGATGTTATAGAAGGGAAAAGTATGGATATCTGTGCACTGATGTATTTTTCCTTACCTTTCTGCAGGTGCTAGGAATTTCACCAAACAGGTCAGTGGCTCAGTTCAGTACTATGAAATGTATTCATTTACTCTCATCACCCAGCTTTGGCTATGACCACCACCCAAATGATGTGTGAAAAATAAAATTGTAGATTTCTTTGCTCATCATCGAACCCTGAGAATTACAATATCCCTGCATACCTACAAGGATGGACTTTCCTTCTAAGGTAGGTTAGACTACCTAGCTTCTGAAAAAAAATGAGATTCTTATTCCTTGGTAAATATATTTAGGCACTGATAAAAGTAATTTTAGCTAATATATTTGTATCATTATTTATACCTGTGAAAGTTACTAAAAATTGTCTTCTCGGTGACTGAAGGTGCAAAAGTAGTAAGCAGTTTAAAGTTGTGTCCTGATGAAAGTTTGAAATTCAAGAAAACTCCATCTCTCATGAATAAAACAAAAAATTAATCTTTCTTCATGCTCAAATTAAATGAGGAGAAAATAAGGGACCCAATGTAAAATAAGATAGGGAAAAACTTTTGAAATGGGAAAGAAAATTCACCTAACATATTGATTTGGAAGAAGTGCAGAATAAGATGGGGCTTCTGCTTTAATTTTCTTTCAATTCTTTGCCTTTGTGTTGGTTACTTTAACGAAAAACAGAGTTATCTGTGTATACAAATATGAATAACCAGGGAAGAAAACCTCACCATTAAACTCATACAATGACTGAATTTGGAATATGTGCGAGAACAAAAATGAAGCAATTCCAAAAACAGGATGATCTGGGAGTCCTGGTGGACATCAAGCTGCCCATGAACCAGAAGTGCCCTTGTGGCCCCGAACGTCAGTGGTATCCTAGGGTGCAGTAGGAAGAACATTGCCAGCAGGTTGAGGGAGATGATCCTGCCCCTCTGCTCAGCCCTGGTGAGGCCACATCTGAAGCTCTGTGTCCAATTGTGGACTCCTCAGTACAAGAGCTCCCTGAGCAGCTCCAGCGGAGGGCAATAAAGATGATGAGAGTACTGGAACGTCTCTCTTAAGAAGACAAGATGCAAAAACTGGGTCTGTTCAGCCTCAAGAGGAGATGAGTGAGAGGAACTTCAATGTCTGTCAGTACCTGAACGGAGGGTGTCAGAGGATAGATTCAGGCTCTTCTTGACGGTGCCAAGCAACAGGACATGAGGTAACAGGCAGAAACTGATGCACAGGAAGTTCCACATAAATATGAGAAAGAACTTCTTTCTGTGAGGGTGAGCTAGCACTGCAACAGATTTCTCAGAGGTTGTGGAGTCTCCCTCACTGGAGATATCCAGGAACCATCTGGAGAAAGTTCTGCACAATGTGTTCTCCGATGGCTCTGCTTGAGCAGCACAAACGAGCCACTGTGGTCCCTTCCAGCCTGACCCACCCTGTGATTCTGTGAATTAGAAAAATCATTGGCTGTACTTGTTGATATTCACAGGCCAACTAGCTCAAATTCATTAAAGGAGCTCTTCACTCAACCCTGTTTTAGTCTTTCAAACCACATTTGTGAAAAAGCAAGTCACTTTTATTGTGGGATTGGGTGCAACTGGTTAAAATTGTATCTATTCATATTTAACCCGTATTCTCATTTTGACTTTTTTGCCTGCTTTGCCAAAAGATGATTTAAATCCTACTCTGGGGTTGGGCTCTCTTATAGTTTTGTTTTGTTTTGTTTTTCTTTTTACAGTGTAAGTATATGGATAGATACATCTTTTGGAGTGCAGGGTATCTCTGTGTTTCTTTTCTTTTTGTTCAATAAGTTTATCTCTAGATAAATTTTGCTTAGTTTTTAAATAACGATCAAGTTACAAAGTCTGTGTATTCATTATTTGATTTTAAATAGTTAGATATAAGCTAAAAGCTGATGTATTATTTTCTTCTGACTTACTGGAAAAAATTGTTCTTTTCCACCTTTATTAAATTGCCAGAATTATGTGGTTTTGTATTAGGGAGAAATGGAGGGTTTGGTATAGTTCTATAATACACCTCAACACATGAGATTTTTCTAACAAGACCAAGAATAAAGACATTGAATCAAAAGCAAAAGTCACAGAGTAGCTTTAGTGTAGGAGACTGGACAGGATCCAGCAAAAGCAGAGTCAGAAAAATCTCAGTCCACCAATTAAGTATAGACTCATGGAAAAGGACTTAAAAATACTTCTTGTCCTTCCATAATCTAGAAATAACTCTTCATGAAGATGTATGCAGTAAGTTTAGAACAATTTTTTGTTGCCACTGATTCTCCAATATTGCCTTCAATCCTCATTAGACTTTTTCCATTTTTACCTAAAAATAATACATACTTAGAGCTTTGACTATTTTCACTGAATTAGGTATGTGCAAAAAGGAGTAGTCTTTAGTTGTCATAAAATAATATGATTTTATCTGATTTTATGATTATATGACTTTATATATTTTAATTATAAAGGTATGAACCACTTTTCTTTCATCGAGTGCATTTTTTTAACAAATAATCTGTGATTACTCTATACTCAGATCTTAAATATCCAGCTCAAAAAAACTACAGATTTGGGTATTGTTTTGTCAGTGCAGATATCACTGTGGCACAAACCCTAGTAGAACTCAAATCTAATAAATTTTCAGGAGATTAAAATTGTAAATAGTGGATTTCAAGATAAATCCATGAGGTATAGAGCAGAAAGTGATTATATTTAATTAATTCAATGAATCCACATCTTCAGGGATATAAACTTCTGCTGGTTGGTTTGGAGTGGTACTGCGTACAGCAACGCAGACAGATCTGAAGGACAGTGAATCCACTCTTTTTTGCTTTCAGTACAACATTACAGCTCAGGAACATTTTCACAGTCTCAGTTTGAAAAGCTTAACACTTGTCTTAATAGCTGGGTTGGAAATTGCCCTGTAAATGTAAATGAACCATAATTTGGATACAAAATCCATGAACACTGAGTGTATCTATGGATTATGCCTTTCCATATGTCAAAAGAGCTGAAAATCTGCAAACTCAATCTCTTGATAAAGATTATATAGCCAGGGTCTTGTTAAGTAAATACCAGTCAATATTTTGTTTCTGAGATGAATGTTTGCGCATATGGAATGGTTTTATGAGCCTCCTGTGGAGAAAACTATAGACAAAGTAGTAAGAGTGCTCTAAGCAATCTGTTTCATTTATATATGTGTATCAGTGTTGGACTGTGGGCAATCAAGCAACAGATATTTTATGTGTAGCTCAAGCAAATGAAATTCAGAAATTCTAGAAACATTCTTCACAGAAATCAGTCTGTAGCAGAAAGTCTCTTGCTATCTGATAATTCACTTATTTCCAACTCAATTCCAAATGGAAAAGAAACAGGAGTGTGTCAAAAAAGGCTTTCACTCATGCACACCCTACCAAACCAGTGCCTGCAATGCTTTAGATTGCCTTTAAGAATACAAGGTACTTAGAAAAAAAAATTGCATAAAAGTGATAATGTGATAACAAAATCTTCCTTGGATTATCATTAGTGAAATTTGTGTGTATGTGTGTCTTTATGTTAACTTTCTTCCATGGCACGCTCTTTATTATGCAGTACCCCAATACCCGTTTTCTGTTTTTACGACCAGCTTCTGAAACTGGGGAATTATAACCATAACCATAACATCTCTGCTTACAATTGTCATCTTTCTTTGCAGTGATAACTTCAAAATTTAACTTGTTTTTCCCTTTCTCTTTTAAAGAAAAATGTATTCAGACTCTACGTATTTGTCAAATAATTAGTCTGGAATTTCAAATGGAAGCCTGTTGGGTTACAGGACATAAAATATACCTTATAACTGCAAATAGGTATTTAAATTGGTCTTGGAACAGTAGGTTACTGTTTAGGTTGCCTTGAAATTGCTCTGTTGCTAATATTTTCAGCAGGTCTAGAATATTGCAGAAAGTTATCTTAATGAATTCATTGAGGCAACTTAGACCAAGTGTGTAATTGCCTGAACAATTTGTTGACAAGTGCTATGAGCAAGGTGTAAGCAATTCTGAGACTCCTTGCATCTTTCTAGGGAAACAAGCATGGTTTGAACCAGCTTCACCCTAAAAATTACAATGCATAAGGATTTTCATACACAACAGTAGTACACTGTGAAATAGATTATTGAGTAAGTTCTGTGGAAGAAAACCTGTTATGTCAAAATAGAAGGCAGCCATAACAAAAAGTAGTGATTTCCATTCCAAGAGAACAAATTACACTCTTTTTCCCAAACACAAAATGTAAACCAGTATCATTTAGATTTTGCAGAAACATTTTTCTAGTTGTTTGTTATCAAGAAAATTCAATGAACATATAGAAAATTTAATTAAAATAGAAACAATATTTAAAATTAATACTTCTAATTAACTCACTGTAGATAACCAGGTGTCGGTGAGAGGAAAAAAATCTCAAAAGGAACATACAAGCATAATTTCTCATATAATCAAATTTTAAGTAAATTTTTTAAATGAGTAGATTTCCATGTTGCTTGGTTCCTACAAAATGAGCATTACTTACCACTCAGGCCAGTTTATCTATTAGTTTGATATATTTTCTGTAAGTTTTGAGTAGTCAGGCTCCTCAAATGTCTGTGGATTGCCTTCAAATTCAGTGGCTACAGGCATTTATTCCAAATAGAACCTCACTCTATTATGTGCTGAACTTGTGACATCACATTAGGTAGAACAGAGGGCTCTTGCCTGCAATATTGCCCAAGCTGAGCTTGGAAGAAGATGCATTTCAGCTTGCATTTCCACTGCTCCCACTGTCCTGAACTCCCTATGCCAAAGGGGCTGAAATTTTCTTGCTTGTCATTTTGTTTCTTTAAAAGTAGCTATGAAGCAAAATATATCTAAGCATATCATATCTACATTTGTAGTGTTCCTTACTGACACAAAAGCTTTTATGAATCTTATTCCTGACAGTAAGGAGTTCTACCTTAACAATTTCTTTACAAACTTCACATGCTTGCTTCTCAACATTGAAAAGTATTTCAAAAGCCAGAATGAAGAAAAATTCTGTTTATATTGTCTGAACCTTGGAACATGGGTTCATTTCTATCACCTATAGTAGGTGCTATAGACCTACTGTATGATATTAGTTAGGTAGGAAGTAGGATTTAATTTTATTGAAATATCATTTGTTTAGGGTTTAGGATAGGATGCCTTTTTTCTGCACAGATTTGACACTGCACTACTGTTGAAAAGAAGAGCACAGTGACTGTACTCATACATGCTTTGATATTGCCTTCTGTGTGAAAAAACCGATGTACTTACTTCTATCACTGTGTTTGAGTAGATTACAGCTATGCTCTGCCATGTCTTGTATAGGATGAGTTTTGTTCCCTCTGCCTTTCAAACAGACTTGTTTTTAAATTATTTTATTGCTCTACGTTGCAAGATTTTTACACCTTCTAGAATATATATGTTTGTCCTAATCAACCAATCAAGTTTGTTACCAATCTACAAAGGAAAAATACATATCTCTGAAAACATTGTGTAAAAATGATACGAAAATTATATTACCCTTTTTAAGAATTTTATTTCATTATTTTCACCTCTTAATCCTTGTAGCATTATCAGAAGGGTTCAGAAACTGGAAAAAAGCTATAAAAGGAAAGAAATGGAAATAAAAATCATCTCTAGCTAAGATGCCAATTGTCTGTTTTAGATATTAAAGAAAGCTAAACTGTTGCTTTTGATAATGTTTGCCGTTACTGACTACTGGATTATAGTGTGTCCAGGCAGCATTGCTTATGATAATTAAAAGTATTAGTTTAGGCCATTCATGTTGTAGGCTGTTTAAAGGATTCAGACATTAAGTACAGGCTAGTAGGACTTGGGAAGCAAACTGCAATAGTTTCCTCAAAAGTGTCACACCATGAAAATCCAAATATTGACTAAATCATATATTTGCAAACCTTAGTGTCTTCCAATGAAGACATTTTTTATTGGAAGTGAAAAGCAGATTGTCTACTCTATGAACTGAGCAGATTTTTCTCTTAAAGTGCCAGAGAGACAAAAGGACTCTCCCCCAATTGGCCTCACAGTTATAGTCACAGTCTATAATAACCAGGGGTCCCGTTAATTCTGACTGGCTACAGAATCTCAGCTAAGAGGATTTCTCATTTACAGGTGCATCTCCAATAAAGTATTAGTTTTGATTAACCATAAATATATTTTAAAAAACCCCACTGAGTAGTTATCTGTTTGCTTTTGTGGTTGGTGGAGTGAACATTTTGTCAGAAGGAAAGTTGTCTGCTATTCCTTTTTCTCCCTTTGGGAGTTTAGCAAAAAAACAATTATGATTTTTAAAAAAACCAACTTCTCATCAGAAACTGGAAAAAGAGAAATTTTGATTCCCACCTTATTAAAAGGCTCTTTCTCTTTAAATTACAAAATAATACCCAAAAAACCCTCAAACACCAAAATTGCTAAGAAATCAACAAACCAACAAAAAAANAAAATAAAAAAAAAAAAAAACACAGAAAAAGGACACCCCTAAAAATTTAATTAAAATTTTTAAAATATATTTTTTAATAAAATATATAATTTGGAAATATAAAATAGACGGGGGTATGGGTCAGTGTTTTCAGTGCAGATTTTGAAATAGCAAAATTTGCACTGCAGAGTATAACTGAAACACTAATTTTTATTCTGTCATCCTATTCTATGATAAAATCATGCAAGAAAAAAGTCAGTCAATGCATAGACATTTCTCTACATGAATATTAAAATATTCACTTACAAAAAGTAAAATTTTTGCTGTTAATAGTAATTAGGAAGAAGAAATTTCAATGGGTCAAGAATAAACAATTTCAAGAGTTCCTCCGCTTTCTTCTGCATATTTTCTACAGGCTGATTACATTTCAACTGAAACCCATCTAATCTTCATGACATAATAAACTAATGTCTATGAGTCATCCATATTGCTGTGGGATTCCCAGCACACACTAATTATGGAGGAAATGATGATGATTTGTATGTATGATGCTCATTGCAAGCTATTCTAGCAATGTGCTGCCTTTCATCCCCTGATCAAAATCCTGGTTCACAACTCCTAGCCTTTAAGGTACATTTTTTTCACTGAGGTTTCAGCATACCTTCATTTCACTAGATGGGATCAGTACTACTTAGGTGTGTCTATATCACCTGAACCATCACTAGGATATTGGCAGTAACTGCTTCTTAACCCTACACAAGTATTACTTACCTTAAAGATTTATCAGTAGAGGATGTTGTTAGTATCACACAGAGCTAAAAATCACAGACCTACATATTACTGGTTTAGATCTTACTTTCCAGGTCAATGTTTGAAAGCCAAACTATAAATTTGACAACAATAGAGTTCACTGGAGATGACTGTACATTTCTTCTCCATTAAAAATTTTCTTGCTTATCAATGTATGCAACGTATTTGTCCTGTTTTGGGGTTTGAGACGTAGCTCCCTTCACTAAAGATTCTGGTAACTTCTGCTAGCAAAATTTGTGATAACAGTGGATAAATCATCCTTTCTGTAAAATGTCACTCAAGCGGCATTGTTTACCAATTACCTTCGTTTGCTGCATATGTCTGTTTTCTATACTTTCTCCTCTCCATCAGACTTCTTGGAGGCTGATGCACTTGCAAAAGTCCAGTATTGCAAGAGAAGAAATATCTTTTATCTCATTCTTATATGTGTTTGAAGGATTCAATTTTTTTCTTGAACTAGAACAGAGGACAATATTCTGTATTAGGAATAACATTCCTTTCTATGAGGTTGGCAAGGCACTAGAACAGGTTGCCTAAAAAAGTTGTGGATGCCTCATCCCTGAAAGTGTTCAAGGCCAGGCTGGATGGGACTTGGAGCAGCCTGGTCTTGTGGAAGGTCTTCCTGCCCATAGCAAGGGGGGTGGAACTGGATGATCTTTATAGTCTCTCCTAACCCAAACCATCCTATATGATTTGTGTTCTGAACACCAATGATTTCTTGTACGTACCAGGCCACAAGGAAATATCCAGTACAATTGCCCATGTAGTAATTGGTGTGTATCTGCAATATATGCAGATGTAAGTATCTTTTTGACTTATACATAATGTCTGCTTGATCTATGGTTCTATGTTTAAAAAAAAAAAACAAAAAACAAAAAACCCTAACAAAATTATTGCAGAAAACCTATATGAAGCATCTTCAGTCTCTTGCAGCTAATCTTAGCATTTGTTGCTATCATTCAAGTGTTCCAGTTGGACACCTAGCCTGGTTTTGTAGACCAAGACTGTGCTGGTTAAAAACCCAGCAGGAAATTTAAAGTCACTCAAGCTTCCCCCTTTCAATAGTGGTAAAAAGACCAGGAGAAATTATAAGATGGAGTCACAGTTTACTGAAAAAAATTGCAATAACCACAAAAATATTAACCAGAGAGTGTACAGAAGAGAGACCCTTTTACCAGCTGAGTATTCACCACCCGACAAACAAAAATACTCCCCAAAGAGGGGCTGTCTCCCTCTGCCAATGCCAGCAGTGGCAGCAGCTCTGGTCCCAAATCCAGTCCAGCACACACTCTCCTGGAAGCCCATCAAAAGATGGAATTCCTGTTTCTTCGAGTCACCAGATTCCTCCTGCCACGGTGTGGGTGGTGTGGAATTAAACAGTGCTAGAAATTCCACCTCTTTTATCTATAACCATGACCTAGGTGGTTCTAAATTTTTCTGGATATTTATTTATTCTGATCTGCACCAAACTAGAAATCATTTTCATTTTAGATGATATACTTTTTCTTTTCATTTATTCTTTTATAATAGGATGCTACAACTTTTCTTTCTTGTTATCTATGGAATGAAAAACTTACCTTTTTCTTTACTGAAGCAATTCAGTTATAGATAGGATTGAGAGAATCTCTTATTTTTTTTAATCTAAAAATGTCAACTCTACAAAAGAATTTTCTTTAAAGAACTCTGATTCATGCCTGTACTACGAGACTGCAAAGTGTTGAATATATTATTATTCATAAGGGTGTTGAGAATTTTCAGGGTGCAAGTAGATTTAGGCCTGCAATTTACTATGTGTTTGCATTAAATGAAATCTACAGCTTACATCAAATCTTACTTTTCCTTTAAAAAATTGTACTGGGGGGGGTAAGGCTAATGTGACAGTTTACAGCATTTATTTTGTCATATTAGAAATTCAAGAACACTAGAGGACCTCGAAAATTCTAATCCAGTTTGGTTCATTTATTGCTTTGAAAGCTCAAAGAGGTCATTAAAAACCAACATGGATTCTGAGCACTTTTTCATATATACAAACTTCTCCCATTCTTCAGTAAGTGTACCTCAAGGGCCTTTACATATTCCAGTAAAAGTACTTTCTGACAAATCCATTAAAATTGCTTCTGTGAACCAGATGTCTCTGTTCTTGCCTTCATCAGCAAAAGCAGTGTTGCGTTTTAGTTACTGCTGCTGCTAACATCAGCATTCACAGAGGAGGAAGAGAAGAGTTTTTATGAGAGAAGAGTAGATTTCTGAAGCCAAGGAATGCCATTAGAAAGTGCACTGAAGTTCATCTGAATTCTCTGGAAGGTGGGTCTTACAGTATTACATGCAGTGCCTGTTAATTTCTTAGGGACCAAAGAATGACATGCCTTTGAAAGGTGAATTATTCAGAATTACACTTCTTAAAGATATATATGCTAATAGCACTACTGGAAAAGTAATTCCCTGAAAATAGCAATAATCTGAATTCATCTCATGAGCTTATTCAATATTGGGAAGATTAAGCTGATGTTGAGAACATCATGAAACTTAGTGAGGGTTAGCTTGCTTTACTGATTCCCTAAAAGGGTCCTATTCTTTCTCAACTTGCTAGTGAAATTGCTGAAATCAGAAGCACCTCTTATTTTTTAAATGAGTGTTTACCTAGAAAGTCACTGTTTATTTTCTTCATTACAGCTGCAGAGTACATGAATAATGCAGTATCAGAAAAAATAGAAATCATACACCAGCCAGTTAAAATTATGCCCCTGTTAAAACCATGAAGCAAAAGGCATTCATTTAGGTATGTATGATTGTGTGCACAGATGAGGGATTTAAGAGAAAAATATGCACTTTTAGAAAGTGAAAATAGAATTTGACCTGACATACCTCAGAATGAGTATTGTCAAGCTGCTCACTTGATCTGTATGAAAAGTCGTCATACTTGATAATTGGAAGGACTAAATTTCATTTTATCAAGTAACTGAAAACTCAGAAGGCATTTGTATAGAATAATACAGATCTATCCTTAAAAGATAAAACCTTGACATAATAATTTCTGATTTAGACTGCCAGGACTTTATTCTGTCTTGCCTAGTCATTGGTTTTGTTTGGGTTTTTTTTAAGTTTCTGCTAATATAAAGCTTATGTCAATACGAAGTGGTGTGTGTTGGATTGGCAGTTAAAAGTCTAAACTACAAAACTCAATAGATTTGTTTTGTTGAAGTGTTATTAATTCTGACCATTGCCTCATTGTTGCATGGCAGATGGTCATAAATCCAGCCAACTTGTGGTAACAGATTACCTTTACTGAAATCACAAAGCAGGCATTATTTTTACATAAAAAGTATGTCTCCACTTTTATACTATATATGGCACCTACTGAAATGTGAGAAAAATTATGAAGAAAATTATACTGACCAGTCTGCCAGGTTATTTGGCATCTTCATCCCCTTGTTTTCTCCTTCTAAGTGGACCTCACACCTGTTACTAAACTGTTGTGCCTGTCAAAAAACAATAAAAAACAAATTGTTTTAATTGTTAAGAAAAGTCCTCAAGGCAAGATCATTAGGGAGACCTAGTCAGCATCCAGCTGATCATCCAAAATCTATTTGCTGCTGCAGTACATGAGAAAGAGTTTCTTTTGCATTCAGTGTCTGAAAGCTGCTTTTTAATTTTGGCCTTCTTTTTTGGACTCAGGAACATCTGTCATGCATCAAATGCAAGATTTACTACCTGATACTGGGAAGCTATTTATTTTAATTCTATTACAACATTACTGAAAAGAATTTAAATTCATACTATTTTAGATGGCTCTCATAGTTCCTCTGTATTCATAATTTTGATTGGCATGCTTAATAAAAAGTTTTTCTCAAAAGCATGAATCAAAATTGTCACATCTTTTGCAAAAGTATGAACAACTCTGAAGGCATTTGTTGAATCCAAAATGTCAAGATGATGACTGTGGTTTTTATAACTCTTTATACTCCCATAAATAAAGAAGCCCAGTTACTAGTAATCTGCAAAAATAAATTCCAAAAGTTAATGTTTTAGTATTCCTATCTATTATAAAATAACAGTAAATACATGGTTTTATTCCTTCCATGTAAAGGAATATATACATATATATGTGCTAAAACTACTTCATACAATCTGCGAATGATAATATCGCGTTTTTAGTTTTTGCCTAAAACATGCTTCAAGTAAAATACTCTTAAATAGCTTATCAATAGCTAGGACAAAACATTTCTTTCCTCTTCCTGCCTCTCCTTTTAGTAACTTCTTGTCTAGTACTTTTCAAAAGTTAAAAAAAAGAATGTGTGGAAGATCCTAAATGAGTAGTTCTCAAATGTAGCAAGGAATGAACTTATGCACAGTGTTTTTTCACAATGACAAAAACTAAATATCCCAAGGTACATATGGTTCTGTTAGATGCACTGTCCATCTTTCACAAAGCAAGTGCATTAGACATATTTAACACTCCATGTGGAAGTGCTATGTTCTAGAAAATGCTCCAGACAACAGCTGGTATGAGCTCTGTGCTAAGTAACTCTTACTTCTGCAGGCTACTATGAAACCCAGGAGGGAGCTGAGGTTGCTTCTGGCTTTCTGCTAACTGCTCATAACTAAGCTAAGAATATGCATGACAGAGACCACAAATGCTACTAAATTCAGTAAAATCTAAGCTGCTTCAACTGGTTCATAGTAGTTGCATTCCCCATTGACTTAATAGCATATCTTGTCTTACTGTGCATTCATTATAAAGAATTCTATTTAGAGATGTGAGGAAAGGGTAAGCAGATGTTTAACTGATTGCTTGCATATTATAACTAGCAGAGGAATGACATTGTGCTGCCATTCTTGGAGATCTGTATAATCTGGAGGAGTGGGCCAAAAGGAACATTTCAAGTTCAACTGGGATAGAAAAAGGCCAAGTCCTGCCCCAGGCAGGAAGCAACCTGTGCAGCTGTACAGTATGGTGCCTGCCTGGCTGAGGGCAGCTCTGCAGGGAGGGACCTGGGCATCTTGTTAGATACACACTGAATGTAATAGTGTGCCCTGGTTGCAGAGACAGCCAATAGCGCCATGAGAGGTACTCATTGGGGCACAGCCAAGAGAGGAGGGATTTTCTTCTTATACCCAGCATATCTTGCATGCCACATCCAGTGTTGGGACTCAATTACAGGAAAGTTATGAACAGGTCCCTAATATCAATGGCTCCTAATCACCCTGGGTTTCTAGGATGGTCAGGAACTGGGACATGGGCCCTGTGAAAAGAGACCTGGAGACTTTTGTTTGGCCTGAAGAAGATATCACTCTAGGGGAACTAACATCAGCATGCCAGGATCTACAAAGTGCTCTAAAGAAGACTGAGCCTGGCACTTCACAGCATTGTGTCATGGCAGGATGACAGACACATAACACAGTGAGATCTGACTGGACATGAGGAAAAACTTTTCACCACTGGTACAGTCAAATATTGACCAGAGATAAGCTGCCCAGTGGGGCTGTACAGTCCCTTGTTCTGAAGTTTTTCAAACCCTGATTGATTTCAGACCTCTGCTACCTATTCAAACCTGACCTTCTTTGAGTAAGATGTTGATCTAAAGCCTGGCTGAGGTACCTTCCATCTAGAAATATCCCAGGAAAATTCAAAGTCTTTTGCAAAACATTGAATGTTCCATATTCCTAGAATATTTCGAGATGTGAGACACAACGGAAGCCAGGAAGTTCTGTTACAAATGTCACCTCTCGAACAGAAGCTGATGATTCTGCTCCAGTTGCTCATGCTGACTACTTGTAAGTGTTCTGAGTACTTCCACTGAAATCACTATGGTAACTGTCAGAATAAGATATAACCAGTGAGAAAAAATGGCAGGTCTAAGCTGCCAGTGTTAGCTAAGCCTTGACAGGCTTATCGCTTCCTCTTCACTTGTGAATTAAATGACAATAACGCATCTTAACAAAGCAAACTAATTTGCTAACTTTAAATTTGAATAATACCTAATATTTTACAGGAAAAAATAATGTTGATTCCAGTGTTTTTTCATTATTTAGAACCTGATCTGTAGCACAGAAGTACAGCTATACTGAACAATATCCAAATTTCAATTATGATGTCAATTGTAGCTATTCTTATGCAACAAGTTTTATATAACTATAAGATGATATATATCATATATAATCATATAATTAAATGTTTAATAAAATAAAATATGGTATAGACACACAAAATTCACGAGAAAATTTTCCCAAACTAATGTGCCTCATAATTTAACTTGCCATACATGTTCACCAGAGTACAATTTTACTGATTAATATTTGCCATGAAAACTGCAATATGCTGTTGAATAATGAGTCTTACTGATTGATTGTATGAATGGAATGAATAAGGGTCCCACCAAATAACTTCACAAACTGATAAGAAATCGTGTTAAGAATTTTCAAGCGAAAATTAATGTCTGCAACAATAAATACGTGTTCAAGACAAAAGATAAAAGTCTGTCCAGTGTTGGGTCATTCTGCCCTGTGAATGTAGTCATGAAGATGGTGGTGCAGTCTCCCTCTCCCTCCTGTGTGACAGGTAACATTCTGTGTCGGTTTTTAGTAGGTGAAGATATGAGCTTTTCCATCCCCCTCATACTCATCAGTAAATCTGTACCTGTGTGTATAGAGGAAATGCGATTGATGCCGTCTTGGATGAATTCTGAGAGTTGAAATAAATTGTTTATTTATTAAGTTTTCTTAGTCGGACCTCAATATTAAAGCATTTTTGCTGTAGTTAAGACTGCAGTTTGACCATGTACCTTCCAGAAGCTGAATCCTGTGATTCCTGTGAAACCTTCAAGGAAAGGAATAATATTGTCAGCAGTGTTCACTGCCTTATGCTTTAAATGCAGTGTATACTCCTTTTGATACAACCATCTGCACTGGAAGGGATGTTTATCCTCACATTCAACACTGAGAGCACTGATGCTGTCCCTGCCATGAATATCTCCCAAAAATCCTCCCAAGGGTTTTCATCTCTGCCCATGAGAAAGACTGATCATACATGCACTTTTTGCATTCTTTCAAAAGTAGAATCCCAAATGCTTATAACTTACTTCTATATCAGAAAGCGAACTCACTTAATGTCATAATATCTTCCCACTGTCACTCTTTATGGTCTGTCATCCTTTATTGTTGAGGAGTGCAGGAGCTGGAGCAGGTGATGTCACTGTGGAAATTTGTTCAATTGTCATAGTCTAAATTGAATCAGCAGTGAGGAGGTTTATTGCCTCATAACTAATTAGTAATCAGTGAACTATATATTGAAGGTCAGCATCATAATTGCAACAGATACACCATTGTCCTAGACACTTATAAAATGCCTGCACATACCAACTAATTTTGAAACAACCTTCTCTAACTAATCTTTAAGAGTTCTGCACTCACACACACATGCCCACCCTATGTCAGAGAGTGTGTGCACAAACTCTAGCACACTGTCTAGCTCTCCACCCTACCTCCTGCAACCATCCAACATGTAACTGGTCCTCTTAAGTCCCGAGGGCTAATTCTAGCAAACCTTTGGCTTAGGAGGATCGCTACAAGGATGAGGACAAAAGGACACTCCGGTCTTTCTGCTGAACTTTGTTTAATCCAAGTTCATTCCTAGGCAGAGCGTGGGGGAAGGGAAGGGACCAGTTTGCTTGCCCAGCAGCAGAAAGAAGAGAGAGCGAGCCACGTGTCCTAGGAAGTTTTATCCCCCCAGGGAGCAGGGGGACACTGGGAAGAGGGGCCACTGGCCAATGGGACAGAGGGGAGAAACTACATTCCAGGGGTAGGGGGGAACAGGACCCACCACCACAGGTAGTGCAGGGAGAGAATACAGCTACTTAGTGCAACCATCACATAAATTCAGCACAACCAAAGAACCCAGTGCAAACATCAAGTGTAGTTCATCACAACACCAACACACACAGGAGCACAGCCCTTGAGGTGATATATGTACAGAGGTGTGGATCGTACATACTGAGGTGTGGATCCCTCCCTGCTGCGCTCTGGCAGCATGCCTCCAACAGGAAGCACCTCCATCAGACAAGGACAAGTGCCAGCAGGGAGATTTCTATTAACGTCAAATCATATTTTCAGCACTGTTCTCTAATCCTCTCCTTTGTCTACACCACTACAAATTATTATGCTCATTTTGTACTTCTCAAGTTGACTCGATTTGTTTCCAAAATTTACCCTTTTAACCATTTAATTTATTTTAATGTTGGTTGTTTTCTTCCTTTTTAGTGTCACTAGGTTTGGAGAAAATGCCCTTCTGAGTCATTCTGGATGGTCCACTCAACCATACACTTGGCACACAGGTTCCTCTCTTACCAACTGCTGCTATCCAGGCCATTTAGCACAGAGCTGGGACTACACAAGTTAATCTCTTGTGATGTTTCTGTCACTGATAATAGTCCTGTGTCCTAGTTCAGGCACACCTGCCAGAATTTCACTACCCCTGCCATGAGGTCTTAATACAACTCTTTAGTTATGTGCTCTGTTATCAATGTCATCACAGCCCTGCTTTATGTTGGCTTAGAAAATTATAAGAATCACATCAGTTGAGACCAATGGTCTATGTGATTGGCAACAGAAGATGCTTAAGGAAGAATATGAAAATGTCATAATTTTTCTTGAAAACCCTCTCTCAGACTCTAACAAATGTGGCTCAGAGATATTCTAAGTCATAAACAACAGTTTTATTCTGACATATTTCAGTCAATTCCTCTCCATGTCTTGATTCCCACAGCATGTATTCTGTATGTGTGAAGAGGCTTTTAGCAGAATTAGGGAAACCTTTAGGCCAGAAGTTCTTTGGCCCTTGGTTCCATGGTTCTGCTTTTTACTTCCAGATACTGTTTTCCTAATAGTTTCTTAAGATTAATTGTGCAGCAGTTTAGTCGTGGTACATAAAAGTGATGGCTTTTCTTCTTGTAGTTTCTGGTACATGTCTCAGGCTGGGGAAGGTTGTTTGAAGTGGATCTCCTGTTCTAGTTTCATCCTCTCTTCTGGTACCATGCAGAGGAGCCATGCAGGGATAGCAAATGTGTAGATGTTCCTATCAAGCATGTCAACAGAGCACAGTCATCTTTATTTTAGGTCTTATAACATAATAACAGCAATTATAATAACAGCAACAATACCAATAATAACATTTATAATAAGAAGAATACACCTTCATTAGATCAATTATTTCTGTGGTTCATACTATATTACAGTGGAAGTCATAGTATTGTTGTAATTCTTTAAATCCAAGAAGCAAGTCATTCTGGATCCATCAGGGTGATTTTACTTAGGAATCTGACATTGTTTTCACTATAAATCAATTAAAATTACCAATAAGGGGGTTTGCTTACTATTTTTTTATAGTTACGTGAACACATGAGAATCATAGTATATAAATATTCTGAAATATGAACTGATTCTTAATGTCTGTGCTGTCCCCAAGGGATTAAGCTAGACCACTTAGAATAAAAATTGAGAAATTATAACTGAAACTTGAGACTAGGTGCACCTATCACCTATCTGAGATGTCTAATGGGTAGAGTTTGACCCTGTGTGGTGTTTGAAAACTTTACCTAAATATTTACTTCATGAATATAGGTTAAAAAAATATTAGAAGAAATGTTTATCACTCTAAAAATGCAAAAGCTGTAAGCTTTGTATAAAAAAATGCCTTTAAAATTGCATTTTAAACACAGTCAGCAACTAAAGACAATGCAGCTTCTTCCTACCAAACTCATCCACCTGGGATGGCTAAAAGAATCAGGAAAAGGTAAAATCCCTGTGTTAAGAGTTTAATATTTGAAATAAACAAATATATAACAATAATATAATAATAACAATCATAACAACAGCAACAAGTAAAACCCAAGAGAAATGAATGATGCAGAGTATCCATTCTCACTATCCCTTGACTGTGCTGGCACAGTATGCAATGACTGATGCTGAAAAGTGATCGATCTCTCCTGGACAATTCTCCCCAGTTTATATACTGGGTATGATGTACTATTATGTGGAATACCCTTTTGGTCAGTTTGGGTCAGCTGCTCTCTCGCGGCTTCTTGTGGACCTGATCACTGGGAGAGCATGGAAAACTGGAAAGTCCCTGATTAAGGGTAAGCATTGTTCAGCATCAACTAAAACATCAGTGTTTTATCAGCACTATTATCATCCTAAATCCAGAACACAGCACTGTACCAGCTACTAAGGAGAAAATTAACTTCATTCCAGCTGAAAACGGGACATTTACAAAGCAAACAAACAAACAAATAGATTCAATATGCCATGCACTAGAGAATATTAATTTTGACTACAAGCATTACAAACTAGGAGAATAGAAATTTCTCTGAGAAAATATCTTATGGGATATAATAGACTTGGAACTTTCAGCAGTGTGACTAATGAATTATCCAGCTTTAAGGCAAACTGAAGCACACATCTTCACAGCTCAAAACTAATCAGGGAACACTAATTCCTTTTATCATCACGGACAGTAATTAATGGGGAATTTGATATATGACATGGGGATTAGAAAGCGCAGAATGATTGCTCTTAACACCTGTTACACAGTAGTATCTGCACCTTTCCTGCCAAATGTTGACTTAGTTTTACATAATTCTATAACATGTTAATTATGGCGGGTGTGAAGTGGGATAGGGAAGGAATGCTGTCACCCCACTTAGACAAAGGTAAGGCTACAGGACTTTGTTAATGATGGCTGTGCTTGGGGGTGCTAAGATCCCCAAGCAAAACAGCGTTAAGTGGAGAATGAAAGTCCCTTCCACTGACTGTAGGGAAAGCCCTGCCCTGCCGGGCTCTCTCCCAGGCCGCAGGGCCATCCATCCCTGCCGGGTCTCCCTTGCCCCGTCCCTGCTCCCGCTGTCCCCTCGGGGCTCGCAGGGCTGTTTCTCGCTCGGTTCCCCCGGCTCAGCCCTGGCTGCCGGGCAGCGTTTTGCCCTCCCTTGGCCAGGCTTTCCCCGGGGCTCTCGCCCGCCCGCCCGTGGCTGAGGGGCTCAGCCGTGCCCTGCGCTGGGGCCGCTGCAGCCGCTGGCACCGCCTGGGGCCGGGCGGGGCAGCCCTGGCACAGCCCCGCAGAGCCGGCACCCCGACACCCGCACAATTGCCTAAGTGTACAGATAGGAAAACTAACATTTGCAATTCTGTAAAGCTAGTTATCAGCTCATATTTGAAGAGCCACTTCATTGACTGAAGCAGCAAGCTTTGTATCTGGTTTAAATAACACAAGCGACTACTTGCCTTTTTAAAAATGTCTTACATTGAGTTTCATAAAGTTATTTACCCTTGACAACAAATAAAGCAAGGTGCAGTAATGGCATACCAGCACCAGACTATTGCCTGTGTGTGGCGGCCCCTGNGTGACCTCTGTTTCTCTGCCCTCTGTTGCAATTTGTCCCTTACCCTTGATGTCATCCCCAGCCTCTGCCCTTTCTCCTCCCCACCTGCTCCCCTATTGGATGTTGCCTTGTCCCCGCCCTCAGTTCTGGCTCTGTATTTAAACTGTTGCACAGTATTGTTCTGTCTTTTTGCTACCTGGATTTCAGCGAATAAGCTTGTTGTTGTTGATCTGTGTCCTGGAGTCTAGATCTCTCCCTTCTTCTTTGCCCTCGTCTCATCTGCGGTTCACCACCCCCACAGTGAGCAGGGGCTCGCAAGGCTGGGCAGTCAGTGCTTCCAGCTCCTACCCCAACTACATGTCATGTGACCCCTCTGGGGCACCTGGGTGGGCGGCGCCGGACACTGCGCCATAAAGAGCTAGCCAAAGCTCCAGAGGGGCCGTGACATCTGTGAATCTGTAATGACCTGTGGGGTGTTTGCTCTGCAGCATTCAGAAGGGTGGCTGCTTCTTCCCTATGGTGGCTCAGTTCTCTGAAGAAAAAGTTCAAGGACTTGAAAAAGGCAGGAAAAAGGAGAGATAATCACCTGCCAGTTTCCTTTAAAGGAGAACAGTTAGCAGGACAGACTAGGAAAAAAAAATTCACAACAAAATAACAACAAAACTGGACCAGGATGAGGACAACAAGATGAGTTACAGTAAGGGAAGATAGTCAAACAATGCAAAGCTGAATGCAGAACAGACAGCAGATGGAGAGAACAGGAGGGAATAAAAGTTCACACAAAATTAGAAGAAATAATTAAACATAAGTACACACTATCTAAAACCAGCATAATTAATGTTGAAAAAGACCTTTAAGATTATGGAGCCCAACTGTCTTATTCCAGACAGTGAATTGACACATGGATGTAAAGTATCTCTGCAAAGAGTACCAAGGACATCTCGTGTCTAAACCCCCTGTAACAGGAAGGCTGGGCAGTTTAATCTTGCAAGGAATGGGCTCATATGAGTTGCGTTAAGAGCACAACTGTGAGAAACAAGTCTCACTCTTTAAAATTTTTAAAAGTTTAATAGGGGATAAAAGGGACAGTAAACAGTGCGGGGTGCATTGCAACTGCCAGAGGCATGCCAGTTAAAACAATGTTCTTATATACTTTCCCATTACAGTGGTCAAATGCATAACCATGAAGATGATACATATTCAAGCATTCCTTTGAGTTTACACATTCTAGGAATTCTTTTTCCTTGGTTTGACCCTTGACCCATGTTCTTAAGGTAGTGCCATACTACAGATGAAATTTATGCATTTTATTTCCTCACAAGGCCCCCTATTCTGTGGTTTGACCATACTGATACCCAAAAGGTCAGTGTTAAATTTCCCCTTGTATTCTTTCTTTCGATGTTCATTTACCAGGTTCTTTTCAATGTTATCTTATCATACAGATAAGATATTCCAGAAATACATTAAATCAACATTGTCCCTTTCACAAAATTATCTGAATTATTTTCACCATTGTCAGTTAGTTACAAAAACAAAAGCATCAGCTACTTCTGCAACAGTTAATAACACACAGCACATAGTCTCTATTCTAATATTTTGCCAGAGCCTTAACTATAACATATTTGTCATACTAAAATATATAATCTACACCAGGATTAGGGTATTAACTATAAAAAGCTGACAAATTATATTATATCAAAAGCACTTAAATGATTGCAAACTGCACTGTATCAAAATAATTTGCAAAAGCCAATATAATAGTGAAAGCCAATGACTACATAGTTATTTATAACACAATTGGCAGTACTTCAGATAATGCAACACAAGCATCTTTGATAAAAATCATAGGCTTTTGGTATTAAAAGTGTTTTATTTAAAACATCACATTGTTCTTGACCACAGGAGAGCACAGAAAGATGTCTCATTCAGCTTAGTGTACATAAGTGTTTTTGAAAATCTTGTTTGTTAAATATAATTTTTTTTATTTCTCGAAAAGCATTGTAAAATTAATTAAAATACCTTTAAATGTTATTTCAACAAGGTTTCTAAAATTCAAATTATTTTGGTAAAAGATCTATGGTTTTGGGAAGGTGGTTTCAAAGAAAAATATTACAGAGAAATCTAGAATGAATGGCTACAATAAGCTTGTTCTTATGAACAGCCACTAAATTAATTTCCTGCATCTGTAAATCCTGTTAATAGAGTATTGATTCCATATTTTGCCTTCTAAATTTTGCCCTTTTTAGATGTAAGTAACATTGTTTTAAATCATGTGTCCAAATGAAGGATGAAGAAAACAAACCAACGTCCAACAAAATCAAACAAAAATTACATTCAGTCAAGTGCCTCTGGCTTAGGTGACAAAATAAGAAATCAATTGGCTGAAAAATACTCAATCTTGTGTGTTTGCTCTTTCAATTAATTACATTACAAGGGAAAAACTTGTCTCAATCTTTCCTCTGTTTTCTACATATCATTACAAACCACTGACAGCAGTGATAGCTACACAAAGAATATATTAGGAGAAATATGGTGCATTTATCTTCAATTCTGTGACTTTATATTTAATTTAAGCAATACTGGAGCAAGTGTGCTAGGCCCTGCTAATCATACACTGATAAAAGCGAGAATTCAGCTATTCCACCCCATAATTAGATACAGATGTGAATGCTCTGTTGGCCACAAATTGCAAACCTGTGTATCTGCCAAACACTCATTTTTTGCCATCATTTTTGAGCACTCAAGAGAGAGTACATGGTGCTAACTGCAGCTTGTTAGCAGCTGGTTCACAAGGAATATCGTGTAAACAGACTTGGCAAATCTGTGTTTTGCAATAACAATGGGCTGCACACTCTGTTTTCTCTGAGTTGAGGACTCAAAATTGTAGCTCTAGGGAAGCAAAGCAACCTCAGTTACCATCAGCTTCCAAAGAAGACAAACTTCATTAATGTGTTTGTGAGGAAAATATGTAATTTTCAGTAAACTACAAAGGTATTTAACTTGTTACTTTGTATATGTAGGAGAGAGATTGACAAGAGAAGCCCCAGTATGTGCAGTCTCTTAGATATATGCTTAAATATATGCTAATTTCAAGAAATTAATGTTAAACTTTATTGCAGAGTGATGATTGGTTCCAGCATTTTTCCCAAAATGGTAATGTATTGATAGTAGGTGTTTAATTAATCTTTCTGTAATACATTTCCAACTTTATATAATTGCAAACAGTTGCAGAGACTGATCAGGGCCACCTATGTAATACGTCAGGATGTGAAGGTGTTTTTTTTTCTTTCAGTCACGAAACATGTATTTCTTTCAGTCACGAAACATGTAGTGTTTCTCTGAAATTATTCAGAGCAAACCCTGATTTATTGCATGCACACATTTAGGTAGTGGGACAAGGGGGGTTGTTAGCCTAGAGGAGCCTTGTGAATATTGTGTCCTATAAAACAATAGTCTTCAATATACATACATGGTCATCCCATGACGTGCACAAATGCAAAGGTCAGCTCTCTCTCTGTGGCTACTATTTACTGGTCCCAGGCTGATCATGTCGTAGAATCACAGAACCGAAGAATGGCTTGTGACGCGGCCCCTCAGAACCCTGGCTAGCTCTGACCACCACACGCCAAGTGTGGGGAACCGCCCTGACAGCTGAGGCTGTCGGGGCGGAACCTTAGAGCTCAGGCTCTACAGGAATGCCACCGTCAAGGGAGAGACAAAGGGGAGAGAGAAGGCTCTTCTGCTCTCAGGTTCCAAAGGCACAGTTTATGGTCAATGAAGGGAGGAGAACAAAAGAGCCCCGAGCACTGCTGTGCACGAGGTTTTATAGGGTTACAAATTAAGGGGTGGGCAAGAACAGTAAACCAATCAGGGAAGCATAGGGGAAGATCATAGGGTGGGGTTTACAGAACACAATCCAATGGAGACAAGAGGAGGAGAAAAGGANCATTGGGATAAGCAAACCGGGGAACATAGGAACAAACTACAATAATATAATTAACAATGAAATCAGGAAAAACATGTGCTGCAACAGGCTTGGATTGGAAGGGACCTTAAATATCATCCACCTCCAACCCCTCTGCCAGGGGCAGAAGCACCTTTCACTAGACCACATTGCTCTGAGCCCCATCCAGCTTGGCCTCAAACACTCACAGGGATAGAGCATCCACATTTCTGTGAACAAAGACTTTCAGTACCTTACCACCCTCAGTGTAAAGAATTTCTTCCTGATATCTATCTCTACTCAGGTTCAGCTTAAGGCCATTCCCTCCTATCCTATCACTACTTGCCCTTGTGAAATGTCCCTCTCCAGCTTTCTGGTAGGCCCTCTCAAGGTACTGGGAAGTACTCTAAGGGCACTCTGGAGCCTTCTCTTCTCCAGGCTGAACAACCCCCACTCTCTAAGGATGTCCAGACCTTTGGCCAGCTCTGTGGCCTTCTGACACTTCTTGTCTTAGTAAAAAAATTTTGAGCTAGGTGCTCCATACAAAATCTCTGCTCCCACTTGATAAGAACGTTATTCCTTTCTTCAGCCAAGATAATAATATTTATAGATTTTAACTATAAATTTTCGCATGTCCAAATTAATGGTGCTTTTTCTTTCTGGACACGCGTTCTGTTTAGGACTTTGGATATTACACTGGCTAAAATGGAAGTCTGCATGAACTGGATTCCTGACATATTGAAATACTTTTACAGGCACTGTGTAAGCTAACATCCGTTTCTTCCACACTGCTCTTCCCAGGAGAGATCAGAAAAAGCACACAGAACTACAGCACTGCTCCTATCACAGGGCTGTGGAGAGAGAAATATGAGGAAGATGGGTGGTGGTCTTGCTACTGTAAGCAGCAATGCTGAGAAAGGCTGGAACCCAGCACAGCACCAACAGAGCTCCATGGGTAACTGCTTGGCTGAAAATACTGTAAATTGTGTCCATTTGGTCCTTGAGCAACACCAAGAGAATTTCAGGGACAAGGACTAAACTTTTATAGCACATATCAAAAAGTTCATATTCTGAATGATCAGACAGCTGCAAATATTAAATTTAGAAGTATTTTCTAAACTTTTGTTCTATTGTTAAATTAACATTTTTATTATTTGTTTCATCTTCAATATGAAAAAGTATAAACCCTTTTTTATTACTGCTAAACATTCCCCTTCAGAAGGTGACTAGTTCCTGCTGGTAACTCATTAGA
Organism: Bombycilla garrulus; assembly: GCA_013400315.1. Taxonomy (NCBI): domain Eukaryota; kingdom Metazoa; phylum Chordata; class Aves; order Passeriformes; family Bombycillidae; genus Bombycilla; species Bombycilla garrulus. Next base: position 17,037 of record VXBU01000708.1, on the reverse strand, counting down.
GAAAAAAATACTCTGTTACCACAAATTTTTGGTCCAAAGGAAATTTTAAACACGTTATCTCTATGTTTGCTTCTCCTGCAAATGCATCTCCCTCCCTATTAAAAAAAAAATAAAAATAATTACTTACTTAAGTGAAAGGTAGATTTGTGGAATGTAATGCTGGTTTCAATATCTTGCAGCATTGAGAGAAGCCGGGAAGAAATATCAAATCTACCATGTCAGACAGAAATTTAATTCTGCAACAAAACTGTTTATTTCCTTTATTTCCTTTTCCCCCCTCCTCCTTTAGTAGTACTTAAATAGTAGTAGTAGTTCTTAAATAATAAATGTCAAAATCACTTTTCCCGAAATAAGGCTCAGTCCCCAATTTTCCTTTTACTTTTTGAAAGCTCTGAAACCGTGTTAAGGACTCTTGTTCTTTCTTGCTCCTTATCTTCCACAGTCTATTTTTCTACAAATCTGATGGCTGGGAGTGGATGGATGGAGATGTGCAGCTCCCAGGGATCGAAGGGCATTTTTCAAGAGGGAAGATATTTTTAAGGAAAGGAAGTAATTCACCAGTCATGGAACGAAGCTCTTACAGGATGGCCCAAACTTTCAGTTTGGTCTGCCAAGGTAGTTTTGTAAAGCTAGTAGACTCAAAAGACTGAAAAAATTTTAAAGTAAAAAGCCAGGTTTCTCTTCTTCTGTGTGTTTGGGCATTTGGGAGTTTTGTGGGTTTTTGTGGTTGGTTGTTTTTTTAATTATGTTTTCAAACTTAAACACAAATAGGCAACTTTTTAGAAACTGAACTCAAAATAAATGACTAGAAGTACCTAAGAAATAAATTATTTATAAATAAAATTTTTGCTACCACTGTTCTTGTGGGATAGATCTTTTATTTCAAGTTCACACTGAGTTGCCAAGACTTTTCAGCTTCTGCAGACTCTGCAGTCTCCTCTGTACCTCCACACAAAGTCTCTTCCCACTCTAATCTGCAAAGCCCTGACTGTCCCTACCTTGTGCTGCATTTTCACGGTTTCATGTGTGCTGCAAGCTCCCTGTTTGCTGGCCAGCCACTCACTCCTTCTCTGCCTTTGTATTTCTGAAATGTCTCTCCCTTGCTTGTGTTCAATTCATTACAGTGTCCAATGCATTCTCCTGACCCCAGCTCTGGATAGGGAGGAGGGAGTATGTCTTAGGACCTTCTTAGAGACCTTTTCTTGAGGCTATAAATCTTAGGTGGAAGGGGAAAATATTTAAAGAGATAAGAGCCCCAATTATAGCCCACTTTAGGACATATGTTTCCCAAGAGGTGCACCAGAGGTGGCACAAGGTCTGAATATATTTTTTGCAAGTCTTTTTTGTTTTAACTCTTTGAGATATAATTATTGTAGACTGCTAAAATTAATTCAATGCTTAATTATTTTGACACTGTGATGGACATAAGAAAATTCTCCCTGTTGCCTCAAGCAGATTCTTGATAGAAGATATTAGAGACTTGACTGTGCCCTTCACAATGAGGGGTTACTTTATGGCTGTACAAAATTTCTTGTGACAGACTGAAGTCAATGAAATTTGGAGGTTCAAAACCTCAGTAAATGTAACTAGTAACTGTATGTGTAAGAAAGAGATATGTTGCAGTCTCTGAGCCTTTAGCAAGGCCTCCGTGGAGAGAAAATGCATAGTCATGGACTAGGCTCTACTTCCTAAGACCCTCTGTTATCTCCCTGTAACACTATTGGCTACATTCCAGAAGCCCCAAGGCTATAGGTCAACTCACCAAGACCCTAGACTATTGGCTAGTTCTCCCAATCCTACCTAACCCTATAAAAACCCCTACCTATGCCCAGTTCGAGAGAAGACGCCGTCCCTGGACTCCTTCACGGCACTCCCAATAAAGACTTCGTGGAATGCGCCGCTCGGCTCTTCTCGTCTCTTCATCCCTGAGCTAGCAAAGTGACTACCTGGCAGGCTACGAGCTGAAGTCATTGATAGCTGAATCACTAAAGAGCTGAACTGCCTGAAAGCCTCAGGCTGAGCTTGCCAGGTTACTCTTGTGGCTAGGGCGCCTGCCGGAGATCTTCAGGACAAGAGCCGTTCCCGGGACCGGGACCTGGCTCTCCGGGCTATCTAAAGCGGCAGGGGGTCTGACTGCTTCCCAGGCAGGCCACCCGGGCAAGGCAGGCAACCCCCAGAAACCACTTTAGAGATAGGTGGTTTTAATTGAGGATTTGTGGAAATTGCCTTTAGAAGACCAAGGTTTTATTCCTCATATTTCTTCTCCAAAACTCTTGAAGTAAAACTTATATTCTTAAGTCTACTGTAAATTTTGTTCCTGAGAGCTAAATACATGTGAAGAAGAAAGTGGGCAAAAACATACATTCTTAAATTCTTTTCATTGACAGTTTTTGGGAGTTTTTTTTTCAAGGGCTTTCATAGTCAGAAAAAAATTATTCTCTTCAACTTCAAGGAAATAGCCAGAAATTTATGAGAAATCATCCTCTTGGTAATGTTTCTGGTTTGGTATGCTCATAGGCATTTGGTGCATTTTTTATTTAAGCTTCTACTTTTCATGTCCTAACTCATCATATGGAGGACGAGCTGGTTTTAACTTGAGATTAGTCCTTTCCGCAGAGCTCTTTGTGCTGCTGGGTTTGTAAATGAGAAAGAAAGATAATTCCGTGTAAAAATCTGAAAGCAGACTGGAGAACTAAAAGTGGCTGTAGGCAAAATATTATGTGAAGTTTTCATGTTTTAAGTGAAGAAAGGATTACAAAATGAATGCTGCAGAAATCCTGTCCTAATAAATTTTATTCTGGTCACCTCTTTTTATCATTTGAAAATTTGGAATCTCCTTTCATATGATGGAGGACATTTCCTGTAACCATGCAGAGATGTTATAAAGATGAATGCTTTTTTTTTCTGATATGATGATGAGAAATTTCATATGTTTGGACTTTTAAAAATGTATTTGTAACTTCTGAAAGGTATATATTATAAAAACTGTATATATATATATACATATATATATATATACATATATATATATACATATATATATATATGTTTAAGCTTACAAAGGAGTAAATTTAACCTGAATAATACCTTATGGTTCAGTGGCCTTGATTATAATCTGGTTTTGCTTTAAAATGATTGTTGTATTCGCATTTCTCCAAGGGACTGAAAAGGAATTAAAAAAAGAAACCAACAACCAAAACTCTGTTTTTATGTTTTAAAACACTGAGCGATTAGATTTAACTCCCCTTATCAACAACCAGAACTTCTTTCTGCGTCTTCGCTTTTCAATTATGCGGAAGACATTCTCATAGAATAAACATATATGAATTTCAGAGTAGCAGTTTTGGCAAATACATGCAAAACTTTATATGAAGTTGAATTATTCCTTTAAAGAAAAGAAATTGTGTTTGTCACAACAGTTGGTAAATAAATAAATGAATGTCTGAGAAGATCTTTGCTGTAGCATTTCAGCCCTTTTTATTGTTGAAGAATGTTTAAAATAGAAAAATAATTTAAGTAGAGCATTAAAAGTTACTCAGCTTAATTTTCATGCATAGATTTCTGCAGTAAGTTTCCTTTGATTTTTCACTGATGCTGACAATACAAATGCTCCTTTATGACAAGCAGAATTTACAGCTGTTTTTATGGAGATGCACAATGTTAAGTAATAGAAACAGATTATTTCATAGTAAAAAAATTCTTGTGCTAAAAGATTCTTCAGCTAAACTATTATTGATACTGAAAAGGAATGGGAGGCTGTGAGGCCAGGATGGCTGGGGGTTATTTTTTAGTATTGCATTTAAAAAGCTCAGATTTCTCTTAACTGCTGTCTTCTGTATTCTGATTTTAGAATTGGGAACCAAGATTTTCACCTGTGCAACAAACATAATCCCCTAGGGCCAAGGAAAACCTTCTTTGCACCATGAATATTGCAGGAAAGTGGCACATGGTCATACAAGAACAACTGGCCAATTACTGCTATTCATCTTGCAAAGGCATGGGACAATGCCAGGAATATTGTCTTTTGTGGTAGAAGTTGAACCAGGAGAGCTGTTTTATTAGAAAGAAAGTACATATCAGTGCCATAAGCAAGGTACTGAAATAAGAGGGCTGTGTGCATGAGTAGTGATTAAGGCATGCATGGAAATCAAAGGTCAGCTTCTTTGAAAGGCTGCCTGTTGTGGGCAAACCATTTACTTTGCTCATCCCCTCTCTGGAACTGCTTCACAGAGTTAATTCTAAACAAATCCCTGTGTATCCAATAATGTTAAGCAGTTGAGACAATAAAGGCAAAGACAGAATTTGAAGGGAATTACTTTGCAAGTGTAGGCAACTATCTAATAAAGAAGAGTGGATTATTTATTTATTTGTTTATTTGTTTGTTGACCTTGGTGTTTCTGAAGTGTCTACATTTTGCTTCATCACAGGGACTGTTACGTATCTTAAAAGTGAGAGTGCCTGACAGAAGAGATACAAACCTTAGGATACTGGAAGTGAAACAAATACAAATTTACGAATTAAAGACTGCCAGCAAGTCCTTATATAGGTAAATGTTCATCTCATTCTTGAAATAAGCTCTGTAAGTCATTCTGTTAACATCGAAGGTGTGGAATATGGGGCACCATCTTGCTGAGTGAATTGCCAGCATACATACCCTGTACTCATGATAGATAATACTTAGTTCTCTGTGATGGTCTTCTTACCCACAAGAATTATTGTTAACTTTTTTAAAAGCTTTCCCTAAAAAAAAAGTAATTCACATAGATATGCCATATCACTGCAGTATGAAATTCAATCTGGCACTCAAGGTTACTGAGTGATTCTGATGGGATGAAATTAGGCAAGTAAATTCCTTTTTTAAATAGTCCATAGGTGCAAAATAGGAAATAATAATGCTTATTTTCCATTATAAGCCATTTTGAAATCTCATGAAAGATCACTGTATAAAGGTATGAAGTAGAAAAATCTTTGTGAAAGCCTTTTCCCTTTCTGAAAAAAATCTGGGCATTAATCAACACACTAATGCTTTGGTAATATGTGCAAGAATATAATTCAATTCTTTGTTGTATTGCATAAATCTAAGATGATGATTTATGGCAGTTCAGAGGCATTTTCACTTTTCATTTTTCACGTTCCCTTAATGGAGGTTCTTCCTGAGTAATTTCCATACTGTGTAGACTGTTAAACACACTAAAGCTTTGATTGCAGTTGCTTAGATTTCCGTTAGAAAGTCTTGCCAATGATAGAGCCATAGAAAACTATATCAAAGGGTAAGAACAATCATATAAATTAAAATTTCTCCATAGATCATCCTCTAATTAAATGTGATCCCATGGTTTTCTTGTGGAAAAAGAAACAAAAGTGAGGCCAATTCTCATTGAAACATTGTAATTAGTTAACCTTTGAGTAATGAACCTTAATATTTCTTATCTTCATTATTCAGTAGATCAGATAAATTTTACAGTATCATGTAATGGTATTTCTTCATTAAACCAGTTCATATAAATATACAGTGTTGGCATCAGGATTTAAGTCAATCATTCTGATGAATAGAGAATTTAACAATTTAGTAATGCTAGAGCCAGGTTCCCCTCAGAATATTTCAAGTTTAGTCTATCATCGTGACACAGCCCCTCAGAATCCCAACTAGCTCTCGCCACAACTCTGTGACTCCGAAGGGCCACGCCAAGTGTGGGGAACCGCCCCGAAAGGTGAGGCTGTCAGAGCGGAACCTTACAGCTCAGGCTCTATCGGAGTGCTGTGCATCAGAGGTGAGACAAAGGGAAGAGAGGAGGTTCCAGGATTCTCAGGTTCCAGCAACAGGGTTTATTGCAATGGAAGGGGAGAACAGAAGAGCCCCGAGCACTGCTGTGCAGGGGGTTTTATACTGCTACAAACCAAGGGGAGGGTACAAGCAAACATTCAATGAGGGATCCCGAGGGGAGGAGTAAGGGAGGACCAAAGGGGTTACATAATCACTTGGGAGCCAACAGGGATGAGGGGAGGAGAGAAAGGGGTCACATGGGCCAATGGCGCATTGAGGACTAGGGGATTTCCAAAGGGGTGGACACTTCAGGGATTGGCCCATGTGGGGAGTGACAGGGAAGGGTCTGGAACAAAGGGAAGAGTTGGGCTAACGAACAGTGAGGGGGATGGCATTAGGTGAGGAGTAACTGTAGGGAGCAACCAAATTTAAAAATTAACAGGGGGAGGTAGAGCAAAACTATTATATAAGGAAGAAAATAAACAATGGCCACCACATCATCCCACTCAGAATGTCTGAAGTTTATTCATTGGGGTACTGTGTGATTGCTGTGCATGATTTCCCCTTTAGAAACATAAGGATGAATGGTCTTGCTGAACTAATTTTTTTTCCTGGAAAGCAGGGTAAATTGTAGTTTAAAGGAAGGCAAGCTACATATAATTGTTCTGAATTTCAAGACAAGTTAGCTTTCCTGATAATACTTGGTAAAAGAAAGCTAATTTTACAAAATTTTATTTAATTAACTTATTCAGCATTATTATTGATTGTGGACAGTTTTTAGAATCATATGTCAGTTCTGTAAATAAGATTCAGACAGAAGTTTAAAATGTAAATATAGCTGCCAGTTTTTTTTAAGAAATTGCTAGGAGGGGTAGGACTTTTTACTTTATTTGGCTGAAATGTCAACACTTCTAGAAGATAGTTTATAGCTGTTCAGTATACATCCGTACATATTCAAATATGTGACTGACAGACTGCTATGTGAAGTACATGTGATTTCCAAATATGATCTTTCCCTTCACTTAATTTTTTATTACCAGATTAAATCTGGAATTCTATTGTCTTAAAGGTCAATGTTTCTGCATAAAAGAAAAACCTTAAACATCCATGTGCCTTCTCTAAAACAAGCAATGGAAGAACTTTGTCATACTGTCTCCAGGATCTCACTGGAATGATTATGGAAAATATGGCCTCACAGCAGCTATCATTACGTTGCAATTTTTTCCTTTACCTAAGGTTAAAAGGCTGAAGGAATACTTTTACATAGTACTAGAAGAGAAGTCCTGATATATCTATGTTTTTTGTTTTTTTTTTTTAAATTTGTTCTTTGCTGACTGCAGCCTAAAATATCCCACAAAGCAGTTAGGCCCTTCTATTTCTTTCAATGTTTTCTCTTTACAGCCAACTGAAACCAGTTTCAATGTGTCCATGGCTGTCTTGATTATATGGGCTGGTTACCATGTATTTACTTCAAGTATCCATTTTCTTTTATTTGTTTTTAAACAAACTAGTTAGATGAGAGAGTCTTCTGATCTACTGTGCGCCATTGGGGAATCTGTCTTAGTTGCCTTTCTCTATAGTTGCGTGTATTTAATTTCATCTTTCCCCTTCTAGGAGTAATCTGATTTTACAAAGAAACAAATTCCTGGTGAAACAAGGGCCTTATACTTTGAATTTTTATTGTGGCATTACCTTATCATGCAGATTCTGTGTGATGAAAACATGGACTCATTAGCCCCTTTCCTTTACTTTCCATGTCACACTCCAATTACTTAATATCAGAAACATGAGTGTGTCTAATTTCTGTTCCTTTTTTCTAGTTATCAGGTTGTTCCTGATGCATGATAATCCATTGCCTGCCACAGTGGTGGTGCCTCCTAGCATTTTTATCAGAAGTAATCAGCAAGCTCCTACTTCTATGACAAAATAGTTAATGAAAACATTAATTACAACAAAGCCAAGAGATGAAAAGTAACTTTTCCCTCACCACATAGGTTCTACATAAACTGTTACTTGGTTGCTCCTTCATAAATATTTTGGCAAATATTTATAGGATGCCTTTTCAAGTGTTTTAATGCAGTGCACAGATATCTTCTATGCCCCTTCTACTGACAGGGCATGAATTTCTATTTTATTGTCAAGGAAGAATGACACTATGAGAAGGCGATTTCTGATGTCTACTTTCACATTGCCTTTAGATGTGCTCCTTGAATGGTCTTTCTTGTTTAATTGCCATTATCTCTCTATGGCTGTTACACTTCTTAAAGACAAACAGAATGTTCTATCCAGTAAGATTTTTTAAATGCAATTGAAAGTGTCAGCTTCTGCCAGACTTGAAAAATCTTCAGTGAACTGAAATTTCATATGCAAAAAAAAAAAAAAAAAAAAATTTGCTTACCCATGGAGATCTAGGATGAGCCATGAGGAAATGAATAACCAAAACAGAAGCATAGCTACTCAGCATAACTTGCTTTATTGAANAAATTAATATTTGGCTTGCCAGGCTTTTAAAATTTATTTTAATGTCTTAGTCTTGATAAACTCCTTCTTATCAACCTAGATAAATCAGCAAGTTTGTATTACTGCAGTAATTGATACAGCCTTTCTTTAAACAAGCAGACACTTGGCAATGTTCCTACCCACTTGAAAATTTTTAATAGGGCTCTTTTTATTTTGTTTTTTTAACTACAGTAGTGACAAACTTCCACTAAAGTAAATATAGACACCTTTCAGTCTATATACTGGCACATATTCAACCAGTAACACACTGCACACACATGAAACAGAAATTCAATTTCTATGTGGACAATATGCTAAATTCCATTGCATGTGTTTCTGGCAAAAAACTGTTAACAGCTGTCACAAATACCCCTGGAGCGACATACCCCAGGAACAAAGTAACACTTTTAAGTGAAAGTCTTGGCCAGGTAACTAACCAGAATTTATACAGGATAAGTCTGTTGGATACTTTGAAAATATCAATGTATTGTCAGTAATGTATTTTCCAGGTCTTTTAAAGAGTGAGCACTGCAACCCCTGTGCACCTGAGAGTTTTCTGTTCCTCTTGGTTTTTGCTGTAAATGTTGTGTGCAAGCTGGTTAATGGTACTTCCGCAAAACTTGATCATCACTTCTCCAGACAATACCAAGAAATCTCTTCACTGTCAAATCGCTGCAAAAGATTTATGTCCCAATACAAGAGATAGGTTAATTTTTTCTATTATTCGCTTCTTGGCTTACTGCAAGTTGCCAAGAATGGATGCTCACAGATATTTTAGAGTAATAGCTGCTCATTTCTTTGGTGGAATATGGCAGTCAAAGGCTCCTGAGGGATGGGTTAGTATATATCACCTCCCAATCACGTTTAAGAATCACTAGGGTTTTGCTTTGGATCTAGGTCAGCTGCTAGACTGCATCACAGTGCTAGGCCACCACTAGAAGTAATCTGGTACAGAGATATACCAAGGTTATGGCTAAAGATATTGAAATTAGCTAAAATTGTAGATGTTTAATCCACTGCCCAATATCAACTCTCTAGAAGAGAGATGTATCTGTAAAAAAATTGTGAAATGGTTTTTAATGGCCCATGACAATACTTACTTACTTCTGGGGAAGTAAACTAGACGATCATATAAACCAGGGTTCTATACAAATTAGGTTTGGATTCAATATTTAGCTACAATAAATTGGTACAGTTATAAAAATGTTACTTATTCACTCACCTCAGTTCTTTCATGTTTTCTTTCCTAGTGCCTGAATTATAAGTTCTTGTCTTAACTGTTGTGAATTCATATTTCGTAAGAAAGTTTGTCTCCTCTGTCTAGTAAAATGAAAATAGTTCAGAAGTTCTCCATTAGACATGAAGCACAGGCCATATGTGTTATACACAAAAGAAGATTAAGCACAATGAACATGAAAAAAAAGACAAAGTGAAATAGAGGAAGGGTGCCAGAAGAAAAATCAAAAAAGGAAACTAAAGAACAAGGGGAAAAGCTAGGATATGTAGATGAAATCCTGAAATCAAGGTATTTTTCACTGTAATACATACATTTTTCTTATTTGCAGCATTCATTACCTAAAGGAGACATAATTTCAAACATTAGTAAACTGTTAGTTGGAGTTATTCTCTACATTGAGAAGCAGCGCAGAATACTGCACTAACAAATGACAGACTGACAAACTAAATCCAAAACTTTCTTTGAAAAATTATCTATAAAGTTTAATTTTTATTAGTTTTAAATCTTAAAAGTGATTCTTCTTACAAACAAAAGTTATGCAAGTCTCTTTTTGATTCATCTTTTTCTAAAATTTAGTGATGAAATGAGTAATTGTTCTACTCTTCTCAAAGTCTACTTGTTATTTTGAAGAACAGAAGAGATTAATAACTTCAATTGCAGTATTTTAAGAATACATTTAAAATAGTGAGATAAGTAGTGGGTGAAGCTGTAACAAAGGTGTTTTTATGAAAACATCTATAACTATTGTTTCCAGAACTGACTGTCCTTTTGTATTGAATATGCTTAACAGGAAAAGAGTAATAGTTTTTGTGTTTCATCATTTTGTTCCTCTATTCCTGTCTGAGAAAAAAAATATTAAATTATGAAAACTTACTCTGTTACACTTTACATATTTAATAACATAACAGGATTTTAAGATTTTACACATTTTATTGGTTATACTACTACCTCTGCTTGATTTCATTAATTTTTCGGGACATATTAGAGGAATTTCCTCTTTTAGATCTACTCCTTTATTTAGTTATCATTCTTACTCTATCCTGGAGCAACAGAGCTTAACATAGAATCTTTTGTTGACTTTAAAGAATGTTGAACTGGGTATTATAAATGAAACAGCATACATAGATATTTATTTTATTTTCCAGGATACACTTGAAACATATTTTCAAGGATGTAGCAATGATTAAAATTCCTGCTCACCAGATGTTATCATAAGAATTTTTCACTCAAAACAGATAAAGAAACCATCATAACACTTTGGAGAACCAAACAGTTGTCTTTTTAAGTTGCGCTTATAGGCAACTTAGGCAAAATTATGAACATTAACCCACATAGAGGAGACTATGCAATGAAAATTCTAAAGGCAGAAATTGCGTCTGACCTAGCATTAACTGCAAATATGAGATCTGCAAAGAAGTAACTAACATATTTTCATCAGCTCTGAGTCTTTATGATCTGTTCCCATGTTTCTCCTTAAAAATAACATAGCAGTATTTAGAATTGTAACCAGATAGCCTCGGGTGGCCCTGCACCTCTGAACCTGTAGAACAACACTGGTTCATCCACTGAATAACCACTCCAGGCCATAGAGCTCTGTTGACATTGTTGCCAGATGAAGAATTGTTTGTATTGGAGACTTAATGCAATTACCATTTTGCAAAAGCATTAGGCTATAAACATTATCCAAGGAAAGGGATAAGAAACAGCTCTTCATTGATTGAAGGACTCACAAATTAATGAACCAAGCCAATTATGCCAAATTTTCTCCTTGCTTGGAAAGCAGCACCAGATCCTTGGGCAGTCACTCATGACTGCAGCATTGCCGATCGCCAGAGACCACCAGAGAGACCTCCAGGACAGAAGAACGAATGCACTAATGACAGGGAATATATGCAAAAGACTTGGGGGATATTATTATCATATTGATATTTCTTCTGGGGAAGCCATGAATATGTGTGCAAAATACAGCATATAAACAGGAGCTTTTTCTGTACTCAACATGTTCAATAGGTAGAGCTATTCCACATACATCCAGCACCATAATAAGGATGCCTCTTCCCTCATACTGAAACTATAGCACCTACTTTCTTGCTGGTTTTCGTAACAACTTCACTGTATTAACCAGTACATTCAATATCAGGAACAGTGTGCCTTTTGGTAACTTTTAGACAGCAAGTTTAATCATAGAATCATAGAAAGGTCTGGGTTGAAAGGGACCTTTCAGATCATCTGGTTCCAACCCCTCTGCCATGGGCAGGGACACCTTCCTCTAGATCAGGTTGTTCCAAGCCCCATCCAGCCTGACCTTGAACACTTCCAAGAAGAGACTATGCACTGCTTCTCTGGGCAACCTGTTCCAGCACTTCAGCAGCCTCACAGTAAAGAATTTTCCCCTAATGTCCAATCTAAACATACTCTGTCTCAGTTTAAAATCATTCCCCTTTGTGCTATCATTGCATGCCCTTATAAAAAGACTCTCTCCTGAGTTAATAGTATTTATATCATAAGAGAAAATTCTCTAGTAAAAAGAAATTATTTTAACAATGGACAAAGCATTGCTGGTATGGAAATATTTTTCACTTGAGTGCTATAATGCCAGTCATAATGGATCAGAAGTACCACCAAGAAAAAAATTACATCCATAGGATTATAAATTTGGGGTTGATGGACTATGAGTTAATTTGAGAGTTTATTTTCTGAAACACTTTTTGAACTAGAACACACAACCATAGATATCTAACTACTTGTCATGATGGTAGCTTCCAATCGATCAAAATGCTTTGTTTCAAAGGACATTGTATGGTTAAAGAAAAATTAAGTGTACTTCACAAATGTAAATGATCCTGAAAAAATGTTATCTTTCCTACTTGGAAAGCTTTGCAACAGAGAATATATATGCGATTGACTTTTACTTAATTGCAAGAAAGAGCACATCAAACTTCACATCAAACACATTTGAGGAATTATGATTTAGTCACAGTATTATGCAGCCATTAGTTCAACTTGAGGAATTATGAACTAGCTGAGCAGAAAACAGACAGCCTTTTCTGGGCTGAGGCAGAGTACACAAAGCATTTTGAGCAGAAGAGTCCCTTGTACTTCCGTTAGCCCTGCCCTGTCTCTGGTACTACAGTTTCATATATAACACCACAGAAGATCAAACATTTATTAAATCATTCAAAGATTGGCTTAAAGGATATAAAAAATGTCTGAAAGTAACGTGTTGTTAGAGAAGCCATTCATGTATAGTGAAGTGTTTTGAGAGTTATACACTTAAAAAGAACATCTGAAAGGATGTGTGCCAGAGACGTCCCTGTCCCGGGTTCTCCAGCAGTGTACAAAAAGTCCTTTTCTCATCAGCTGTCTGAGCTGAAGAAGCACTCTGGAGTCCTTAGTTCGTGTTCTCAAGGCAGTTTATTAGTTCCTTATCAAAAGTAGATTTCTCTGCCCTGCCGAGGTCGACACAGCAAAACTTTCTGAGACACACTGTGCCCTGCACACTCTCTGCCCTGCAAGGGAGATCGAGCCACACTGTCTGCACACGCTGTCCTGCACACTGTGTCCTGCAAGGGAGATCGAGGCACACTGTCTGTCTACTCTCTCTGTCTGCTCTCCACTCTCTGCCCCTCTCCGTTCTGCCCCCACCCCGGGTCAGCTCTATTCTTTTATACTATCAACTACATATCCAATGTTTACCATTAATTTCCAATCCGTGACCCTTACATTACATTGTCCAGCTCTCTGACAAACCAATCCAAAAGTGCCAACATCACCAAGAAGATGGAAGTTAGGAAGAAGAAGAAGAGATAACATGCCATGTGTAAGAATTCTCCATCTTGACTCCCAGACCCCCCTGTCCAGAATCTCGAACCCCCCTGGACATGGGTCCAAATCTTTCCCTTTTCATCTATAATTACTGCTATTCTACTCTTTAAATTCTGGTGACTTGCAATTCTTCTTATAAGTTAGTAATTTGTCTCATGGATAAAAATCAAAGCCACAGGCATTTCCAGTATCAATCCAGGTTCTCTGACACCTCTGGCAAGGCTGAAAAGCCTCCTGAACAGGGTTTGGATCATTCTGAGATGCCATAGGAATCCCCTGCGTTCCAACAGATGTGCCTTGAATAGTTTTCAGTAATGTTTCAGAAACAAAGAGAGACATTGGTACAACATTATACCCGGGCCAGAAAAAAATTAATACTGAACCATTACTGTGGAGCAAAAATACATGTAAGTGCAAGGTTCACTGTTTTGAAGGTAACTCAGTTTACATAATATTTGATATTGAGGATATCTAAAAAAGAAATTTAAATGAATGTTATCCTCAGTGGCAATAAGTGTACACCTGTGCTACCACTTCAGTGCTCTACACATTCGTCTTAGTGCTCTTAAATATTAAACTCCAAAGCAGAAATAAGGCAGAAGCAAAGGATGTTTTACATTCCAGTATAAAAATCAGTCACAGTGGAAACTACGGGAGTAATGTTAGAGAGTATGTTAATAGAAATTCAGAGGGGACATCACATCTTCAATCTCTCCCTATTAAATGTAGTTTGAATATTATTGGAATATCTGTGCCTGTAAGAGGGATTGAATATGTTGATTCATATGAATTGCATCACAACATAATTAAGGTTTGGAAGCAGATTTTTTTTTTGACATTTTCGTGGTGTTACACTTCATTAATTATCTGAAAGGTCAGAAATTGCTGGTGAAGTCACTGCTGTGTGTTAAATGTGTCTGAACTGGAAAGAAACTGCAAATGTAATGTGAAAGCTTTAGAGAAAAATGCGCTGTGATTCAAAAGCCAGTATGATTTCAGGTAGTTCTATTAATTTGACTGGGCTGTGCTCTGGAAGCTAAATTCTGGATTCTTCAGGTCTTGTATCAGTTTAAAATAGTTTTTAGTTATTACAAACGGTTTCATTAGATATACTCCTGTGAATTCATACTCAGCTTTTGGCTGCAAATTACCATAAATTTTAAGACACTCTTTTTCATATTATCAAATTCAAATTTTTAAGTCTAAGAGAGCAAATTAAAGATTTTCTTTCTTCCTTAAATTTGAATAATGTTTAGTTCTTAATATGGTAATAAAGAGCAGGGGAAAAAGAATTGAGTGAAATAAGATTAATTATTAAAACATTCTGACCTTAAAGAGACTGCTTTTTGGAAAATCTCTTCTGGGAAAACCAGTTGGCTCTACTTAAAAATTTAGTGTAATTCGTAAGTTCAGAAAAAAAAGATCACTTTTTAGCAGGGAAGAAAAGGGTAAACTAGAATATCACAAAAAATTCTCCGAACTGTCCATTATTTCCCCTTCATCCTTTCACCAAATTTATTCTGTTTCTAGCTAATAAGATCAGTAATGGCTAAGAACACTGTAGCTTAAACTATTTCAGGGTATTAAAAAAATGCAGAGTATTTATCTGAAATAGTGTTATGTATAAAAGTTAAGTTTCCAGTTGTATTTTAATTATTTTAAACGTATCTCTGGAGTAAAAAAAACCTATTGTCCTTCAGGTTAAAAAATCTAGTAAAATCTTCAGGACTACTACAATGATACAGACTTCTCTGATATCCACCACCAAAATGCCAGGGTAGAAAAAGCACAGGAAGGTTTCATAGTGGGAGTTTTAGCTACTTGCTGCTGGATGACATGGAAGATCTGTCCTGTTAATAGAATGTTTGATCTCTGGCAATTGAGTATACATCTGAAAACTTGGGAATCCATATGCCTCCGCTTGTAAAATTAGAAATGCAGAGCTAAAATTTTCATCAGACTTGGGACAAACAGCAGGGTTCACAGTCTTCTTTACCACTCTATAGCTCATTTTAAGAAAAGCAAGCAGAATAAAATAGTTTATTATTATGAAAGGTATTTCTCCAAGTGTTTACAGTATTACAGAAGTGTATTCAGCACAGCTGCTCCCCTCACCCCTGCCATTGCATAATTATTTTTATGTTTATGTCCAAAATTCTGTACTTTTGACAAATATTTTTTCCTTACCATCATATTGACTTGATAGTTGATCTCATGCTTACACACACACACACACACACACACACACAAAATCTGGAACATGAGAGAAATAATACTACTCCTGACAAGAATCTTATATGATGTAATTAAACTGACTCAAAGTAAATTTGACTTTGGTACTGTGAAGCACACCTGTAGTACTGAGTGGCATTTAGTGCAACCTTAACAATTGTAAGATAAAATGTGGCTTGAGTGCCTGCTTAATAAATGTTTAAAAAAATTGCTTATTTCAATACCAATAGTGGTTTTCCTATAATGTACCCAAAAAGTTACTTATGAAATGTGCAAATGTTCATTTTTCTTTCAATCCCTGGATCACAGTAACTGTATTATTACACTGTTTGTTTCGAAGTGATGAACTATTCTGATATTTTCAAAGATATATATAATTGTTCTGTAGATTAGTAGTTTCCTTGCTAAACCCATGTCAGCTTTCAGTGGGGTTTTTCTCCTTAAATTTTAAAATAACTTTCACACTAATGTGCTGCCGACCCTAACGGACCTCCATAAAGCTGAGAAAACAATGCTGAACTAAAGACGAAAGGACTTTTCAAGTATTTCCTTGAAGATAGAAAAGCATGTAGCCCAACAGACAGAAAGAGCACTCTACCACAATTTATTGATTTTTTCTTGTCCGTTTATTCTTCAACCTGTCAAAATACTAGTTTCTTATATTTTAATCTATACTGAGTATAAGTTATGACCCTTTGGCGATCACTAGTCATTCTTCTAGTACTTGCGTGTGAATCTGAATGTTTTAGATCAGTGTATACATCTTACTTATAGTTCCACAGTCTATCATTTAGCTTACTTTGATAATTCCATCTCTGCATTCCTGGTCTACACTTGCACATCAAGAATCAAGAAGGTATAAGTGAGCAAATGCAATTGAATATGGATTGCTCAGGATACTCTCTCTTAAATGTTTAAAGGTGTGCTTCTACAAGAGTTCTACGACTGAAATAAACCCTATCTGTTCCTACACAATATTCTCCTAAAACTTGTTCAGTGAATGGATTAAACTATCAAGTTCCGTTATCCACATTAGATATTTGTGAAAGATAACTTCTGTATAGGAACTTTGATAACACCTACAAAATACCTCATTATACTGAGATTTACTTTAAAAGCTATTTATCACTTTGCAGTATCTATAAAATCATCAACAAATTGCTTCAATTTGACCATGTTTCAAATAATGCTGCAATGTTTACCCAGAATGTCAAGGTCTTGCAGATTCCAATTTTATTACATTTGACACCAGACAAATTTTACACAGAATTTCATACAGCAATTTTACTAGAGGAAGAGCAAGTTATCTGAACAAAGATTTCTTTTCAAAATAAAGCAGTTCATTTACAGCTTGATTTGTTAGCTTGCATTTAGCTCAAACTTCCATTGATTGAATGGTGTATTGCAGTACTTTTCCTCTAAAAATTTATATATATTTTTAGCAAATATGTATAATTTAACATGGTGTGCTGGTTTGAAA